>JAGKQL010000050.1:3936253-3968829 GCA_018398635.1 Cyprinodon brontotheroides | reverse complement strand
GAAAGAAAGAAAGAAAGAAAGAAAGAAAGAAAGAAAGAAAGAAAGAAAGAAAGAAAGAAAGAAAGAAAGAAAGAAAGAAAGAAAGAAAGAAAGAAAGAAAGAAAGAAAGAAAGAAAGAAAGAAAGAAAGAAAGAAAGAAAGAAAGAAAGAAAGAAAGAAAGAAAGCGTGTGGTCATAACATTTACAAATCTTTGATTTCCCCCTGGAGCACCATGAAATCCAAACAAGGAGGGCAGTGATCAGAGAGGCAGCAGAGGCCAAGAATGAGCTATTGAGTTCCAATGCAGAAACTTGAGTATGTACTTATTTGAAGACAATAATCTTTACAGCCCACACAGTTCAGTTTTTTTGGCCAAAGAAAACATTACTGCTAAATGTTGACAATGAGACGACACATTTGAACTTGCCAGTTGTACAATTTTTTCATGGTTTTATCTAAAGCTTTGACCCACATGCAGAAAAACCAATTCAGAGAGACCAGGAGAAAAGGTTTAACAGATTTTATTTGAAGAGATAAAGTACGGTGCAGTGTTGATCTGAACTTTGCTCAGCCGGAACTGGAAGGTGAGGGGAAGACACAGCGATTAGTTCAGGCTCAGTGGGAAATTTAATTTGTGGATTTGGAGAAGAGGATCTGGTTGTAGACTCACGTTTCCAGAGAAGTTGTAGAATCTTTGACTCCAATCGGTGTCCTGTATTCCAGTGTTAGTCTGATTTGGGGGAGGGCAGAACAGGGTTTACCTCGAACATGGTCGGTTGTAGGTGAAGTGAGAAACTGACTGCCACTCAGATTTCCTGCAGTACTTGAACGGGTCGTAGTGGAGATGATTCCCTTGCTCAGTGTGTAAACTCAATGTCCTCTCTGGGAAACTGGATCCAAACCTCTAGTTTGAATCCCCAGCTCAGTTTGAGGCCCAGTTGATCCTTCCAGGGAGTGAAGGTCCGAAAGATCCATAGGCAAAGCCAAAAAAACAAAGTTTAAACTCAGGTTGACAAGAACTCAGTCTTACTCAGCAAAAACTCAGCTTGGCTAGAGTACCAAAAACTGGCAAACACTCTGGCGTCGAGGTAGTGGCAATCAGCAGCTTAAGAATACTCCTTTAACGAGAAAAACCATCAGCAGGTATGTGAGGAGGCTGACCAGAACCAGGCACCTCCTGTTGGACGTAGGGAGACAAACAAAAAAACAAACACACAGACTGGAACCTTCCAGTACCGGAGTCCAGAGCAACTCTGCACCGTGTTTATCGCTTCAATAAAACCTGTTAAACCTTTTCACTTGATCTCTACTTGGTTCTCTGCATTATGGGTCAGAACTTTGAAAACACCATGCCAGAAACATGTTTAAAAAGATCTCTTTGACAGTGATACTGCAAGATTTTAGAGGGGTACAGTTCAATCCAACTCAAGCAATCTTTTGGGCAAAGAAAATACACGCCCATTGAAGGAAAACAACAATGCAAATGTTCACCTAAGGACAGTTTAAAATAACCGCTAAACATAACTGAAGGTGGAAGCCAGGAGAACCCATTAATACATGAGCAACATACAAACTCCATGCAGAAAGAATTCCGTGCTGGTATTCATAACCAGCAGCTTCTGTCTGCAAGGCAGCTTACAAAATTGTCTGCATCATGCAGCCTGGGGTGACCAGTATTTCGTGCAAACTTTTTTGTTTTTGTCCCTTATTTTTTTCTTTTCTTCACTATAAAGTAATGCATCTTTAAATTTGTAGGGAGGTTCTGTAAATGAAATGATGCAAACAATCTATTTTAATTTTAACCTGTGAAGCAACAAAGTATAAAAAAAACCTTTAATGGAGCAAATCCTTCTGCCCGCGTATGTACCTCCATCCATCTTAAACCCACACTATGAGCTGTAACTTTTAAATCCAATTAATATAGAAAGTAGGCTGTTGTTATCAGTTTAATAGTTTGGGATCAATACATAAAAAACAGTATAAATAGAAGACACAGCAGAAGTTTTGGTAACCTGTGAAATTTCATCTCTTGGCTGTTTTTTATGGAGCTCTTTGACCCTAATGAGCTGGTGCAGTTGAGAGTCTGTTCACATAACTCATTAGGAAAAGGCTGACTGATACAAAATTCAAAATTTATCAGTAATTTCACTCAAGAGAAATTAGCTCCTCACAGCTCAGATCATTAAAATAACAGATTTCCACTAATCAGGAAAATGTTGTTTGAGGACAGAGGGTCCATTTTAGGAAGTTTTAGATGTTATGTTTGCATTTTAAAGTACAAAAAAATGAAAGGATTTTAATGATAAAAGGGTATGCATTGAAGGGAAGTGATCTTTGTTGATCCATTTCTCTTTTCAAAACAGACCAGGCAGAATGGATGGAGAATATCTTGAAACATCTGTTTTTGATCCATTATTAATTGAATTTAGGTCTGGACTTTGACTGGGCCATTCTGACACGTGTATATGCTAGGGTGACCAACACTTTTCATACCTAAAAAAATGTCCGGGAGAATTTCAAAATCCTCCAGGATTTTGGTCGACTACAGTGCAGCAGAACCGAGCCGTCAGCACCGTAGTGAAGTAGGTTTGAAGTTGGATATTAAATATTCAAGCTCCGTGGAGTCAACGGTAACTAGCTAACGGTTGATCCGACTGAGGGACTCCGATGTCGGCCAGCGTCTCTCAGCTGCTCCCTCCTCCCACGGTGGGGCATTTAGGGACCGTCAGCAAATATTTGACCCAAGCACTCTTGAGAAACAAAAATCAATAAATTCCTTATCTTATGATCAGCTAATATAAAATCATGCCAATAGATAACATAAGTAAGGCTAACTTGCCTTTATGCAATTTTAAGATATTTTAAATTTTGAAGATATTTTTAAAGACAAAAGTTGGGAGTTCTTCAATAGCTTCCAGGTCATGTGACCCACTGACTCTAATTATTTGTGAAAATCTGTAATTACTAGCTAAGATGAAACTAATATAAAATAATGCAGATAGATAACATAAGTAAGGGGCACACTTGCTTTTATGCAATTTTAAGCTATTTTAAATTATAAGATATTTTTTAAAGACAAAGTTGGGACTTTTCTTCACTGTTTCCAGGTCATGTGACCCACTCGCACTCATTCTTTGCGTGAAAATTGTTTTACTACATTAGCCTGAGAGGAGGCACACACTCATTTTTATTTCATTTTAAGCCTTTTGCATGTTTTGCCTTACCATGGTTCCCGAACTACCTAAAAAATCTGATTGACAGATGACCGTTGATATATGATTGGCCGAATGTAGGTGTACAGGCTGACGTATAACTAACTGGCCTGCATAAGATAATGAAAAACAATAAATAAATAAAAGGTACAGATTTTAATAAAGGATTTTTCTTAAAAGAGAAATTTTTTAAAATTTTGGCATTCAGTATCGTCCTGACAAACAGTACAAATATATACATGTTTAAGCCAAGAATGATTTAACATTTAAAAGCTGACTTCCCTATGACTTTAAAGTACTTTCAGAAGTTTGTATTCTGAATGTGACCGGACATTTACTTTAACAACAAACTGTTTACAAAAACACACTTATTCCTCATCTTTATTCCACTCTTCATTTTGTAAACAGTTGCACTGCATTAGCGTTCCTCTCTCACTCTTCCACGCACAGAATGAAATCCCTCCTCCTCCACCTCGGTTCTGACGCGCTGTGCGTAAAAGCGCTTCAGTCGCGTTTCTGTGTCCAGAGCTGACAGGAGCGAATCTGTGCCAGCAGCAGCAGCAGCAGCTGTGGAGGAGATGGTTTAAAGCGCCAACTTCAGCCAGTCTGTGGCTGCTTCCCCTGAGGAGTCTCTGCGCTCTGAGGTCCCCAGCGTGGACATGAAGGAGGAAACAAACAGTAAAACTCTGATTGAAGCGCTTCTTCATGATATGGACTGAGTGGGAGGCTCCAGCAGCGCGTGGATTTAAACTCAGCCCAGCTTTGGTCTCTGCTCTGATGTTCTGAATGGCAGCGGAGAGTGGCGTGGCTGTCCCCGGAGAGGAGCGGAGGTCAGTGTGTCGCGAATCACACCGCGGGCTTTAAATGTTCACACACATGCGGACACGCCGTCCCGGGAGGCGCAAACATACACAAACAAACGCGCACGTGTCTTATTTGGAGGGCAAGCGCGCTTTCCAAGTATTCCAGAGGAGGCGCGTGCGCGGAGGAAACAACGCACGTGCGCACTCTGTAGTTAAAATAACCAATGAGTCATTATATTTAGGAAAACCTCCCGATCCAACACATTTTGGTTTTAAACTTTTTGTATTTTATTTAGAATAAATGTCATATATAGTTTACATTATTAGTTGTATTATACCAAAATGGCTAAATCTCCAATATGTGATGGTTTTAAATTCGATTAAGATTTTTTTTATTGCATATTTGATTTGGAAACATTTAAAAAGTAAATTTTTTTTAATTTTCTATCTAATTTGAAGATGTAATTTGAATAGACTGCAAACTCATCTTTACTTTCTTTTAATAAAGCATCCTGCGTTATAACAACCAAATTCTTTTAAAAATAATCTCATTAAATAAAGGACATACAATTTTGGTCTAATTTATTATATTTTATCTACAAAATTGAATTTGATGAGAATGAGGTTGAGAAAGCTGTAACCTAAACTAAAATGAATCATTGCAACTTTTAAACAATTCCTTTAAAGGAATGTAATTTCAGAAAAATATTCAATAATACAATAAAAATTTATAATAAAATGTCCAAAGCACCTAGAAATATAATTTATATTTTTTAGATTGAAGAAAAACGGTGAATACTAAACAAAATAAAATCACAACAGCCATAAAATCTCATGAATTAATATGCAAAGCTCTAAATCAATTTCATTATAAAATAATTAGCTCATTTTTTTATATGTTTTAATACATTTACTGCTTCATATTCACTTTGGGAATGGATGGGATGAAGTAGTGACAGGATAATTAGGTAAAAACTTCAAGCTTTAATGATTTCATTAAGGAAACTGTGGAGTAATTTGTCCCCATGGGAGTTCTCTGTGTTCATACAGTCGGGGGTTACTTTTAAAAGCTGCCGTCTGTGTTCCCTGCTGCCATTGAACTCTGAGTCCTGGGCAAACAATCAGCAGGCAGGAGATGCAGGGTTTCAACCAGAGCCGATTTGCTGTTAAATGAGAGAGAAACAACAGCCTGCGATCGCCTGAGATGTTTGCTGCTGCTTATCCGCTTCAGAGATAAGAAGAGGCTGCAGTTTAATTATTAAGCCATCACATCCAGCTGGAACGTCCCCTCTCCTGCACGGTTCTGGTCCCCCCCCATCCCACACCCGCTTAGGATGATGTGGAGATACCAAGGTGCAGCATAATGTGTCTGTTCTCCAGCTTGGTCCTGCAACTCTTTATCTCAGGAACAATCACATAATAACAGGCGTAATGAGGCGATGCGTTTTCCTCCCAGCTGATAAAGTTACCCTTGGAGCAGAAGGTGAAGATATCAGCCGTCACAGGTGAACTTTCTTCCTAGAAGGTGAACTCCTGGCTCAGAGAGGACGGGGGGAATTTTCAGCTGGATTATTTCTGGGTTTGGTTTGTAATCCAGCTGTGTGGTCTGTAGGACCTAATCAGATTAGGAAATCAATCAAAGAATTCAAAGCAAATCTAAGGTAATCCAGATTGAAAAGCAGAATGAGCGCAGCTGTCTCCATCAGACAGGTGAGCGGTGCTGCTTTTTGCTTCGCCGTAGAAGCTCAAAAGCTTCATTGAAGGATTCTTTTTGTTTGCCGTTATGCAGAGCTTGTCAGGTCCAACATATTAAGTCCATTATTCTCTCCAATTTCTTCTTCATCCTGTTTAATACCGGCAACTTCTGTGTGCAAACGGTGCAAAATATCCACCAGTAAATCTGAAGTACTTCAGAGTAAAATATTGAGTTTGGAGTTTCTTCCAGCCTTTTGGAGTAAATTACATCCCCTGCACTTGAACTTGCAGTAATCTTGCATCTCCCTGTGAAAAATGTCTTTAATCCCACTTGCTGTGACCTCCTGGGGGCCCTGAGGGAGAACGGGAAATTTGCATTTATGGCTGCCTGAGGGTGTGGTAACAGGTTGCGTTATTTCCCCCGATACCCATGAGCCAACAAGGCCTTTGCTGAAGAAGGCATTTATCAAAAGTACATTACAGAGCAAGACTTTTAAATAATTTTCTTGATGAATTCCAATGCCAAGGACTGACTTTGGCTGGTCACAGCATCAGTATATGAATTCCGGGAAAGGTTCTATGTACCTCAGATATGTAGATATCAGATATGTTTTTGGTTTAATGATGGCAAAGGAGGTTGCAGATTTTGTGTCTGGAAGCTCCAAAATCTGCGACATACAAGTGAAGAAAACCTTCTAATTACCATTTAATAGAAAATACAGCTAATACAGCTCTAATGTGGTTGAAAGGTGGGAATCATATTCACAGTGCTAAAAAACAAACAAGTGGCTGTGGAAATAGGAATCCCCTACAGATAGAAATATGTTGATGTTTCAATGTAATTTAAGGTTGAAGGTTTAAGGTAATAATTTTTAACATCAATACCAGCAGCCTCAACAAAGCAGAATCTTTGGCTTTGCAGTGCGGTGGTGTGCTCTCTAAATTTTACATTTATTTATTTATCGTTCTTGTATTCCAATCCTAGGATGAGACTAATGTTGAAATACTTTAAATGTAGATAACTATAAAAAAAAAAAAAACTGTAGCAAAAAACAATTTTCTAACTTTTTTTTTGTAAGTTTCTTAACTTCCACATTTTCCGTCAAAGATCTAGAGCGAGTTTTTGGTCAAGCGAAGTGAACTGTTGCTCTTGATAAGCCTTATCTGATATTGATATCTGACATTGGTCCGATATCAGCCAAAAAATTTGTATTAGAATATATGGCCTGCATCTAAAATGCTAGGATGCTGAAAGAAACACTGGCTTCTGTTTAAAATCCATGTTATCCATTGATGAATGGGTAAGTTCACCTTTACTGATACACCAAACTACATAATAAGTAATAAAATTATTTATCATTCATACTGACATTGTGTCAAGTTACTGTCGGTAACACTATCGTGTTGAAAATCACATTCTTGATAAGCTTTCTTGACCATTTTGTGTCATGTTTTGGTAAATCCTACTCAATTGAAATGGCTTCTTTTAGAGTCGTTGGTGATATTTTTATGTATTCCTGCTGGAAAATGTTTTGTCTTGCTTCCCAACAAGCAAAAATTGCTTGAAAAAACATTGAAAAAATGACATGATTTACATCCAAACAACATCTACATTGGTTGAAAAATGGATGGTGAAAAGCTGTACTTTTCATATTGTTGAAAAGAGTTGCAAACCCAGTCTTGGACTAAAGTGGGACAAGACTGACCAAACATGGCACAATTTTCAACAACTCTTTCTGGACTAAAGACTTTGACAGACCAACCAGATTTAACCTAAAAACCAGTGTCTGAATGACGTCTGGTGTTTGGGGGTTATGTTGGACCTCACCTCAGCTTTCGAACTGTTGACCATCCAACCTTGTTCAGCAGGGTAAAATTTTGGGCTGATGTTAAAATGGTGGTCTTATATTATATTAATCTGATAGATCAATCCTAGTGGGTGTATCGACTAACATATCTTATTCATGTCCTGTTCAATGTGGTATTCCTTATGGCCCTGTTCTGATGACCTTGTTTCTGCTTCATTTACTTCCTCTTGGTTCCATACTGGCATCCTATAAAGATATTGTCTACTATGCAGATGATATTCAGTTGATTTTTTATTTCCTTCAATGTCAAGATTCAGAAATGCATATTTTACTCAAATGTTTGGGTTCAATTAAAAGCTGGATTATTGAAATTTGTCTTACATAAAATTAAAAAGAAATCTGAATGATAATGATGATAATTTCGCACCTTGAGGAATAACTGAAAAGATAAAATAGACCATAGTAGAACATAGGGTCTCTTGGCCTTTTGACTGAATCATCTGTCAGGAACAAACCAGCAATTTAAGCCTGAGTCAAATATTTTCCCAAGGTTTCTCATTCTACCATTTGCCAAATATTCGAAACTTAGTCCAACCTCTTGTTTGTTTCAAAGCAGTTGTTTTGTCTCATCTGCATTAGTGCAATGTGATTAAAAAATGTCTTGTAAAATCCAGATTAGTTGAAGAGAGCACCTCCCACCTTTAAATGCCCTGTCTTATCTCACAAATGTAGGAGTCTTTAAAAAAATCCCAAATCCAGTTGGTTATCCAGATCACCACTAAGTTCTAAAGGATTCTCTGTTGGGCAAAGACGCAATAGTCATGGATAGACATTACAGAAAATGTCCAATCATGACATTTTCCGTAATGGTGCTAATGCATTAACTAACATGTCAGAAAAAATTTTCTTCCTTGGCAAAGGTCATAATTTTGTTAAACTAAACCTGAGTCATGTTAAAAGAAAAGACAAAAACTTGTCATGTTTTTTGGTCATTCTAATATAAAATGTCAAAACTCTTATTTTTCCATTATGAGCATCTTAAAACATTTTATTAATTTTAACTCAAGAAATTACTTTGAAAGATATTTGTTAGTGTTGTAATGTTTTCTAAACTCTCAGATTCCTTCTCCTGACATCACAATAAAGGCGGGAATCCCTATAGCAACCACTGAACGACTGCGTCTGCTTCAGTGGTGAAATGCCATCATGGCATCTTTAAAAATGTTCTTTAATATTCATATTTAAGTAAAACAAAGTAGATAACATTTGAACTCATAATCTGTCAAAGCTTTTAAAAAAATGATTTTTATCTCTTGTCTGGTAAAAAAAAAAATGGTAATAAATAGTGGAGAGCCTAAGAAATCCAGGTGTTTACCTCCCTGGAGTCTAACATGTGACAGGTCAGACAGTGACTGGTGACTGGCGTTGCCTCAGCTTGCAGGAACGTCGTCCTCCTTCTGAGGTGACGCCCTAGAGCAGCGAGCACATCTGTTCACAGGCTTACATAATCGGCAGAAAGCCTGCTGCTGTCCTGCTGCGCCAGGGTCTTGCTGCTTAGAATCCGCCTCCCCCTTCTGTTAGGGCTGAGTTGACAGATACCGACCCACACATCTGTATCCAAAAGGCCGGGAAGCAGAGGAGAAGCTGTACTGTTTGTCTAATGTTCTGTTCTTTCACTGCTTAATGACTGAATGAGGAATACAGATGTCAGGAATACAGATGTCAGGCAGTTAAAATCACAGAATAATGTGAGATTTGAGATGCTTATCCCCCCCAACACCCACACACAGACACAAACAGAGCGAAAGTGATCTGATGACGGCTGGCAGCTGAGTTTTGTCGCCACATTTCGCCTCACGGCAGCTACCGTTCAGTGTTTGGGTCCGCCCATCACCCTGTTCTGATCCACAGTCCGTTATTGCTGTGCACCGACTCATTTCCGGAGAGCCCTTCACCCTGCGGACCCTGTCACCAGTGCCTCACCACGTACGTGTGCTAGAAAAGGCCACCGGTGAAGTCTCGTCAAGTTGACTGTCCCAAAGGGACAGCAGCACATATTGCCACCAAAAGACTCCTTTTTTGTTCTCATCATATGTTGAAGGTCACTCTGTTTGGATGTTCACCATCTCACACACCAGCTGCACTGCTGTCAACAAAGGAATAAAACAAGGCAAGACAATCAATGGAAAAGATCTGAGGTTTTGTTCTCCTTCAGTTTTCTCTGAGTCTCTCTGAAGCTGCCAGCCCGTTAACATGGATGATGAAGAGGAGGAGGGCTGATCTTCCTCATCCTCTTTCCTCTGGCTGTCTTCTTTTTCTTCCCATTCCAGTGTCCTCCAACTGTCAACACCGAGTATTCACGTCACAGAACACAAATCGCAGTTTCCCTACAGGAGACGTTCCTTTTTCCACGTTGACACAGTGTCTTCAGGTCTGAGGGCATCGACTGACGGGCTTTCATCAAAACTACTACAGGATTACTGTCTGAGCTGTCGTCTGAGCAGATTTTAGGGGTGCTAGCTGAGGAGCTTAACACCAGGCCTCACCTCTCGTAAACAAACTTCGTATAGTGCATTTAACTGTATTTTAGGTGATTGAACAACAAAATGTAAGCACAGTTTTAGAAAGATTGACAGTTATCTTTGGACTTCTTACGTTATTTTATTGACAGCTGCAAGTCTTTTGGGGATTTTTCTCGACCAACTTTGCAATCTAGAATCTGATATATTGCCAGTTTTTGTTTAAAACAGCTCAACAGGGAAAATCATCAGGTTTTATAAAGCATCTTGACACTCAAAACTGGACTTGAAATTTGCCTATGCTGACTTCCATATAAAGGTTGTGATCAAGACAAGACAGGGCTACTCGGTGGAACAATGGGTAGCCTTGCAGCAAGAAGGTTCAGGGTTCGATTCCCGGCCTGGGGTCTTTCTGCATGGAGTTTGCATGTTCTCCCTGAACAAGTGTGGGCACCCCTCGCAACCCCGCTTTGGATAAGCATGATTGAAAGTGGATGGATGGATCCAGAAAAGGCAAACTTGACTTGTAAATGTGCCATACCTTATGCCATTTCTGAACCATCCATAGAGGTAGGCCTTTTCTCAACAGAGAGGAAATTACAACACTGATGGTGACTGACGGAAATGAGGGCAGATTTCATCATCATTTCTCTATTCTTGTCACTTCATATGAAATTTAATGGTAGATTGGCATTATCAGATCTGAAGACACAGTGTGAGACATGCCATTAAAGATAACCGTCTCACTATAATGTAATTGAAAAAAACAGAGAAAAAGCATATGAAGTGTGTCTTTGTTTGGTTGAAAGGTGTGCAGCACCCCCACATTATGAGGGTCTATTTGTTTCTTATTATTTACTCTCTTTGTTTCCTGTTGGCTCTTACCAGGGCGAATTGATGCTAAACATAATCAATTAATTGACTTTTTGTCCAAAGCTGCTTTGAGATAGAAAATAATTATGTGATTTTATTCATAAATCTGAAATATCAGAGTAGCACAATACTCCCGGGTCGTCCTTGTTAATCTGATTAGGCCACATCAGGTACTTTTAGTATTGATTCCTCCAATGTGAAACTCCTGATCTTTGGGTCATAGCTAACCATACCTCATGACTGCCTAGACTCTTTGCCTCGTTAAGTATTTCATTTTCAAATTTTTTTAAATTTGATTTTCTTATGGAATTTTCCAAATTATGAAACATATTTTAATATGAGGCAAATCTTATAGAAGGAGATGTATGAGGACATTATCAAAGCTAATGACTGAACCATTTTGGTGGTCAGCAGCTGCTATAAAGCTTTTGTGATAACTGGCAATTATCCACATTGGATTTATGTGACTGCTCACTTTTCTTTGAAGACATTATTCACTTCAGCCTTATTGGATGCTTCTCAAGCATGTTTAAAGTCCAAAATCTCAGTCCTACTTTGACTGTGCAACTCTAACAACCTTTGTTTTTGTAGCTTTCTAATCTGTAATTTTTTTGTGATAGAACATTTCTAATAAAACAAACATTTGAAATATAAAAACAAAACGTTATTGCACATTTTAAATTAATTGCAAATGGAGAAACTTTAAAAAACATACTTAATACATATTTAATTATAAAATATATGAGTACAGAATGCATTATTGAAATTATATATAATCTAAGACACATGTTTATAGTAAATATTTTAAAAGTTTTGTCTTAATTAATGCTGTAAATAGGCTATTCTTATTGTAAATGTTATGTTTAATAGTCTGGGTACCTTTACTTATGGTAATGGTTTAATTTGATGACCAGATTAGTTAATTTAGATAATCAGTTAATCACGATTTTTATGATAAAATATTCCAGCCCTAATCTGCTTCAATCAATGCGTCCCTTGGATAGTGGTGCCAAAAACTGAACCTTTCCTCGATTTCTCAGTCAGAGAAAAGAAAGCATGATTTCTTTGAATGAAGCAAACACATTGCTTCATAATAACATTCCTCTATTCCTCTAAAATAACTCGCTACAGATCCACAGCAGTGAAGAGCCAGGTGGGTGGAAAGCATTAAGGCTTGTAGATGGCACCACTCAGTGATACTAACACAATCACACAGAGGTTCCTCACAGCAGGCCGTGACATGCTTCTCTGCTGTTCCCACCTCGCACTTAGACTCTGCTGCAACAGGAGAAAATGTCACACATCTATGGTGCTTTTGTGGTTCCGTTCGTCTGTCCTGTTTCTTTCTTTTAAACTATTTTAGTGTTTTTTTTATTGTTTTAGAACAACCAAAGCTAGTACAAGGGAAGGGAGATTTCACAGCAATAAATCTCTACAAGAGAAAGGTGGTGAACCATAAAACAGGCTGACTTTATAAAACCACAGACATGTTAGGAGGGTAGAAAGCTTTGATTATTAGATTTTTTTTTTAGTTTTTTTTGATAAGTGAGATTTTATTTTGTTTTTGTGGAAGATTTAGAGTAAAACATCTGTTAAATATAATAATATATGATTTTATAAAAATACAAATTTTATTGAGTGTTGATTAACTATTTTCAACATCAGCATTCGTAGAACTATATAATGCACAGAAATTGGTTTTATTTGTAGTCACCAAGAGTGACTAGTGTCACAAAGCATATTTGGCTGAAAACCATGAATTTATGCCATAATTAATATTATTAGCTTCACACCAAGACTACAAAAAACAACAAAAAAGGAAATCTGCAGAATTCAGTTCATGCTTGGAAGTCAATATTTCCGACTTGTAAGTCACAAATTACAACTTTGCCAGTCGGAAAAATGGTGAAACAGGATGATACCTGACTTCTGCATTGAATGCTCTAGAAAACAGCAGTTAAACGCTCCTACTTTAAACATTTAGAGCCATTTCTTGTGTATGCAGTATTTAAGCCCAAGTGTTTAAGATTTACTGCCATCTAGTGGTACGCTAAAAGAATTACGAATTACTGAGAAGCATGACCTGGTAGTAGTACCCAATTAGAGACCAGCATTAGGCCAAAAGTCTAAGAACACACATGAAGTACACATTCACTATTTGAAAAGAAAAATTCTCTTAAAGGGCCATATTTTGATACTACCTCGAAGTTATACAAAGAAATATAAGAGAATCATGGCACTTTGGTCAGGCCTCGGATAATTTCACAACCAGGCGAGCACATTTTCGGTTCTGGCTGACATTTTGCATACATCACACTATCGGTTCCTCACTCCTGGCGTCTGGGTATTACTGCCAGTATTACAGAAGGGAGAGCATCTACAGCATTTAAATTAATACACTCCAAAGCTGTTTACAGCACCGCCATAAACACGAAGAGAACGCAAGAGAAGGGAGGGAGTCAAAGCGATAGTACAAGAGAGTTATGCTTTATTATTATTGCTGTACTTACCTCAATTAACGTGGCCCAAATGTCCCCTCCTCTTTTTTAAAAAGTCATTTTTTGATTTTGTTGGTTATAGTTGAAGAAGAAGTTTCTTCTTCTTCTGTTTCTGGAGAACATTACCACCAACTACTGGAATGGAGTATGAATCGGATGTGCAGCCAGAAGGAAGGAGATGATGCGTTCTGCTCATGCGCTCTTGTTATCAGAGCACCCGAGCCAGGGAAGAAAAAGCCGAGCGAGCCACACCTCTGGAGAACTGGTCTGCAGTTGCTAGCTCGGTTAGGTTGTTGTCTAACCTGGTTCAGTTCAGTTTGCTTTCCATTTTCGCCCGCGATAACTTATCTCAGTTACTGAGCTCGGACGGATATCGGCGCAGTTTTTTCAAGGGTGGTAGTGTAAATGGGGTATATGGCAGCCCACTGCTTTCAAAGGGGATGGGTTAAATGCAGAGAGTTCATTTCTTTGCTCTGTATTTGTGACAGTGTAATGACAATAAAAATGCTGGGAAAAATAAATAGAGGGTAGCAACTAGGTACATGTACTCTGTTACTTTACTTAAAGGTGACGGCTATGGGTTGAATTAATCCCTCCCAGCCCTTATGTGGCACACTTGTGTTCACCAGCTCCCATTCTGTACTGTTTGCCAGTCAGTTGCAAGGTCCATTAATGCTAATGATAACAAAAACAAACATTAAAAGCTTAATAGCTTAACAAATGTTCACCCTTGTTTTTTTTTTCTTTTTTGACTTCATGCCAAAAAAAGTTTTAACTTCAAGCCAAAAACAAGAAAAGAAGAAGCCATTTCTCGGCTCTATCATAAGGCGACTAGAATCAACAAGCTGAGCTCCATCTTTCACGTTATTTGGTGTTTTTTGGTGAAAAATCCTTTTTTTTTCTTTAATTTTCAATGTTGGCTTAATAACCTGAAGAAAGTACTGTAGTCATATATTTTTAAATTGTGCAAATGTAAAATCATTTATATACAATATAATGAAAAACAAATTATTTTATTCTGTGCCTTTTATTTAATATATATATATATAAATTTAATATAAATCTACTTTCTGTAGATTTATATTAAATTTTTTAAAAATGTATCATTTTGATGAAAAAGTTGTACTCCTTCAGGAGTCATGTATTGCACCTTGCTTTTCACTTCTTCAGTAATTGAATTATTTTACAGCAGAGCTACTCGAACTTGAGCACAGATTTTATTTACTCTTCCCTCCTTTCCTGTTTGGATGCATTTCAATGGGAGGTCTTCTTGGAGGACATGACCTTGGCTGACCAAGTAAAAATCCTGCTTGGCTTTTAAATGTTTTCCCAAAAAGTTTTAGGCCTTATGTTGTATAATCCAGTTTATATAAATGTGTCCTGATGTATAACGCTTTGAGTGCTGCTCTGAGTTGATTTAATTGCATGAGGGATGCACCTATTCATGTTTATGGACATCGTTTTGATAATCTGTGCATGTTGTGCTGTGCTCATCGGACTGTGTTGTCAGCCCAGAGCTGGAAATGATGCAGAGGGGGTTAATTAAGGTCTCATTTAATGTCATCCATGTCAACTATCCCAGAGCCAACATTTTATCTGTGGTCTGTTGTTTCAGTTGCAATCTTTCACCTCCTAAACATTATTTTTAACCTTTTTTCTCGTTGCTTACTCTCTTTAATCTCCTTTATTTTCTTCTTAGTCATAAAAAAGCAACATATTATCCCAGTAAATGATTTTAAGCTAGGTTAAGGTCAACCATTTAGTAGGAAACTGCAATGACTCATCAGTCCAGAGCTCAGCATCTCCACTTGATCAGAATTCGCTGCATTTTTCATTACTAACCCCACCTATTTGTTATCTTGTCCTCCTCTTGACTTCACATTAATCCTTGCTGCACCAATCTTCCTCCTCCTTCTGAATCTATCAGGGGAATTAATTAAAGCTGATTTTGTCATTGAGGTTACAGACGTTTTGGTTAGAGCATAAAGCCATAAAATGGCTTGTTTGTCTCCTTATCAACAACCTATTACCACCCACATTCACAGAGGTTATGAGTGCTCTATTAAGCAGAAAGCCCATGACTTTGTTTTTTTGTGTGCTGGATGGCCTATTAAATGTAGGTTAAAGCTGTTTTCGATTTTTATTGATGCTATTAGTCCATTTGCTCAGTTCTTTTTCACCCTTTGGGTTTAAGTTGTAATGTTTTGCCATTTCATTAAGCCAGTATACAGTTCAAAATGACATATGTTAGCATTATGCTAAATAAAACTGAATTTGAATAAGAATGAACACTTATGGCCAGGTTTGTGTGCATAAAGAAGGAATTTTACTTCCGCTTTTTTATCTCTTTTCATTATATGACATGATTCAAGCAAACGACCACAGTATGTGGAAAAATATTTAGAGGGATAAAAAGTACCAGATAAAATGAAAAAAGGAACAGTATGGAAATCCATCCATCCTTCATTCTATATGCATGTTGTTTAGGATTGATGATATATTGTTGCACTGATGTTTGATTTCAATTCAATTCAGTTTATTTCTATAGCACTAATTCACAACACATCATCTCAAGGTACTTTACAGTTCAACAGATCAGACAGTCGGATAGATTCAAAGTTGTTTTTTTTTAATGGAAAGCCAGTTGATTGCATTGGCTCATTGACTTGAACGCAAAGCATGCCTGTAGCGACAGTGGAAAGGAAAAACTCCCTTTGAACAGAAAAAAACCTCCAGCAGAACCAGGTTCGGTGTGGGCAGCCATCTGCCGAGGCCGACTGGGGTTCAAGGAGACAGAAGCAGAAATTTCACTGCTATACTCTATGTATACCAGTGAAGGCTCTACATTCTATATCACATCTTAGAGATATAGAAGTAGACTTAGACTTAGACAAACTATATTTTATTTTTGTACTGTATATAGAGAGTGTATAGAAAGCTTGATGAAAACAGCTTTTCAACATTAAATGAGCAGCTTACAGCAGTGAAATGAACATTTCCATTTATCAACTGTAGTAGTGATCAGAAATTATGGTGCAACCGCAATAGAAACCTTGAGTTGAGTTCTATTTAAAGGAATTTGAAAACTTCGCCATGTAGTGCAAATATGATGTTTGCAAGTGTGATGCAGAGGCTCGATTTTTGACTTGATTAGAGTTTTAACAGTTTAAGAGTCTGATGGCAGCGGGGAAAAAGCTGTTGCAGAACCGGGTGGTCCTTCATTGAATGCTTGAAAGCCTCTTCCCAGAGGTCAACAGGGACATCAGGTCATGGCGGGGGTGAGAGGAGTCGCTGATGATGTTATGGGCTGGGATGAAATGTCTTTAATGGAGGCAAGAGGGGCCGGTTTACACACTCCAGCATTTCCCAACCCTACTCCTCATGACTTGCTGTTCTACATTACGTTTTATAGAAATGTACGGGATTTCACACATCTGCTTAAATATCTGGATAATTAAAAGTCTTCTGTGGTCCTTGATGGCCACAGAGTAGGAACTGTAATCATTTGATGCAGGTGTGCCAGAGACGCATCTAAAACACAGGATAGTGTGCTGAGGAACATGGTTGGGAACCTATGCTATACTCTATGTTATATGTGTAATTCTCCAACATTGGAGACTGAAGGGAAAGATCAACTTGTGTGTTTCACTTTTTTGGCTCTCAATGAAGACTCTGTTACTGGTGTTAAAAAAAATCTACTAGAACATGGATTGTCCTTTTAGTGGTTTTGACCGAGGTATTCATTAAAGCACCACCTTGATGGATGAGAGTTGGCCAATGATTTTAACAAGCATGCAACTTCTAAAAAAACTGTGTTCTAGTGGTTGATTTTCAGGGTCCTGAGATCAGTGTCATGAAGCAGGTTTAATAAAAACTAGATTTTTTTTTTTACCATGAAATCATGGAAACTGAGTTTTCCATTTCACAAAGAGAGTTTGCTCAACTTCTGCCTCTGTTACCGTAGTAACATTCTCCCTCGAGCTAACCTCATCAGGAGCAGGTTTTCCTCAATAAACTCAGTGTCCTCTTTCTACGCCCTCCTTTAATCCAGTCATGTTGTTTAACCTACTAATTAAGAGAGTTCTGTTGTATTTCTCTGCAAAAAAAAAAAAAAAAAAAAAAAAAAAGTTAGACACATTAGATGTTAAAACACAAACATAGCATGTCATTTTCAGTTCAGTTCAGTAGCTTTTATTTATCCCAGTGTGGGCAATTTTTGTGCAGTAGTAGTACAACTTTCATACACACATTCACACTTCACACATAAAAACACAATAAACACATAACATATTTTAAAAACATAAAAGTAAGATGAGCAAATAAATAAATAAATATGTGCAGTGCAGAGGATGAATAAAAGCGTAGGCCTATATGTATGTAACATATGACTATCTGCTTTTCCTTGTAGAGTTTAGCAGCTGAACAGCAGAGGGAATAAAGTAGTGTTTGTATCTATTGGTCCGAGCCGGTTGATATTTAAAACAGGAACCTGAGGGATGGGTGTAATTATCCAAGATGGACTCAGCCTTCCTAATTACCTGCTCTTCATAGATTTCAGTCATGTTTTTTCTGTTGAACACCTCTGATTTTATAGTCTGGGTGCCATTCGAATTTAGTCCCCACGGCACAAGGTTTGAGTTCAGGGAAGTTCAACTCTGGCTCTGCTCCAAGAAGGTTGAACATTATTATACCATCAGTCAAGGCATCCAATCAAATTGTCAGAATGCGGGCTTTATAATACGATGATGGACAGATGATCAACAGTAACGTAATCAACCACGCGACCAAAGCGCCAGCTTGGTGACAACAACAATGGCTGCCACCGTAGAGTTTAGGTGAGTAGATTCTGCTATTAGGTCTGTTCTAGAAGATATCAGCACAGCAATTTAATTTTAAAAGAGGAACAGAGAAACGCGATCAAGTCTCATCTTCTTATTCTAGGCGTGAAACTGCACGCGGCTTTGATTTTTGTTGACAACTATGCGTTGCTTAACATACGTCCACGCACTCCGTTGCTCTTGTTGGTTGTACGTCTGTCCAATTGAGTGCAGAGGCATTTTTTTTGGCTGGTTCGTGGAAACACCTCTTATAATCACAGCTCTATGGAGCAGTGCATCAGACTCACATTCTGACTAGAATTGGAGTAGGGACTACGTCAGGCTAGTGATTTTACACCATAGCTTAATAATCTTGGATATGGCCTTTTTTTTACTTTTACATTAAGAAGATTATACCAGCAGATGGCAGAAAAGGAAAGTATGGACTCTATAAAAGATCTATAGAATGTGCTCGTCAGAGTTTTGACTAGAAACCAAACTTCGATTGGCATCTGTGCTTTAAATGCGTTCAGACATTCTTTGGTGTATAAGGACAGGTTGTATTTAACTCAGATATGCATCAGTCATGAAAGGAAACTAGAAGCATGTCAGTGGAAGACAGGTGTCATAATCATTATTTTATCTGTGTGTCCTTTAAACTCACAGGGTTTATAAATGAGAATGATTTATAAATGGTGGTTGTAAGGTAGAATCTTCATGGCATCATACTTCTGAAATGCATCTATAGGGATGTGGATTAGGGAAGTTGTTCCAGGTCAGAAGCTGTGGCTTGGTACAATCACCCATGAAGGGATAACCTGGGAGGTTGCATTTGTTGTATTTAGGGTAGAGCCGCATAATGGACACCTGGATAATGTAGGCGAGCCTATTTATAGAACATAAGAAGCAAAGCAGCCCTGTCCTCACATGGGAGGACATTTCCCAAATATCCTAAAATGTTTGTTTTAAATAAGCCTTGTAGTTTATGTTTAGGGTTGTGGGAGGGAAATCGTAGATGATATAAGGTTATAAAGAACCAAATGAGACTCGATTACACCATTGCTCAGGAACGGCCACCTTCCTAAACAAGTTCAAATTCTTTAATCCCTTCATTTACCTGGCACTTGGCTGTCTTTTTCATTTGCTTCCAGGCAGAAACAAAAACAACAACGAAAGGTTGTTTTTTCAGCTTTTAAGTCAAGTAAGCATATTCATGAATGACTGCTGTCACTAGTAGATGACGGGTCTTTCACTCCAAATTCACATGCAGACAGGACTCTGGAAAATGCAAAAGAGTATACAGAAAGTCTTTTTTTTTAAGGCCAGGCTTTAAAGTTTTAACCTAAAACCTTTTGCACCTTTAATGTAAGTCATCACACATCATAGGTGTTAGGTTTATTCAATGATGATTTTTAAAGTAATGTGTGTTCATATGAAACATTCTAGAAATGAGATGCTCCACTCCTGTCTCATGATTCAGTCAGGAGACCACACTGCCTTGTGATTCAGTCAAGAGGGGAGCATCCTGTCTTTATGAACTGATCAGTTGTTCAGTGGGGAACATCCTGTCTTTATGAACTGATCAATTGTTCTGTCAGAACAATACTCTGTTTGTAACCATGTGTTATGCTCTGTTAATAAAACGCTCTGCAGAGGAGGTCCGGTGTGAGACAGTGTGTTTAAGTCTGGGGTTCAACTGTTTCTCCTTCTGCAGAAGCCGTGTAAAAAATCCCTTACTGTGTATTTCAGTTCTTCTTTTACAAACCTATATTTTTGTTCAGTACCTTACTGGCTTGTTTTGTTTGTATGACCGCCATTGTGGAAAAAGACTCATGGAGTTGGACCAGCTAGAAGAGCGAGGTCCGCAACAACGCTGAGACCCTTTTTCCACCTGGATCCCCGCTTTTTTTTTTTCGTCCTCATGTCCCTCCGTTGTCGCACAAACTTGCCCCCACTTCCTCACCAACTCGGCCGTATCTCTACTCACAGCCAGACTATGATTCTCCCTCTTGCGTTGTGGCGTGGAATAACATATCACAGACCACTTTTTAGGAATACAATAGGAAGGTATCACACCATACATCTTGGCAAATATTAAGATACTTTGTAGTATTGAGGTCACAGTCAAACCTGAACAAGTAATTGATTTATTTTCCCAATATCTTTGCATTTAGTATCCCTTAACTGTGCCCAGGGTCCATTTTTCTGTGTATAATCCATCCCCTTAGAGAACAGTGAAATGCACACACTGAGTGGCACTCAGGGAGCATTTTTGGATTAAAGGTTTTGCTCAGGAACCCAAAAAGTCATTTTGATATTCTCCCTCTGAATTTGATTAATTTCTCTTCATATTGTCTTACAATCAAGTCAGAATTTTTTTAACCCATCCCCTTTGGGAGCAGTGGGCTGCCATTGTGAGGCGCCCGGGGAGCAGTGTGAGGTTAAGCCCTGACCACTAGGCCGCCACTCCCCCGGTTTCACTGCTGAGGAAAGCATTTTGCTAATCTTCATTGTCATGTCGTGATAGGAAGCTTTCATGTATTTGCCGATACAGATGGGTTTTCATGTGTAAATCCTGTTCTGCCGTCCTTTCAAGCCTGTCTGTGAACCTCTTCATACATATTGTATAACATCTAAAACCACTGAGCTCATTGTACCACACTGCTCGCTGATGCGAACCGACATTGATCCATTTGGTCTTTTCTACTACGGCCTCAGCAGAGTTCCAAGCCGTTTACCTGGTGGGCAGTATTGACATTTATATTGAGCAGGCTGACTCACCCCTTTCCTTCCCCTCCTCCCCTCAGTTAATTTCTCTTCAGTCCATCTTAGTTTGATTGAACCCAGCAACACAAACTGTCAGCCAGGTGGCCTGAAGGTAGGGCTGCTGCAAAGGTCCAATAGTGAAGCTTTCATCTCTTCAACCACATCATTTGCTGTCACTTCATATTACCCAATTCAAGTCTTTTTACTTTTCCTTTTCACCTGCTCACCTTCTCTGGTATTTACTTCAGTTCCTTTCAAGCCTTTGAAACATTGCTCTTCATATGTACCCAATACTTTTCTACCAATAAAGAGCCTGAAATCAAAGAAGATTTGGCCTTTAAATTGCTCAGTTCTGTGGATTTCAAGTGTCATATATTTGCCCTAGTCCGAACTAAGCTCATTCAAAAGGTCAATTTCAATGAAAATCCTTTTTAGGTACAAAGAGAGACTGGAGCTTTTAATAGATAGTACAAAGCAAAAGGGTGAAACTCTCAAAGGATTGATCTATTTACATTCCTTTTATATACGGTCAAACTTTTCAGATCAGAATGTGAATACTTGTGTCTAAAATAAGCCTGTTCTACAGAACGCTTTGAGTTCCTATAGGGTAAGAGTGTCAGTACAGAACTCAGACCTCTCTGCATCAGATGGGCCCAGTAGAGGGGTTTGAGCAGGTGTCGAGGAGGATCTCTGAGTGCCCTCTCAGGGAGAGGTTTCTGGACAAGTCTCAGTGAGAGGAGACCTCAGGGCTAACTCACAGTAAAAGTCTTAGCGCCTCATGCAAAATATTTTGGGACTTCAATACCTTCCGTCCATCTGTTTTCTGTGAAAGGCTGCTGCTGTTAGGCTTCTCAGCCACAAACTGAGATACTGTCAACCACTTTTTTGGTTCAAGGTTGGATGTTGTATTGACAGGTGGTTTTTGCTATCAGATAGGAAGCACACAGTGGCTGACAGATTGTGGTACATCATATCCAGCTCATTGTTATTAAAAATATATACATATAAAATCATGGGCGAGGTCTTGGTTGTGCGCACTGAAACACAGAGAACATCCCTTTCTATTGATTCTTTTTTAAACCCATGAAAGCTAGCAGTTCAAGCATAATTCTTTATATCCATTCTGCTTAATTCTTCATTTGGTCACAGAAAACACTTCTCTTTTTTAAAAGAACTGTCCATTGAGGAACAAATGTTGGAGAATACTCAAAGATGACTAATATTAATTTCTGCAAACCTATAAAACTGTTTGAGGATTTTTTTTTTACATAAAAATCCAGAAAATAAAATCCAGCACTGGAAAAACGGTCTGGAAATAATTAAAAAATTCCTTAAATTAAGTGTATTTACCCTTAAAATAGGTAGGTAAAATGAGATAGTTTGCCAATGGAATGAGTATTTTTACTCTTAAAATAAGATAAATAGATAACATACACTTTAAATAAGAAAATGAAATTGTGTTTTCTTATTTTAAATGTAAATTGTCTTGTTCCACTGGCATAATGTGTCTTTCACCTCCTCAATCCAAGAAGAAATGTACTTATTTTAAGAAAAGAAATGACTTATCTAGATTAAATTTTTTTCTAGTGAGTCTACATTTAGTCTTTACTCTCCATCAATTGACTTCCTGTCTGAACGATACATTGCGCTCTAGATTAACAAGTAGTTGGAGCATGCAGCAGAAATAGAACAGCGGCCTACTTTCGGAAGTGGCCAGGAACCCACCTTGATGGCCCCCGGGGTGACCACTGTTGCAATCATCCACAACCAACCAGACAGAGCCTCCCCAAGACCCGTAGGGGTTGGAGCCTTTTAGGACATAAGAAAAGATCAACGAAAATATCAAATTATACTCACTGGCAATGAGGAACACAAGGGAAAGAGCTTAAAAGATCTCTTGAGAAGTTCTCTCCACAGTTTGTTCTTAAAAATAGATGAATGTTGCAAACAAACCTCAATTGTTTGGATAAATCCGTATTTTGTACATTGGAAACAATGTCATGGACAAAATGTAATGCCGTTCAAATGGACCTTTTGTTTGTGACACAAACTCACCCTTTGATGTCGTCTATGAGCCGGGGGTTTCATAGGTGATAACCACATGCCTTCTCATTCAAGGGGTCTGAAAAATACATGCTGTAAAACGGTTTTCAAAGGAGCTGGCCCATCTAGAACCACCACCAGAGGGTCCAAGAAAAATATTTTACATCGATTAACTGGAGCATCCGACACTTAATTGTGAATAGGAGGGATTTATTTGAGCCTCACCGCGAGCATCTGTAGCATGTACAGCAACAGATGCTGAAACTAATGTCTATGTGATGCCATCCATCCACTCCGGATTATTGAAAATGAAAGGTTATGATAAAACCACCCAGCATCATTCAAACACAAAATTATTCCCATCAAACCTCAACAAGTTGTGATGATAATTTAGTGAAACAAATTTTATTTCTGTGTCCTTCATACAGCGTTTTAAATGACTGCTGATGCTTTCGCAGCAGCTCCATAACACTATTTATTACCCATGATGCCACAACTTACGCCCTTTAGCCACTGCTTTAAAAGTACATGTTCTTTCTAAATCAAGTCTGTAGCATAGCCATCACAGATTGCAAGGTTTCTAAACCTTTTTTTGTCCGTCCTTATCAAAAATCCCAATGATGCCTGAATTAGTACCTGGTTGTGCTAAATGCCACCTCAGTCTGAGTTCAAAGAGGCTCTGAGAGAAAACCACTCCAACATGTGTAATAAAATATTCATCTGTTAGTTTAGAATGTCAGAGCTGCTATAAATAATTTCCTGTCTGTTATCCATGAACATCCACATGGGAGTCCATCTTTTCTCTTCTTACAGCGGCGCTTCGTGTCTTTACTGTATACAGCCTTCAGCTGCACATTTGACCATTTTGGGACTAAAATCACCTGTGTGCTCCAGCTTAGGGAGGTATCATTTGACAAGGTTGATCTGTTTACGCTAGAGTGTAAGGGTATATTTATGTTTAAAATTTCTTAATATGCACATTTATGAACATGGATCTCTGCTTTTAATAGAAATCAGGTTAAAGGTTTGTAATAACTTATAGTATGAGTTCTATTAAATGTCTTGGAGTCTGAACCTCGCTGTCCAGCTTGTTTTATCAGTAGGTCTGATGGTTGCCTGATTGGTAGAAGATGGAAATGTAGGGAGCATTAAATCTCCGGCTTTAAAAGTGACAGTAAGTCTGACGTTTGGGGGATTATTCTGCTTTAACTGCTGAATATTTCAGCTTCTCTTTTCATACCTTATATCTAAAAAAAGGTACCTCTGCCAGCTCAGCTGATTAATGTTCAACATGCTCCTCTTTATTTGCAGTTTTCCCCTGAAACACAGATATACCCGCTGCCTCTTCCTTCTCTAATGCATTCTCTTTCCGCCTTCATTTAAATCTGCATCTCCGTCCGCTGATTTATTCATCACTTAATTTTCTCACTCTCCTGTAACTCCCAGCACCTCTATTTTTGTCCCAAACAGAATAAAGAGTCTGAGCTGAAGCGCATGTTGCTGTGCTGAGTGTTTGAAGGCGCCGGGCGTGAGGTTTAAGATGTTTTCTTACTGCTTTCATGGCTCATCAGGGGAGATTCACCAAACTCATTTATTTCTCTGACCGGAGGTGATAACTCTCCTCATTAAAGGGCCAAATAACCACAAGCAGAGTCACTTATTTGTTCTGCACTCCTGATTTCTGGAAAAACAACCTCTTGATATGAAAGTTAATCAGCTCTCAGAATGAACTTTGAAATCTTTCACCCTGTGAAATTAGATGGTTTGTGGGTTAAACAAGGGTACAATTTTTTGTCAGTTCTAAACTATGATGGAAACAAATGCACATGGTTAGTTAGCTCTTTGTATATATCAAGCTAACCTTTAAGGAGCAATGAGCAAATTGTCACCACTAGGTGTGCTGTTGAGCACAGTTTGTACTACTACTAAAACTATGCAACAAGGTGGAAAAGATGGCACAGGAATTAATTTGGTTATTCACATTATAAGGGCTGAAAAAATTAATTTGGTTTACCGATTATTGAAATAACCATAGACTAATATGTTGTAACTCAAAATCTCTTAAGCCAAAAATCACACTTTCACACCTTTAACACTACTACTATCTAATTGGCAACTTAGACAATACCTACTTGCTAATTATACCAAAAAAGTGAAAAAACAAACCACTGTACTTTGTTTCTAAGTTTAAAGACGTTTTGCTTCCCATCCAGAAAGCTCATTTCAAGGTGTCTTGAGTAGCGCTGAGTTCCAGGCTTATAGGTTATCCCCCCCAAAAAAGCCTTTTTATGTCTTAGAAAACATGCAAATTGAACCGAAAACAGGGCCACTCCTTTTCCATTTTCGGTTCAGCTCAAGATGCAGGATTTCCTGAAAAGTAACCAGCCAACAAGTGACAAAAGCTGACAGGAGTGAGCTGAAATGGTTCCACACATGAGTAGGAGGGAGGATGCATGCACATAGACAGCAAACCACACGAATGAAAAAAATGACCAAGCACTCATTAATATTGATTTATCTTGAACCAGGGCTGCACAGTGGAACAGTGGGTAGCACTGATGCCTTGCAGCAAGAAGGTTTGAATGTTCTGTCAGACCAGCATACACATAGTCAATACGCAGGCGCAAGATGTCAGATTTGCATACACATATGCCAGTCCCATTTATCCCTTTAGTTTGTCTCCATAAAGCCCTTTAGTTTTGTATGAAAAATACACTGAAACTACCTCGATGGGCTGTGTCTCTTAAGTCATGTACAAAAGACAATTTAACGTCAGATCGTCATACGTTTCAAAACACAAAAAAAAAACAATAATTCAATTGTTTATTTGTACATGACTAAAGGGATACACGGTGGGTAGTTTTAAAATAAAATGTAAACTATACTATTTATTTTTCGTACAAAACTAAGGGGATAAAGTAAAAGGATAAACGGGTATTGTCTATGGGTAAGCTGGTCTGATGGGGTACGCTGGTCCGACAGAACAGTGTGTTCAAATCCCGCCCCGGGGTCTTTCTGCACGGAGTTTGCATGTTCTCCCTGAGCATGTGTGGGTTCTTTCTGGGTACTACGGCTTCCTCCCACAGTCCAAAAGCATGCCTAGGTTAATTGGCTTCTCTAAATTCTCCACAGGTGTGAGTGTGTGTGTGAATGGTTGTTTGCCCTGTTTGTCTCTGCGTTTCACTGGGATGGACTGGCGACCTGTCCAGGGTGAACCCCGCCTCTCGGCCGTTGAAAGCTGGAGATGGGCACCAGCACCCCTCGCGACCCCAGCAGGGATAAAGCGTGATGGAAAATGGATGGATGGATGATCTTGGACCAGGGCAAGCTGTCGTTTTATCGCAAGGCATTGCAGGACAGTTAGTCTCTATTTAGTAGCTTCCTCAATTGTTGCCGTCTGGCTGTTTGATAGTTCCTTGTACTGGCACCATGTTTAGGACAATCTAAAATCTATCAGGTTAGATTAGGTGTTATATAGTTTTAATGTTGAACAAATAGTTTTTGGTCCGTTTTTTATAGGCGTATAATGTGACATCCCTCTCAGAAAGTAACCCCAACCCATCCGGACTAGCTTTGCATCTCCCGCTAAAGAAAAGCTTGTCTAGAGCATGATGCTGCCTCCACCATGCTTTCCCATTTGGATAGTCAGTTCACTGATGACACCCTCTTCATTGCTGACAGGAAGCTTGATATTAGCCCTGCCATGAGGATGTATTAAATGTTGTAAGATATTTAGAACTAGGGACATTCATTTATATTATTCTGTGTTGTTGTCCAAAGGCCCTTGGTTAAGAGTTTCAGAGTTAAAAAGAGTAAATAAATTAAATTTTCTCATGTAATTTTTGCATTCTACACCTCTTGCTTTGGTTTATCTCAATAAAATGCAGTAAAAATTTGTTGGAAAGTGTGCAAAAGTTCAGGAGATATAAATACTTTTGTGTGGAAGTGTAAGAATATTTGCATGATTTGAAATGCAGCTCATGCCTCTGAGTATGGTCTAAAAACAGACCTGTCCTCGACCAAAATGGTAAACGGAAGAATAACTGAAAGTACTTCATAATGAACATCAATTCTACTGAAACGCTGACTACCCTAAATGTAATGCAGCAGATATGAGTTAGTTTCATCACTGGAGGTTTAACCTTGTAAAAAGTGGAGATGAAATGTTGATCAAGTCATGCAGCCCCCATAAACCTGACGAAGATTATCGGAGGAGCTGTTTCACCTGCAGCTGCTCCTCGCCTCCCTGCCACGGTTAATCATTACCATCCGTCTGAGCCCCGCAGCGACTCCTTGTTTACCACCTGTGTGCAGAAAAGCTTAAAAAGCAAAACTCTGCTTTCTCCTAAAATAAATCCTGCTCTTGATAAACTTCTGTTTTTACTGAAACTCCTGACAGGCTTTCCATTTTTCTGCAGAAGGTTTCTATAGAGATTCAGAGTTGCTCATCTGAAGGCTAAGGAGGCCGAAAAGACTTGCAGACGGCACCTTCAGTGTCCATCTGTAATCATCAGGCTGACAGTAATTGTGTCTTAAGTGGGAGATTTAACCTTTTAAATAAATTAGAGAGACTGAGGTGCTGGGTTTCACTTAGTCCCTCCAGTTGATCTATAACAGGAAGAAAGTAGCCTGCTGCTAAAGCTGAGATACTGTTGTAGAGCAACCTGTGAGTGTGGAGCAAAGTGCACGCTGACTGCAGTAGGTATTGACCAGAAATAATCTGCTCCTAACATGTAAGAAATAAAAATTAAATGTAACCTGGTCCATATTTAGTGCTCGCTCTTTATTATGTAGTAGCCTATAGGGGAAAATCTAATCAACAAGGCCTTTTACAGATCGATGCAAATGATCTGTAATTACATAAATGCACAGCAAATAAAAAATAATTGGAAAAATAAGGCTTTTGAACGCAAAAATGAGACTAATGCACAAACATGCAAGATACATGCAAACGAAAAAGGCTGCTATTTGAAAAAGCAAATGAAAGTAAAGAAAAAAGCTGCGAAAGAGCTCCGCTTAACGGAAATGCTCCAGATCCCTACGGGATGACGATCACCAACCATGACATTCCTACTACAGCAGAAAAAATATGTATGATCTGGGGAACTGTAAAGTGCCTTGAGATGACATGTTTTGTTTAATTGGCGCTATATGAATAAACTGAATTGAATTGAATAGAAGCTGCATGATTGAACTGGAAAATGGGTTCTTCTGGTGTTACATTTCTCAGATTAAAAAAAAAAGCATAATCTGGGTGAACATCACTAAAGCTTTTTAAGCATACTTAATGTGGCAAAGGGTCTGGTTAGGATTGCCCTTAGTATTAGCAAAGCTGGCAGATGGCTGACAAACAGCATAGGAAAGCAGGGCGACAGCGAATGCGCTCCTTACTGGTCAGGAAAGTTCAATTTCTTCCTTTACCTTTAGGAGACTTCTTTGGTTTAGTTCTGTTAGAGATCTTCAAGACATATTACAGATTGGTTTGCTAAAATGTGAAGAATTATTAATTTACAAAACCAAGGCTGAACCAACCCAAAGGAAGTCAAAGATTGGGGTGGAGGATTTAAACGGGAGTAGAAATACTTGTGCAACTGATTAGATCTGAGCAGTGAGATTTTAATATGAAAGAAACATCTACACAGTGGAGAAGAGTTTTAACTAAGAGCATCATATCCTTTTAGAGACTTTAGAGAGAATATACTGCCTTTAAAGAATCATATAACTCTTGAGACACCAAGAAACTCCTTCATCCATCTACTTCTTCAACATTTTAGACATTCTCAGGGTCTCTGTTAAGATGCCGTTGCTCCTACTCTATTAATAAGCAAATATATGGATATTTTTTTACATTTTGCTGCAATAACTGCAGCAATAATTTACTCCATGAACAGCTTTATTTCACTGAACTCTTTTGATTTAGTTTTTTTTTTTTTCATTAATTTACAAAGATGCTAGTTATTCCAAACATTCCAAACTCTGCAAATGAAATATTTAAAAGCAGCAAAAAAAGGAGCTATTTACTCGGTGGCATTAAAATGTCACCGATGATTTCTCCACCTGCAGTTGTTTCCTGACATTTGAATAAATGTGGCATTTGAAATCACCGATCCTGAGGAGCTGAGCGTATAAGCTAATCGTCGGGTGAGATTTAGACTTTTATTAGACTCAGGTATTTGTTTTTAATCAAAAGTTGATTTAGCTTATACAGGAGTTGCTGCAGCTTTGTGCATATCGAACATGCCTATCGATCGCTAACCAGATGCCCTCTTATAACAGAACCTTCCTCTTGGTATTTATGTTGGCTGTTTTAATTTTCTTCTCAGTTTTATTTCCTATCAGTGGAAATATGACCACCTCTATTAACGGAGAGGTCAAAAAATGTTTGCATGGAGGCTTTTAGGAACAGTAGTGTGTTCCGGAAGGGTGAAGCTGTTGTAAAAAGCAAAGGACCTTTTCCAGTCTCTGTGTAGCTTGTTTCCTCATGTGAACCCTCTAACTCATGTCTGGATCTGTGGGCTGTTGTGTTTGGAGTTGACTACTCTGTTAAAATAGAAAATAGAAATATAATTGGAAATTTATTGATCTCACACTGGAGAAATTTAACTCTGCATTTAACCCATCCCCTTGGGGAGCAGTTGGCTGCCATTGTGCAGTGCCTGGGGAGCAGTGTAGGGTGACCAGACCTTCTCTTTGTCCCGGACATGTCCTACTTTTCAGACCTTAAAAAAAATGTCCAGGGGAATTTGCAAGTCTGGGATTTTGGTCGACTGCCTTAAACACATTGCATAACTAACAGTGCATTGTGATTAGATTGCCACTCTGTTCCATAATTCCATTCCAGGTTTCTCTGTATGCCATATTATTCACGCCCTTCTCCCCAAATCCAATCACTTTGCATTATGTGTGTGTAAGTGTGTGTGGGAAAAGTAGAGAGTTCAGTTGCTGCCAGTCTACCCCTGTGGTGGAGTATTAGTAACAACACTTCTATATAGAGATGCACAGTGGCACCATCTGCAGGTAAGTGTAAGGTACGTAACAAGACACAACATATTTGTTAATTGTTGTGTCCCCCCCCAAAAAAAAAAAGGAGTGTCCTTCTTTTCACAAACCCAAATCTGGTCACACTAGGTCTTGCTCAGGTGCCCAGAGTGCAGGCTGTGGGGATCGACCAGGTACTTGCAACCTTCTCAGAGCACAAGGGCACTGCTCTAACCAATAGGCCAGGCATGCTCAAGGTTTTAGAGGTTTCCCTGCTTTAGCATAGCTGATTATGATGATTACAGTTAAGCAAAAGCCTGTTAATCAGCTTTCAATTAAAATCAGCTGTGCTGGAGCAAAGAAACCTCTAAAACCTGCAGGACAGCGGCCCTCGAGGACCGACTTTCGGGAAGCCAGCACTAGGGCATCAATCCCAATTGTTGTGCTGCCTTCGTAATGACATGGGCTTACTGCTGGTGTCACAGAGAAAAACATGAGGGGATTTGGATTGATATTTCACATGAAAATGTAATTCTTGATAAATTCCCAGAAGCTTATCCTTTCCTCGTTTCTCACATGTGTCACGAAACAGTCAGAATACAGGTTACAGTTTAATGCAGCTGAGGCAACGTGGATCGGACTCTAATCTGACCCTTTGCTCACAGACATTTTCTTCTTCCTCTTCTTTTCTCAACCTCTGTTATGTTTTTCAAGCCCTAATGGAATGTCGTGCCATAGTTGGAGAGGTTGTTACATTTAAATGCAGACGTTTGCATTTCTGTTTTTACTTTTCATGGCATCCTCTCCAAATGGACTAATGTGAGCTGAAGTGGACCCTTGGCCTCTGGTCCAGTGGCTCTCAGTGACGCACAGTGATGCGTTTTTATTAAATCCTCTTAATGAGCTGCTCTCAGAGGGGCTCAACCTCCCCATTTCGCTCCTCCAGCTGTGATATTATACCCCTGCTCCAAACGGGCTTGACACAATGTAAGCTGGAGTCGCCACTGTTGTTTCTCCTCTAATTGTTCCTTGCCAGTTGGCTCCTGATTGGCCCACTCTTTGTTACTCCCAGTTGCAGGGGTAGCAGCCTCTCCCTGCCATCCTTTTCCCCCCATCCAGCCAATGACCATGCAGCTGACCTGGTGAGAGGCGCCGCTGGCCTGGATTCTTCCCTCATTCAGCAGCCCATGTAAATGGTGAGACTTCCTGGGTGAGAACAACAGCAGGCTGCAGGCCGACAGATCTGTTGTCGCCTCCTTCTGACTCCTTTCTCCTTGCTCTGGTTCTAAAACACAGTGGGCGTGTTTGTGTCGGCTCGCCGTGATGTTAGAGGACAGAGCGTTGGGCCATTTTGACAGTGGGAGCAATATGAAGCAGGTCTGACCTCCCACCTGTTGGACCTTAAAGGAGGTTATTCGGTAATCGCAAAGAAAAAAAAAAGATGCAAAATTTGGAGAAAAAACCTTTGTTGTAAAGGACATTGTTAAGATGTTGCTGTAATATGAAATGGTATCCAGGTGTAGAACCCAAGTGCATACAGGCAGGCAGAGGCAGCATGGGGTTAATTACTATAAGGGAGAAAAACCTACAGCTGTGTCGCTCAAAGAGAGCAGCAATGGGCAAAAGAAACTGGTTTGGCAGGCATGGCAAAACATGTCTTGGCTTGTAAATATGTTTGGATTGTAAATAATCACAGAGAGCACAGAAGGTGGTATTCACTCACTGAGGCAAAAAGCAACATTTTGAATATGAAAAGGTTGGGGCAGGTGGAAATAATATTAAGGCAAATTCAGCAAAGGAAAAATCAGTTTTAATTTTGAAATATCTGCTGCACCCATACCTTCTTTCCTTTTTGCTCCTCTGCTCTTGACCCCACTCCCTTTTCTTTCATATATTGCCTCCATGTTGGGAGGTGAAGTTCATATCTCCAATAATATACAAACTCTCAATGTGACCCAGTTGGAGGTTGCTGTGATCCACCTGCACCAGCTGAGCAGTTCAGCATTTTATTGATCGTCAGTTTGGATTGAAAGACCAGCCATTTGAGTTTCCCTTCAAGCATGGACATGCCACCCCTACTGGAGGAAAAACCAAGACTAGAAATAACCTTTAAAAGTAAACTAGTTAACAAACAGTAAAATTGTAATCCTAAAGATTACATTCAAATAACAGTGATGAAGGAAAACCAAAACATAAAAGAACGTGAAAAACAAAATTTTATGACAGTTTGTAGTAATTCCTCACCACAACCAAAAACACATCTGGTCGGTTGATTGTCTCTTTGGATTGCCTCACATCAGGTGTATATCCCTGATGTGTGGCAATGTATTTGTTTCCTTATCTGGATAATTTTTTTTTATGTAACTTTGTAGAGATTTGCAGGTACTTGTGAAGACCGATGACTGGCTCCCTATGAGGATACGTTCTTGTCTTGGGTACGTTGTTAGGTTTAGGACTATGGTGTAAATTGGGTTTAATAGTCAAACTTTATTGACCTCACATTGGAGAAATATACCTCTGCATTAAACCCACTCCCTTGGGGAGCAGTGGGCTGCCATTGTGGGGACTTCGGGAGTGGGTTTCG
>JAGKQL010000050.1:3914594-3936243 GCA_018398635.1 Cyprinodon brontotheroides | reverse complement strand
TCCCCCACTCCCACAGACTGCCACTCTGGGTCCCTGAGCAAGACCCTTAACCCCACACTGCTCCCCAGCTGCCTCACAATGGCAGCCCACTGCTCCCCAAGGGGTTAAATGCAGAGAATTCATTTCATTGCTCTGTACTTGTGACAGTGGAATGACAAAATTGAATTCTATTCTAAGGTTTAGGGTTAGGTAGGTATTGTAAAAATTGGGCTTAGGGTCTGGGATAAAACAAATGCAAAATGAGTGGAAGTAAATTGAAAGTCTCTGTAAGGAAAGCAGGACATAAGGTGTGTGTGAGTTGTTACCTTGTGGGGTGGATCTAAGGTGAATTTTTGTTAAATATACTGCATTGTGGGGACACACAGATACTTGTGGGGACCATATAACCAGTCCCCATGATGAAAAGTTCTTTCCCTGGGTTTTGACTTAGGTTTAGGTCTATGGTGTAAAATCAGTTTAGGCTTGGGCAGGGGTTTTCAAACACGGTCCTAAGGACCCACTGTCCTGCATGTTTTAGGTTTTATCTGCCTCCACACACCAGACTTAAATGAATGGGTGAATACTATGCCCCTGCAGCCCGTGGTGTCTGTGGAGAAGGGAGTGCAATCATGTGATGCAGATGATGGAGCAAAGACACATCTAAAACCTGTATGACAGTGGATCCCAAAGAGCGAGTTTGAAAATCACTGGGCTAGGATTAGAGTTAGGTATACTGTATGTTGGTAATAGGTAGGGCTAGGGTAAGGGTCAAGGGTAGGTAATGGGTCAAGGTAAATATGGAAACGCAATATATATGTGTCTGGTTTAGGGTGTGAGATGTCAAGGGTGTACCATATGTCTCACACTGCTTACGATAGGCACCATCCCCCGTAACCCTGACGGAAAAGTTGGGGATGGATGGATGGATGGTTGGATGGATGGATGTTAAAACATCTTTGGAGGAATGTGTTGTTTTTATATGCTGGGATACCTTTCAGTGTGCTTGGGGAGTTAAGACAGTTTTCATTATATTATTGTACATGGCCCTGCCTGTAAATGCCCATTATTGCCTCGTCTTCATTCACTGTTCCAGCGCTGCACAGCTGCAGTTCTGCTGGTATTATGCTTGTTTCCATGGACTCACAGCTGGAGGCATCAAGCCATAACACCCGCCATCAGTGTCGAGCTCTGTATCATTAACCTTCAGTTTGATCTGCTCTATCTTTGGAATGGCTATAGTTACTCTGTAGGTTTCAGTGCTTATCCTAGCAGAAAGGTGTGCAGCAAATTCTGTGGTTTGTTCATCTCTGACTAGTTCTGGGAACACCTTCCCTTTTCTGCCTATGCGTACTGTACCATGGGTCATCAGTGAACAGCAGTCTGTGTAATTTAAAACTGCAACCCTGCCAAGTTACAACTAAAAAAACACCTACTGGGTGGGGAAAAAAACCCACATGATAATATATTATCCCCTGCACTCTCCTACTTAGGTTAATACCTATTCAACAGTCTGAGACACAGTCTATCCAAGTTAGTTTGAAGCAATTCTTGACCTTTCCATAAATTGATTTCTATAACATAAAAATAAGCATGAGACTTAAAAACCAATGCTTACGCTAATTAACTCTTCAAAAAGGTCACAACAAAAGTCAGCTACTTTATTAAATGAAAGAAAGTGATTTTTTTTCATCAAAAATATATCTAATTCTAAAGCATAAGTTGTACAAAAGAAACATTGATTTAATATAACTTTCTGGAGATGGATATGTTGAGGGAATGGACATTAAGAATATCAATTTAAAAACAGAACGAACACTTTATTTTATTAGACATTAAATGAGTCAATACCTGGTATTTTACTTATTAGGGATGGAACGGTTTATGAAAACCGTCCGAACCGTTCTGTTCGACTGTCTCGGTTCGGTTCGCGTGTGTTGCGTTCGGTTCATGCGCTGCTCCTTTTTCTCATAGGCGAAGCGTGTACACTCCAGAGCAGAAGGTGGCGGTACTGCGACCAAAGCCAACCACCAGTAGTAAACAAGAAGAAGAAGCGAAGCAGCGTTGCCGGGTGTAGCAGAAAAAAATCAGTAGTTGTGGAGAATTGTGTGGGTATGGCGAGTGGGAAAGAACAGGAGTTGGAAGATGCGCCAGCAGCACTTTATAGGTCTGCTGTTTGGGACCACTTTGCATTTAGGGTGACCTACGATGACGCCGGAAAGAAAGTTGTGGATAAAAGCGCAACAGTGTGCAAGCCTTGTGCCGCGTTTTGTATATATAAGACATAATAGATTTTCCTAACAATCAACATATACTGAACCGAAAACCGTGACCACGAAACCGTGAACCGAACCGAACCGTGGATTTTGTGAACCGTTCCACCCCTATTACTTATAACATTTTTTCTCATAAAGATGATTAAACATAAATATAGAGTCAATATCAGAAAGGTTGTATAACTATACCTTAGTCAGACCCTTTTTCCTACCAATGTTTTATTTTCCCAAGGGTATGCTTGAGGTTTGGACTTTTGGTGTTTGTGTGAATATAGCCATAGCGACGTTAGCCATGATTTGTTTAACGTTGTTTTCTGTCTCCTACACAATAGGTTAAAAGTTGCTCAATCAGCAACACTTCCAACTGCCTACAGGTTAGTCTATGCTTGTTGAAATTGTCCATTTTGGTGGAATAGAGACAGGAGTCTTGATCGCAAGGCAGGCTAACGTTAGCATCCCCTTATAAATAATGTTAATTATTAAGGAAGGAATTAATGTGAGAAGGAAGACCAAAGTCTCTTTTCATAGAGAGGGCATTGTTGTGGGCTTTCCTGATTTACGCAGAGAACCCAGGCTTATTTAACACTACGATTTCCCCGGTTTTGATTTGAAAGGTTTTTAAAAGATACTCAACAACAACATAGGTTTTTAAATGAAAAAGTCTGATTTCTGAGTAATGACTGCTTAAAATTAGAATTAAAGGACTCTGGAAAATAACAACATATCAAACAGCAAGCCCAATACTTATCAAAATAAGCTAAACTCCTTAAAATCTGATAAATAAAGAGATTGTAAATCCTTTCATTTTAAACCTGAATACTTTGACCTAATGGAACATAAACCAGGGTCAACAGAACAGACACAATGGTTTCTGAATCATTTTTGCAGGATTGTATCCTGAGATTAGTATAAATTTTAATTAAATTAGCTTTCTCAGTGTAGATGATAATACCTCTGAGCAGCTTGTTGTGTTGTTATTTAGCTGATAGGACTGTTGTTCAGTGGCCCGTCTCAAATCTTGTTACTGCATCATTACCACTCCACAGGAGGCCCTCTGCACCATTAACAGTCCTTGTAACTGAATTATTCTGGTTTTAACAAAATCTGTGTTAGGTAACCATTTCTGACGTTTAACAAGCAAAAGAGACTTGAAATGGGGTCAGCTGGGATTAAACTCAATCATTGATTAGAATTCAAATAAAGCTCTGGGACTGGACCAATCATGCTGTTGTTAGGACAATTGATTAGCCTGATTCAGTGGTGCCATGTTCAGCACCCACAATGATCTACATGTAGTTGGTCCACTTGGAGAGCAATGACTGGGATGTAAATGATCTAATTTGCAGAGAGTCCAGAATGGATAATAGTTGTGGAAGCAAGAGTAGAGCCCGACTGTGATCAGGCAGTAGCATAAGCCTCTGACCAGTGTCAGTTCTTATATTCAGGGAAATTTTTGATCCGGTATTATATCTATGAAGATTCTCAGTCGTCTAGGTCATGGTCAAGCTTAAAAAGTTAGGTTTAGTCAACTGTACGTAAGGTTTTCTAGAGGACGTTTCGCCTCTCATCCAAGAGGCTTCTTAAATTCTAACTGGCGGTGGGGAGCACTGAGATTATTATACGGTAGGTGTAACAAAATAGTTAGGGGGAAACAAAAGGTGGTTCTGATCACGCCTACTGGATTGGCTGTGGAGGTCACCTGAGGGGTTAAAGCACCCACTCGAATACAAACGAGGCATCATCAGAACGCTTCACACATTAGCAGAAACCATTCCCACCACCAGCAGAGGGAGGACAAGAGAACAGGGACATATCAGGAAAGCCCTGAAGAACTGTGGGGCGCTTTTCTAAAAAGAGACCTGCTGAGAGGGAAGAAAACTGAAGAAGGAGCATCATCATTCCATATGTTGCTGGAGTCCCTAGAAAACTCAGGAGTAACCGTTATACAGGAGCAGGGCTCCACAGAGGAGGGCCAACTTTCCAGGACTGGATTCAGCTCTTCACCTACATCTGAAGGCTGAAGGACATTCGTTTGAGGACAATTCCTTAAGACAAGGAATCCACCTTTGTTAACCTGGAAAAAAAAAAAACACTCAGAGGAGATGGTCTTAGACATAACCTTACACCTACTTACAAAGCTCTTTTAGGAACAACATCCAGAAGACTGGCCGCGCCTAAATCGCACTTCAGGGAGGCTGAAACCATTCTGACGAAAGAGTTAACGACCCATCAGAACCTCCTAATCTAGTATGAGGGATCAGTGACACCTCTTTTTTTGTCCCTAAACCTTTTGTTACACCTACCTTATGTTGATCTCAGTGCTCCCCTAGTTAGAAGTGAATAAGCCTCTTGGATGAGGGGCGTAACGTCTTCCAGAAAACGTCACGACCAGTTGCCAAAACTGAACTTTTCAAACTAGATCGGGTATTGGTGAGAATGGGCACAATGGGACGATCTATTCATTCTGTTGGGTTTCATACATTTGAGTTTGGTTAAAAAATCTGTTGAACAAAGGGAATGTTAACCTCTGTATGTTCATCTGTCATCTGTCAACAGACAATTTGAATCCTTACAGTTGCATATTGGTTTTCAGGATACAGTTTGTCCTGCTAATAAGATTTACTCTCTTATTCTTATTGCCTTTTTGGGATACATGTGTACATTTATATAATTCCTTGTAGAGAGGAGTTTATGGCAGCCTCTTAAAATGCTCTGCTATCTGGATCTGCAGATATCCAAATTCGGGTATGGGAATCAGATCAGCAAAGAAAAATTGTGAAGTGGTGCATCCTTAGTTTTTAGCACAGATCTTGTTGGGTTTTCCCAGCCTCTTAGCTAGTCCAGTTGATTTTGGAGTCAGTGCAGGCAAATGTCTTCGATAACAGGGACTAGCTAAACTTAGTTGGATCTTACCTAGCAGCAGTTTTAGTACCATTATATCAGCTCTCCCACATCCCCAGTGTTAAAGGAAAAGTCTGGTCATATTCATAATGCAAACTTCTAAAAGTACTTTAAATATACAATTATTAGATACTGTACTGTTCAATAAATGATAAGTGTTTTAATTAAGAGTAATTTCTTTTGAATGCGCTTTACTGGAGACATCCATGTTTGTCAAAGAACACTACTGCCACCAACTGGTTTGTGACATCACGGTGCGGAATCGGCTGTTGATCAAGTCCCAGTGCTGTATCTAGGGTTTGTCACAACGCGCTATTATCCAAGTCATCTTGATTTTTTTTTTCCAAATGTTGGCTACATATTATGTGTTTTTCTCTGGCCAGAAGTTTGATGAAAATCCTCCTCTTCAAGTTGGCAATCCAACTGAATCTGTGGATCAGAAATCAGAAAGGTGAAATAACCCTTTATGCCATTCCAACATCCAGCTGCCATGCTGCGTGGGCATTGTCAGTTTCACTATAGCTCTGGTGAATTTCAATGGTGAAGTCCACTCTGGAAATCTTCAATAATTGTTAAGTTGATTGCAGATGTGTCTAGTAGTTCCCATTAATTTTTGCTTGTAGCGGGGAGAATGGATCAGCTAGGCTTACCGCTTTTCATGACGTCACTGTCGGGAAGATGTCAGCAGTGAGGTGTTACTATATTTTGGGCAAAAATGCACCGCTCCCAGACACAGTGATGATGGATGTAAAATTATTGTTTTATTTGTTTTACTGATTAACTCTCAATTAATTATATCACTGTGAGTGTATTAGTTTTAGGTATAAATAATGATCCATTGATTATTCCTTGCTGACTGGACTTTTCCTTTAAAGTGTTAATTACTATATATTTAGTAGCATTTCTGGTGAGTTTTACTTGCTCAAAACAGTGCAAAATATGTATCTCTAAAGTAGTTGATTGGTGTTTGTGTTTTGAATTTTTTTACTAGCTTGCTTATTTGTTTCCATTTTATTTAACCTTTACTCTATGGTTGTTTTACATCAGTTTTCACCACAATAATTGGCAATTATGTTATAATGAAATATTTGCCACTTTAGTCTTTGGTTTCCACATCTATAAGAGGTTGATGGTTTTCCTTTGATAATTCCTGGTTCTGTATAAGCAAATTACATGATAAACTTATCTTTTTATTTTGGTGAGGCATTGTTTTTAAATAAAATCCATGGAAATGCAATCTGCAAAACTCGAAACGCTTTAGTCTTTAAATTACTTTCGTAAAGAATAAGTACAACTGAGCTAAGGCTATAAATATAGAAACTTTATACCAAGTCATGTGAAAATCAGTCCGTATCCTGCAGGGTCATATAGCTGTTTAGTGAGTCAGTATAAATGAAATACCCAGGTTTCAATTAATGAGGGTTTAAAATCCTTTTTAATTGGCTTATTACCAGTGTCTCTCTCTTTAACCCGGTGATAATTATGGTTTTGCCTCTCTGTTAGTGGTAATTTGTTTAGCTGAGAAAGTTTGTTAGTGTGTTTTGGCTCCACTTTTCCCACATAATCAGTGCAGCTCAGGGAAAGAACCAGTTCTTACTAAGAGGGCATTTCCTTTGCTATGGACTGTAGGGTTTTTAACCCACCTTTGAATCTTATGTCTTTGTGTGTTTCTGTTTTCTTTTCCTCTAAAAGAGTTTTAGTGAAAATGTCTGCCGGTGGAATTGGCCACCAGCAGAAATAAAAAGAGCTGTTCTAATTTCTTAGAGTATTGAGGGAAGCAGACGCAGGACTCCATTCATCACCTCCTTTAGCGTGGGACGCACTGGTTCATCATTTATGGAAGACCGTTTTGTCTCATATTTCTTTTCACCAGCGCCAGTCAATCTGGTGGTCGTACTGCCTCACCACTCGGGAATCTTTTAGTTTAATCAATATGTGTGTGTTAGCAGTGAGTGTAAAATCTCTTAGCTTTAGTGTTTACCATTCTGAATTCTTGTTTATAACAAGAAGAATTGATTATTTAGACTGTGTGAGGCTCGTTTCATCTGTAGATTCATGTCTTTTTAGTATCTTTTTTTTCCCAGCTTCCTGGTGTCTCGTTTGTTAAGGGAAAATAATGTTCCTAGAAAGCTGGGACAGAAGTTACATACAGAAGCATAATTTTATTTTGACATTTTATGTGTTTTTCTTTTATTGAGCTGTCCTTTGTTTAGGGTGGAAAACCCATTTAGCTCTTCTTACTTTTAGCTGTTAGATGTCGCAGGGGTTTCTTATAAGCTCAATCTGATATAAATCATGCCACTGCAAATCATGTGATCAAGGTGTTCTCTGCTGGGGTGGTACTAAGATTTGAAAATGGTTTTAGTTAGTGTTAGGGATTGCCTTCGAGGCAATGAGTCAATGCAATCAACTGGTTTTCCTTGGATAGAAAACTTTGAATCAATTTGACTGCATGATCTGGTGAACTGTAAAGTGCCTTGTGATGACATTTGTTATGAATTGGCGCTATAGAAACAAACTGAATGCTCAAATACATTAATTCCTGGTTGATTTGATGATGAGGAACTGGTCATATGCTGATTTAACAAAGCATTACGAAACTATAACACCTCCACCTCCATAGTTCACTAGTTTTTGCCTAACACTCACTATGTTCAGATTTGAATAAATGTTTTAGACCCATTTGCATTAAGAATATCATTCTAGAAGTCCTTGTCTTTCCATGTTAGGAATTCCAAACTCAAGTCCCTGTGAACTAATATACTGCAATGAGATGATGTCAGGAGCTTAGAATGATTATGAAAGACATATTTTTTTTTTCTGTGATTCTCCATTGATTGAGAGACAGAGCAAGATGCACCTTGCCTTATGTGCAATGCAGCTAGGCATGGTTAATGTTCCAGTTTTTAACACCTAGTTAAGAGGTGCTGACAAAGGTATTACAGTGAGACAGCGGGCTGATGGAGAAGATTTGACATGTTTAACCAATAGGGTTTTGGAATTAATTTCCACCTTAAAGAGACATTTAGTACATTTTTGAGCGTCTATGAGCAAAAAGCCTGAAATACCGCCTTGTAAATGGGGTGCTGTGATATAGACATCGTGCTACATACACATTTTCTGATCCAACCATGTCATAATTCAATTGCAAAAAAAACCCTTTAGCCCATAGAGGGCACCACTAAGATGCAGATAAGCTAAACACTACAGAATTTACAAAGTTAGCATGAAAATTTCTAAATTTGTGCTGCAAAATAAAGATGGCACCTTTAAGGCCTGTTTTATTCAACCTATTTGCAGGAAAATAAATATTTGAGGTTTGGTTGCTCTTTAAAATAGAAACCCAAGTGCTTCTCCTCAATCCAACCTAAGCTGTTGCCAGTTGGAGTAAAGCCTATCATTTGAGCCACTTTGTTCAATGCATATTCCAGAACATTGCATCTGAAGAACCAGCCATAGCGTCTTTGTTAGCTTTAAATTGGCTACATCGTCCATGTAGGCTTGATCCAGTGAAGCTTGAAATGGAAAAATAACTTCCACAGCAAAATCAGATAAGATTTAACCATCTGCTGAATGTCAGCAAAGTAAAACTAATGAAATCAGCTTTAAATTTCTCTTCACCGACAGTTTGCTTTGTGAGAATTAGGTAAAAGTGGGTATTGGTTTCAGGAGATAAAGTAAACTGTGAGTCAAAGTCAACAAGTGTACGAAGTGTGGGGGGAGGATTAGAAAGAGAAAAACCATTAAGAGGATTTGTTCTGTTGATGCTGGAGCCGGCTAGAGAAAACTTTAAGGTGAGAAGAGAAGGTGCAGCCGCTAAACCAAGCACATATTAGTTAATATGAAAGACACTTATCCAGTGGAAACATTAACAGCAGCGTTTCTTGTTTGAGGGATTACATTTTCAGCCTTTAGCTCCAGTGCTGACTTTCAAAAAGAGGCTTAAAATTCACCACGCTTTTGTTCAGAAAATGAATTCCTCTGCCGTTAGTCATTGTGACTTCTGGGTAGACACGGGTCAAGAAGCTGTTCCCCAGTAGCCTCTGAAAGCTGATTGTGGGAAAGGGGTATAACAGATGTTTTCACTATCGGGAAATAGTTTAGCATGAAAATGTAATAAAAAATGTCTCTCCCACAGGGATGTGTTTTTTTTGTCCACTTTTAATCTTATCAATCATTTTTAGCCAACAGTTGATGTCTAGTCACGGTCCAAGTAATTTTAAATCAATTCTGAAACTCTCTTTAAAAAAAAAGATCTCTAAAGACAAACTTTCTGACATGCTATTAGATTCCGACTTAGCACTCGAGGAAATAATCTATCTCATTTAAGACCTTACTTGGTCAAGATACGCCTAATTTAAAATTGATGGTTAACCGCTAATATTTGGCTTTTGGCTCTTTACCCATTTGACCTTAAAGCAGAATCTAACCCCCTGCTGGTTACTATACCCCACCAGTAAGTAAGTAATGGAAAGCAACATGGAGCCGGAGCGTAGTCAACATTCTTTATTATTTCGCTTTTTTATCTGTCCGAATCGCTCTCACCAGAGCAGCGCCATATTTATCGAATGTAAACAGAGATGTTTCAGCTTGTTAGATCAGAGGCGACTACCATGGTGTGTTGACGTCCGTACGTTGCCTTCAATAGTCTTATGTAATTTAACGGGTCAACTGGTGATTTTAACGCAGGTTGCTTGCCGAGTCATTTGACCTGGGTAGACACGGGTCAAGAAGCTGTTCCCCATGCCTCTGAAAGCTGATTGTGGGAAAGGGGTATAACAGATGTTTTACTATCGGGTAATAGTTTAGCATGAAAATGTAAAAAAAAATGTCTCTCCCACAGTATGTGTTTTTTTTGTTTTTTTTAATCTTATCAATCATTTTTGAAACTTTATTCTAGTCACGGCAGTAATTTTAAGCAATTAGTTCTTCTTTAAAAAAAAAATTCTAAAGACAAACTTTCTGACATGCTATTAGATTCCGACTTAGCATCGAGGAAATAATCCTCTCATTTGGACCTTACTTGGTCAAGATACGCCTAATTTAAAATTGATGGTTCCGTTCTTGAGTGTTTCCATTCTCAAACTGGCCCGTACAACGTACTTACACCCTCCCAGTCTTTGGACCAACCTCTGAGATAATTGTATAGAAGAACGGTTGGGTTTGGCTGGGGAAGGTCTGCTGACCTAACATAGCAATCCATTATTGGTTGACAACAAACACCGTATTATGAAAATGTATCACTTGGCTAGGGATTTGGTTTAACACTTGCATTTCCAGTGGGTGGCTTGCAGTCTTAACACTCGCTTGGATGGTCCAGATCCTTCAAAGACAATGTACCACTTGGGCAAAAAAGGGCTCTGAAGACCAGTGGTGAGGTGTTTAACATTCAGATTTTTCTAGAACCGGCTCTAGTGGGTATACGTTTGCTCATTTCAAAATGTCTGTTTTAATTGTCAGGCTGTTGCCTGAGCTTCTAACGGTCATAAAAGTGAGTGAAGGTCACCAGAAATAGCGAATGCCTTGTAGACATGTTCAGTGGGATCTGCCACATGTCATGGAGCTTTATAGGGGTCAATTTGTGGATTTGTATGAGGATTTTACTATCTACTGTACTGGACCTAAATTTAAAAAGTGACCTTCAAGGCTGCCTTTGTGAGTTGCAGCCAGAAGTTTTAGGGTTTTAATCCCAGCTAGGACATTTCTGTTTTGGAGTAAGAAAAAGGTATCCAACCCCCTGAAAGAAATAAAGGGAGACCTTTTTACCAGGCAATGTCATCCACCCTAACAAAATGATTTTTTTTTGTTGCTTTTGCTTATATTTGAAATTAATTTTAGAAAAACGGAGTGGAAGTCAAGTTTCCTTAGATTTGAGTATTTTTGGGGTTAACATGCACTGTAATGTGTGTATTAAATTTACAGACTCAATACCTAATAAAAATCAGCTTGTTATGACCACCAAGTAGACGCACATAATGCACGTAATGTTCAAAAGAGCAATGTTTGTCTGAAAAGTAAACTAAATGAAACATCTTGTCCTCAGGACTTTAAGCTAAGAAGCAGACATTCGCATTTGGCTAAGCTAGCATCACAGCTATCTATCGGAAGCAGGCAACAAGAAAACCTTGTACTCTCAATCTCTGGAACATTTTTGGTTAGAAATAAAAAAATTGTCATAAACGGGACAGAAAGACCTAGTATTCAAGGGAACTCAGACAATGGGAAGTTTCAGAACATTTAATGACAGAAAAAATTAAACAGAACAGAACGGGTGGACTGCTGAGGATAAGCGGACCACCACGGATGCATGAGGGGGGCGGGGCACTGCCCAATCACTGAGACTGAGACTCAAAAACAGGTAAGTGACCACGTTCATCTGATAGGGGATGATTATCAGAGTGAGTTTCCATACCTTATTAGTTCAGTCCATGCTCTCTGAGGAAGGCAGGATTCAACCGATGGACTGCCAAACGAGAGGCGGCTCGGAGCCATCCAAAGTGTTGCCAATGCAGCAACTCCTGTGAGCAGGCAGGAGACCGATCCCGGTCAGGGAAACAGTTCAGAACTGGACAGTTCCGAGTTCCAGGAGTCTGTAGCCTGACCGGGGGTTGCGATCGGAAATAACAGACAGACCCAGGGTTCCAGTAATCCTGTTCGGGCAGGTTCAGAGTTTTATAAGTCAGACACACCTGCTCAGACAAGACGTGCTCAGATGGAAACAGGCAGGCTCAGTGATAGAGAAGAACATAGACAAGACATAGTACCAGGATAAATGCCGAGTCAAAACCCTAAGGGGTCAAGAGAAGAGCTAGGACATGATCAAGAGAAAGGAAACAAAGAGTAAACCCTATAAATCCACAGGTCTCCAGGGATGGGAACATGAAACAGGGACTTGACTAAGACTAATGAAACAAACCTGAATAGTTGACAGGGAAAAACATAAATACCTAATAAACCTAAGAATACACAAATAAGTAACAAAAATACAAACAAATAATGATCTGGCCCCAATAGTTGGGCTATACTGTGTATATATATATAGCCAGCAACTAGACAGTAGTGACCAGCTATATATACCAGCACTATATATGCTCATATATATATATAGCAGGGAGCAGTGTGAGATAAGGTCAATGATAATTAGAGAGCTGGGAGGCCGGGGCAGGCGGTGTGATGAAGTAAGTAATTAGATCAGCTACTGGCTGCTTTGACTCATAACAAATATGTTGCTGTTTCCAATCCTCATTCAACCCCTGTTCGTTGCGTGGTGGCTTCCACTGAGATACATACTTCCTTGGTACAGTATGCCCGACCTGTGGCACGCGTTAAAAGTCTGATTTTGGCTGAGGTGATTAGCAAAGCATCTCTACTTAAGCATTTTTTTTAAGAAGTGGAACCTATTATTTGGCCCGAGCTGCACTAAACAGAAGACTGTAAATGTTCTTCTCTATCTAGGCATATTGTTGCCTCATTTAGTTTCACCTAACATATGATGGACAAATAATGCAACAAAATTGCTGTCGGCAGGAAAACGGGCTTATCTTTAGATGGTATCATAGACAAATTTGCCACCTCAGATTGCTGTTATTTGCTGGGATGCAGGTACATCAAGGTGTGGAATCAGCAATCCTTTAAAAAATTTGGCTGTTGATAGAGATCTGTAACTTGTTCTGGCTTTATTTTTCTTTCAGGAACAATCACTGATATGCCCTAAAAGCAATTTAGACTGGATAACTCTGAATAGACCAGATTTAAAAAGATTGCTGTGCATCATCACTAACTTCGAGTTCTTTAAGAAAAAAAAACCTCAGTGGGAGGTTTTGGATTTGTTCACTGCATTCTACATCTTTTTGATTGCTTTCCAATTATTAATAAAAGCAAGGTTTTAGACCCAGTCTAAATTTATTGGACATTAATGGGTCAAAAGAATAAAGACTATGACTTCACAAAGAAATGAAACCCTCATTAGCGTTCGGCTTTGGTGCTGCGGCTGCCTCCCTCCAAGGCATTACAATGAAATCAGTCTAGGCACAAATCAGATCTAGACGGATAGGCGACCCTGTCAGACACAGATCCAAGCGTTTTGTGAAAGAGCCTGCAGTAAAAATGTCTTTAGCAGCTGTAAAACAAGCTCAGATAATGTTCCTCTTCGGCTCAGGTATCAGCTGAACACAGAGGGTTTGTAAGAACATAAAAAAGAAGTGAAACACGGGCTCAAACAGCAGTCTGTGTGAAACTCCTTCTCTTTGTCGATGCAAATTTAATGTCCTAGGAGGAGAAGAAGAAAAGCGGAAAGAAAAACCTTCAGTGGTGGCAGTGAAGGGTGCAGCCAAACTGCCACCAAACCGGCTATGTTCAGGTCAAACTGGGACTACTGTGGGGTTTCTGTCTGTAATGGTGGTAATGGAAGCGTGGTGTCTCAAAAAGCTGCTGATGTAGTTTATTTTTAGGTGAGAGTGGGGTGAAGGTCTCTGGCTTTTAAAAGCAAACAAGCGGTTTGAACATGGAGAGAGAAAAGCAGAAGGTCCGACAGCTGTTTGATGTCTGCTCTCTAAAGCAAAATGTTTCTGCTAATTTTAGATATTCTTCTCCCGCCAGAGGGTTTAGACCTCAATGCCTAAACTACATTATTACACCTGGGCTATTATGGGAAAGCTCATAGCATGCTTTATTCATCCTTGTGTTGATTTATGCATTCGGTAGCGGCATAATCCACTTAGAGGAGAGTGAATTTACGTTGTACGGATAGGATGAACGACCATGAGAAAACAAGCCTTGCAAACAGATGAATAAACAGCAGTTCTAGATAAACCTAAGTGAATTGTTTTCCTACCGCCCTGGTTGTTGTAAGGCTTCAACAGCTGTGATCTTTTTAGGAAAGCTTCTGGCAATCGAAAAGCAAACCAGATCAGTTATTATCAAGATGTAGTGTGGGCCTTTCAACGTTTTTTCATGCACAATTTGTAAAGTTTGACTGTGTATTTTACAGATTGGATTATGACCTAATTGGATTATTTGGGGATTTTGGATTTATTTGCATGCTTGCTTTGCCATGAGTGCAGCTCTTAACTTTACACCTAAAAAAAGGGGGCTCTATAGGTCAGAGCGATAATTCAACTATCCGTACAGTCACATTTGCACAGAATCCAACTAAATAAAACCTGTTCAGAGCTTCAAACATCACTTGAGATTTTGTAAACAACAATTAACACAATTTTGATATATACTGTACATAGTGTGCGATAATTACCAATTTTCAGGTCCTGCATCATGTAATATTAATAAAAAAAAAACTCTTCTTCACTCCCCGGCAGGCGGTCTACCCAGCCCTTTTTCCTCCAAGGTCGATCCTCTGCCAGTGAATTACACTTTTCTGGACCAAGATGTCTTTTCAGGTTTGGGGGTCACTACCCCGAGTGCCCTAATTACCACGGGCATCACTGATGCCTTGACCTTCCATGTTTTCTCCAGCTCTTCTCTGAGTCTCTGGTATTTCTCTAGTTTTTCGTCTCCTTTTTCCTGATGTTGCAGTCACTTGGTATTGCTATGTCAACCACAATGGCTTCCTCTGCTTTTTGTCCACCATCACAATGTCCTGTTGGTTTGCCTTTACCATTCGGTCCATCTGTATCTGGAAGTCCCACAGGATCTTGGCTCAGTCATTCTCTACCGTCTTTGGAGGTGTTTCCCACTTTGGGGTTTCCAGCCCATACTCTGCACAGATGTTCCTGTACACTATTCCTGCCACTTGGTTATAATGCACCATGTAAGCTTACCCTGCTGGCATCTTACTCCCTGCAGTTATGTGCTTGATTGTCCCAGGGGCCTTTTGCACAGGCTGCACCTGGGGTCTTGTCTGGTGTAAGATCTGGGCCTCTATTGGTGTGGTGCTCAGTGCCTGCACCTGTGCAGCCATGATGAGTGCCTTAATAAATAAATAAATAAATATTTTAATCCTTTATCAAATTTATGCACAGAGAAGTATTGCAATTGATGCATGCATCTCTGAGTAAGCTCCAGGAAGCACCTATCTTCACCAAGCTGTGCCAGCACTGTGACAAATGCCCACTTTCTCCCATTTCTCCTATTTTCCCCCAAAGACCAAGTGGCTCTTTTATCAGCTAATAAGCAAAGGGTAGACACTTTTTTAACTAATGTCTATGTGCCTGATCTTACACATTTTAACAGATGTGGATACATATTTGCAAAACACCCACTTCTTTCATTCGCAAAGAAATTAGTACCTGTACAATTTAGCTCTTATTGGAAATGTTTGAAGAACAGGGCCTAAGTCATGACAATCTATTTCATAGCTTTGAGATGGCTTGACAAAGAGTATATAAGATATTTAAATTAATTGGAAAACCCCCAAAAATGTGCAGAAAGAGTGGAGACATTTCTTTGAAAAGGATGATGACACAGTGGAGCTGGTGGCAGCACTGCTGCCTTGCAGCAGGAACTTCCTCTGAACAAATCTCCAGTTTCTGCATGTGGTTTGCATGTTATCCCTTTACATGTGCTGGTTGTCTCATGGCTGTCTCCTATAGTCTGAAAACCTGACATAAAGGTTAATTGGTCTCTCCAAAATCCCCTCAGGTATGAGTGTGCAGCTCTCTGTCCTGTATGTCTCTGGGTTGCCCTGTGATGGACTGGCGACCTTTCCGGGGTGGACCCCGCCTCTCTCATAGTGTCTGCTAGAGATAGCCCTCCCCACCATCTGCAACCCTGGAAGGACAAACTTGTATCGACAATGAAAGGCTGGATTGTGACATTTGAGGAAACTGAGAAAAGAAAGGCACAAAGTAAAAAAAAAGAGAAGAAAAATGTATACTGCAAGTCTAATTCTGTTGTAGAAATTCAATTCAGTTTCATAAAGCAAAACTCCCAAAACTTGATCTTTAATGTATTCGCTGTCAAAAATATCTGTGGTTCATCATTCGGGTAGATGGATATTAGTAGCCATAGCGGAAAGTCCAAGAGCACCTGCTGAACATCAAGGACCAAATGGGCTATAGCAGAGGTCTTCAATGTTTTCCAGGCCGAGGACCCCTAAACTGATGGTGAGATGGAGCGGGGACGCCCTAATTATATATATTGCATGAAATAGTGTTCTATTAAACTGGTCCTATAGTCACCCTATTACTTTAATAATCCCTGGGATTGTTCTGTTGAAGACCTCCGTGCTATAACAACAGAAAACCCCACTAAGTGTCACTAATATTAGCTAAATACAACAATCTAAGGCTACAAATAACAGAGTTTACACAACACTAGAAAAAACTAGATTGTGGAAAAACAGCCCTGGTCTGATAAGTCTTTTATCTACAGCATACAGGGCCTAACTGACACCTGCTTATGTTTATCTATTTATAGAAAGGGCCAAAACACAGTCATATGGTGTTCCATCCACATGGCTTTGAAATGGGGCTTTAAAATTTCTACATGTTTCAAAATACTTTCTTCACAAGTACTTTTTGTTTTATAGCTATGTAAACAATAAAAATGGCATTTAAAATTCTACCTGGCATGTCTGACTCTGTGGGAGTAATGCAACAGCTGGTATACATTTTTAGCCACACCCCTTAAAGGCCAGCACCATTGGAAACTAGTGGCTCAGACCTTTCCAAGGAGGGGTTGGAGGTAATTTTGCGACCATTTCAGTTGATGTAACCAGAATGCGTTACATGAGCTTGCTCTGTTATTCTTATTTTCTATTGAGTTTGGTGATATTATTGGTAAATTTCAATAAAACAATGGCTAAATCATAGGAGCAAAGACTTTGTCCTATGCATAACGTCTCAAATAGTGTAAATCAGCATATTTGTCTAACCACTTTCCGTTTTAGAAGTGGGAAAATGAATTTTTGCAAATTGGCATTGTGCCAAAATCGCATTTCCACCTAGCACACTGCCCACTAAAACCTTTGTGTAGCAAACATACTTGAACTTATTCAGTCCAAATTTGCTTGACTTATAGTCAAGATGTGGACCTATTAAGTCTGAGGGTTCATCTAAAGTTTCAAATGGGATTTCATGGTGTTTTGCAGTGTTTAATTTGGAAAAGATCTGGCAAGACTAAATATTTTTCTTTTTTTCTTTGTTGTAATCGCCTATAAATCAGACATGGTGATATTTAAAATAGTGGTTCCACCTGGTAAATATTCCTCAATGCTTTTCTGTCACACAAATATAAACAATTGTATTTCCAATTTATTGTTTTGGAGCTGTTGTCGTGATTTTCTTAAGGGATCTGGCCCACATGGAGTAAAACACTCCAGGGTAAAAGAGAGAGCAGAGACCAGGATAAAAGTTTAACAGGTTTATTGAGTAGATGAACTGGGTTGGATTCAGGTAACTCAGTGTACTGGTGAACCAGAACTGGAAGTGGGAAGGGAAGTATCAGAGGTTGGTTCAGGGTCCGTGGGAACTTTGAACGATGACTTTGGAGAAACCGAGAAATCGGCACTCACGTTAGTGAAGAAAACATTCTTCCCAGAATCCAGTCTTGTGTGGGTTAACCAGAGGGAGGAACTCGTTGGAGAGCAGACGGGTTTTAATTTGGTAGGTTCCTGAGGCACCATGGAGCGGACTGTCACTTGGAATCCAGGAGGTCTTGAACGGAACTTGGGGAGATTAATCCCCTGCTCAGTACATGAGACTCAAACAATCCTTTCAGGGGATGAAGGCCAAAAACGCCCAGCTTTGTAGGATGGTTTCCTGCCGAAAAGGCAAAGACAAAAACACAGTAAGAACTCTAAGAAACAAAGACTCCAGACTCAGCTAATCTCTGCTTGGCTAGGAGTACCCAAAACTGGCAAACACTCTGGCGTCGTCGATGGTGACAGTCCACCGCTTAAGTAGTCCTCAGTGATGAAGCCAACCAGCCGCAGGTGTGCGAGAGGACCAACGAGAAGAGGGTACCACCTGGTGGTGCAAGAAGAGAAAGACACAAAAAACACAACCCAAACAACCTGGATTCCTAACAGCGGAATTTGCTCCTAAGACTGTCAGGTCTTAAGGGGTTGAACTTCCCCGCATGATAGTGGTGGTGTAATAATATGGAGATATTTGAGCTTACACACTTTAGTCCTAACTGAGCATAGTATTATACTCCACATCCTAAGGTTTATTCGGCACCTAATTTGAATGAAGTGGAAGAGGGTTTTTAACATCATGGAGGTGCAACCTGGTAAATTTCACAGCTCTATGATACTGTAATGTTAGAATGGATTACAAAGCCTATGAGAAATGCTTCTTATGTTCGTTCTATGCTGCAATGTATTAGTTCTATTATGAGCTGTTTTGGTAAGTGTACATCCCAGTTTTTTTGAGAAACTGAAAATTGGCCTATCTTGAAAATATATATTTGGATATTAAATTAACTGATTAACTGTATTGAATTAGGAACTATTTGTTTCAAACTTCTTTTTGATTTTAAAACTGGAGCAAAGATCCTAGAAAGGCTTTCGGAGACGTGAAGAAAAAGCACAGCTTTGGGTGTTTTTTTTCTCCTCCATTTCAAACATAGATCTGGCTGTAGAACTAAGACCTTTTATGAGGTGAACTTCTAAAAGTCTCTTTGCTCTCTCTGCTTTTTGTGGCAATTTAGGCGCCGCCACTGATCCCGTCAGCCAAGCGCGAGCTGAACGCCCTCGGACAACTTGCTCAGTGAATCAGCTCACTGGAGTGTGCGCCGATGTGTGTCTTTGGGAGGGTTTAATCCCACGTGGGTTCGGCCAAGAGTAGAGTTGCATCAATTCCATCATTGGTGTGTTTGCTGCTGTGTGTGTGTGCGTCAGGAGAGGCTTTCTCACTGGCCTACATTGCAGAGCAGTGAGACCGAGAGGTCACATCTGTACATGCAGACCATTGTTAATAGCTATCCCACAGCTGGTGTGACGTCCCTCCACCTGTGAACTGCAGATTAACTTAGAATCTCTGCTACATGGTTGATAGGCACAGTTAAGAATTCAGGGATAAAAATTAGTTTTTTATATCTGCATTATCTTTGCGTCCAACCATACAATAATATCCAATCTCTTGCTCTCATTTTAGCTTTCTGGATATTCAAATAGAACATATACTTACATGAAAATATATTTCTAGCCTATTGTTTTTGGTACATATCATAATAAAGGAGAAAATTGTATGTGTCCAAATGTTCACAAAGTTCCATTAAAGCCCAAAATGGTTTACACCTGTTTGGATATTTATACTGGAATTTTCACTTAACCAAAAAGGTTATTGCTGATAATTGAGGTATGAAATAGGGCTGCACAGTGAAGTAGTGGGTAGCACTGCTGCCCTGCAGCGAGAAGGTTCCGGGTCGCCAGGGGTGTTTCTGCATGGAGTTTGCTTGTTTTCCTTGAGCATGCGTGGGTTTTCTCCGGGTACTACGGCTTCCTCCCACAATCCAAAAACATGACTGTTAGGTTATTTGGCTTATCTAAATTCTCCTTACCTGTTCGTGAATGGTTGTTTGCACTGTTTGTCTCTGTGTTGCCCTGCGATGGACTGGCGACCTGTCTAGGGTGTACCCCGCCCCTCGCCCATAGGCACCAGCACCCGTTGCGACCCCGCTTGGGATAAGCATGATGGAAAATGGATGGAATGGGGTATGAAATATTTAAAAACATACTACTAAAATTGTCTATCAGGGTAGTTAGGGTGATAAGAAATGACACTACAAATATAGTTTATATATTTTTTTACTTTCCATAGAAGTTGGGAGAAGTGTTGGCCTAGTGGTTAGTGTAGTCAGTTGGGTTCTAAGAAAGGTTGTAAGTGATCACCACACCCTGCAATCTTGGTTCCTGAGCAAAACCCTTAACCTCACACTGCTCCCCAGGTGCCGAACAGAAGCAGCCCACTGCTCCCCCAAGGGGATGGTTCAAACAAAGTGTGAATTTCCCCATTTTGGGAAAATAAATGGAAAATCAACCTTTTCTATAATTGCTCACCAGAGTTTTTGTGTCTGCTTGTATTTAAAAGAAAAACTGCAGGGGTTATTAAAAATTTCTTGGTTTGCCTTTCCATTCCCACCCTAACGTCCTCAGATCGATCTTTTTAGTAGTTGAATAAATAGCTGAAAACAATGCTGCCATTAAATAGAGAACAATCTCCTTTGAATAAAAAAACTCTGACTATTAAAGTATATATATTTTTTAAGTTTAGCCATTTATCTTACCTTATTTTGATACTGTAAATAAGACTTTAAAATTGGTCTTTATTTTGTTAATTTCTACCATGCTTTCCCACCACTCTCCCACCACCCAATTACAATCAGTCCCCCATTGTGAGTGTACCCTCCATTTGGGAACCACTCCTTTACTGTTTCTTCGGTGATGGGGTACAAATCTTTGATGTTGAAATATACCATCACCTCTGCACAATCTTTACCTCTCTCCATAAGGTCATACTCAAGTTGAGAAGGTAGGAGGGCCTCTCCAAAATGTTGGAAATCTTCCAGGCGTATGGGCTTTTCGTCTTTCTGATATTTGACAGAATCACTTTTAAAACTTTTCTGTTTAGGCGAGATTGTTTTGAATATACCTCAAAAAGATTGTCACAATGCCTGCTTGATGTTCTGTTTATTCTTTTTGAAGTGGTGCGTCATGTAGGCCACCTCACTCACACGCACCTTTCCAGTTTCAGCAATGTTCAACACAACCAAAATCAGGAAACTCCATAGCAATGTCTTTGCAATGGTGAAGCTTCTTTGCACCCAACTTGTTGGTATGCTGAGGACACTTGACCATTCCCAGATTGATGGGCATCATCATTTGCTACTGAAGGGTTATTGCTGATCGTATGTTATATCGACATTGCAGAGAAAAAACTTGCTCTTATAGTGGTGCTCTCATTAGAAGCTACTTGGCTAATGTTTTGACTCATAAATGCTGTACCTGGCATTGTTCACATCAGGTGTAATGCTGAAAAAGCTGCTTGTGTCATCTCTTTACTCTATGTTTTATTGGAAGTTTAAATGCTGAATTCAAATTAGTAACAGTCTCTGAGTTTGCTGAGGAAACAGTCCAAACCTTTGTGGTATCTTTTCACTCTGCCCACAGTTGCTTAGTCAGTAAAAGTGTATTTAACAGCCTGTTTGTATTTTCTTTGTGGATATTAACAGCCTGAGGGTGGCGGGGCCGCAGGGAGCTGCCCAGTATGGCCACCATCTGCTGCTGCTCTGCCTCATCGGTCTCAGTGATCCCCTGAGATGCCTCGGAGAACCATTAAAGTGGAGAGTTTAAAGCATGTCGCCAGCATTTAGAGTTACTTATAGAAGACATCTAAATGTAACTGTAGACAACATTGTGATAAACCGGAGAGGCGCCTTTTGAAAGAAAAAGGCTTCTGTCACAGTTTTTCGACCATAACATCCAGGCTGTCTAAAACCTCCCAGAACTTGTCGAAGAATGTGTCATAGTATGAAGGATATACACTCACTGGCCACTTTATTAGGTACCCCATGCTAGTAACGGGTTGGACCCCCTA
>JAGKQL010000050.1:3892419-3909594 GCA_018398635.1 Cyprinodon brontotheroides | reverse complement strand
AAAAAATCATATTAGATGGGCATGGAGATGGAAAGGGAAGGGGGACAAGAATAAGGGGAAAGAGAAAGTGAGAGGGAGAACAAAGGAAAAAAGAATTATAATAATACGCAGAATAAATATGTGCAATAGTAGTAGTGGGGCCATGCCTTCGGCATGTGACCCCCCTAAAAAGAAAATACAGAATAACTCTGGGAAGGCTGCTTCCACATTTAGAAGAAACAAAATCTGACAAAACAGCCACGACTAAAGGAAGAGTATCTTATGGACATGCAGTAAGTACATGTATAAAAGCCTATAAAAAAAAAAAAACTCTTATACGGGTATTCAGACCTCTAAATAGCTGAAGCTGTAGCTCAGTATTAAGCTCTTATTCTACTCCAGTGCAATTCCCTCACATAACATCCTGCTTTTATACCTTAGGGACGCATTCACATTGCAAGCGAACCACCCCAGGATATATCGTGCTGAATAAAATAAAACAATAGCTATTTTTCTCTTTATTCTAGTCTTTAGCTTTGTTTACACACCACACATAAAATAAAAAGGGTTACTGTTATAGGGAAATCTAAAACTCCAGTTTAGTGAGCATCCAGTTCAGCTTTGAAATAATATTCAATGTAATAAATATGAGCAATAATATGTTGTGTAGAGAAGAGATAATAAACACAAATTCAAAATGTTGAGCTGGTTCTTATTGTACCTTTGCTGCCATAAAGCCCCTTTTCTTTCTTCTTTCTTTTTTTTATATTTATTACACTGATGTGAAAGAAAATGAAAATCAGGTCATGTCCACCTGTTTTGTTTCAATCTGTTGACCTGAAAAAAAGGACGGATTCTGACCAGAATCAGATTATAGCCCACACTACATGATCAAATAATCTGGTGTAAGTAAGTGCAGATAAGGTTTGACTCCATGTTCTCTTCGGCTAGAATTCAATCTCATTTAAGCTTGCTGATTTTTCTAAGAAATAAAATGTACTAAATCACTGAAAGATAAACAACCTGCACAATCTGACCAGATTAGTGGTAAATAATCCAGAATGATCTGACTAATTTGCTTAAAACAGTTACACTGTTTCTGTACCATATGAACTGTAGGATGTATGTATTTCCTGATGTGTCTACACCTGGACTTTCAGATCTACTGGACCAGAACCAGCAGCGTTGTCACTAGTTTACAAATGTGGGCAAAACTATAAGAGTATACTGCTAAAAAAAAATAAAAATAATTTAAAAAAAGTATTCTGCTAATTTTGAAAATGCAAAGTTTTGCAATTCCTGTGTTTCCGTTAAATAACAACATTGATATTCAATGTGAATATGTTTGTTCATGTGATAATTCGGGTTTAAGCAGATGAGGTGTATCCATATTTCAACCAAAGCTCTAGTCGGCGCCATAATCGTCCAACTAGCTCAAGTCTTCTTCATGTTTTCACAAGGCAGTACAGTCTAGTTGTGGATCGCATGACTCATGTGATGCTAAAAAATGTTTCAATTGGACTTTTGGCAAAATATAAGTACTTTTTTTTCTTCTGTTTTTCCTCTTCTGTTCTATTTACATTGCAGTGTCCATATAAACTGTAAAACTCCCTGCATAATTATAAGTACCCCATGAAACAAGTGGAGCAGCCATGGACGAGACAGCCATACTGCTGGCATGTGAAAGCAAAAATCTTGCTGGGCCTCTTTGGCATAAAGACAATTATTCTATTGCCAATACATCATTGCCAGACAGGATTCCCAGGCTTCGCGGAGACCATCCCCTGATCCTCTCGGCGCTTCTTCAAAGATTTCACCGCTAATCAGTCTGGGAGTCTCTCCATTGAAGGTAAAATTTTGGAGCCATTCACCTCAAACAAAACGTCCAATCAGCGCCGCTGGTTTTGAGAAGGCGGCTGAGGTGTGACGCCATACAGAACTCGCACAGTTCAGCCCAAAGAACATGGCTGCTTAAGCTGATGAAATCCATGCTAGCGCGTACATTCAGCAAGTTTTTCCTTACCTGAATTACATGAGTATATTTTTTCACTGAAAAGAAGAGAGCAAAACACTGCGTTTCCGGGAGTTTCAGAGGAAAGATGTTTTTGCTCTTCCGACGACTGGTTTTTGCAAGAGTAGCCTGGCTTGTGGTTGTGTTGTCATCGTCGGTAGTTAGTACCGCCATATGCTTCAGCAATCTGATTGGTTTATTTGGCCCGGCCTATCACCAAGTATTTTGAATTTCACTTAATTCTAAAAGCACCCTTTTGAGAAAAAAATTTTACCTAAAAATTTCAGTTTTCCATTTTATAAAACTTCTTATTTTTTTAGTAATTACGATTTGCGCAAGTTGAGGGTTAATGGAATTATGCCTACTGACAGTGCATACGTCTACATTGGACTTCAGTTTACATTAATTGTGTGCCATCCCTCTGGATCCATACTCTTCGTTCTGCAATTGAAGTCCACTTCTTGTAAAGCTTTACTAAATTCCTAAACAGGTTTTACTTGACAATCATCTTAAGGCTGTAGTTATCCCTGTTTCTGATACGTCGTCACCTATCAAACTATTTCCTTCCTCCCAAGTCTATTCTTTGATATTTGTTGTGCTTTCACATAATTTTTAATTTCTTTCTATCTTTAAGTAGTAACCATTAGAATTACTTATATAAGCACTTCTTTGCATGTTTGAGCTTGACTTTCTTTTAAAAGAGAAAGAGAGAACAGAAAATATAACAACTTTTTTAAGCTTTTTATAGTTATTTTAAGTTGCACTTGTATGCCTGTTTTTATGTTTTCTGTACATACCAAAAACCAAAATGGAACTGGACTTCTCTTAGACCAATTGTGCTGTTTAACCATCTTAACACCTTTGTTTATATAAATCTAATTATTTGTTTTTTAAATCAATAATCTGCTTGGAATTTTCCTTATTTAGTTGCTAATAAAGGTGTGAAATGTGGTCATATGAGGATATTCTTTAACCTTAAACAAAAGCCCATTTTTGAGTTAGCATGTATAAAGGCATTAAGTCCAAAGGTACATTGGCTGCCTGTGTGATCCTACGTTTATATCGGGAAATGTAAGTTTATATTTATATAGATCAGAGTTTATTTGCTAGTGCTAGTACTGCCATGTAACCTTTTTTTGAGGACATTCATGGCGGCTTTTATCTGCTCTCAGAGGTGTAAAGTGGTTAATTGATTTGAGCGTTTTAAGTCAGAAAGATGCTTTCAGTCCTTCTGTCACCTGAATGAGCTGCCAGTGATTATGATCAGGTCCTTGATCCACTACAAACTAGAATACATGTCGTCTACCTCCGTTTGTGATTTGCCTCGTCAGAAACAATAAGCAAAACATAGACTTTTTCAATAACATGAAAATAAACAAATACAGCAGAGCTGAACCAATTTATCTAAGTACCTCTTGAAAACGTCCATTTTATACATAATTATTCCTCATAAGAGCAGCTGTTGTAAATCCAACATTTGACTTGTTATCAACGTTTCTTTCTTCTTTGTTGACCAGGCGGTGCGAGCTGGAATGAAATGGAGCTGCTGGCCGGACACGTATGACCGGACATGGAGGCCTTCGGTGAAGTCAACACCACACAGGAGGAGCTCCGCTTCCTGACCCCGCCTGACGTTGACCCCAACAACCTCGGCTACCATGATTACCCGCCAAATGTGGGCATCCCTCCCCCAGTCCTGCCCACCGGATTTGAGGGAGTGAATTTTCCAGAGGACCCCATCCGATTGCTGAGTGTTCAGGTACAGATCACATTCCTATTTCCAGTATTCCTAGGATAGCCTCTGTCTCTAACTGAATAAAATAAAAGGTTAATAGTACAAAAGTTCACATCAGCATAAATATTTCTGACAGCTGCTTACTTTTGCCTGTTTGAAGGTGGTGTTGATCTTGGCCTACAGCACCATCATCGTGCTGGGGGTTCTGGGTAACTCTTTGGTCATCTATGTCATCTATCGCTTCAAGACACTGCGAACCGTCACCAACTTCTTCATTGCTAATTTGGCCATTGGTATGTTTAAACACACGCAAACAGCTCAGCTCTAAATTTGGTGCTTGTCAGTCCCCATTGCCTTGAGATACTGCTGAATGTGTTATATCACCGTTAGGACTCCAACATTGCAAAGATTGATTTGCTTTGAGTTATGTTGGAAAATTACAGGTAAGCTAATAACTTACCTGTGATGAACACAAGTGAATGTGGATCATACATCGGAGACACAAGAGGAATCTTCATGAGTCAAGCTAACTGCTAATGATAGCAGGCCTCATTATAAATAATATATATGTTATATAATATAAGTTCTACTATAAAAAAATTTCTTAATGTGAACATGTGGGATACATAACAAGCAATATGACTTCCAGTAAAAGTAAACTTTTGTCAAGAATTGGATAGAAATACCAGTTGGTTAATAGCGTTGTGTTAAAACAGCAGTTTTTTTTTTATTCTTTATTGATTCTTATATTGATTCCTAGAAAATAATTCATATAATCAATAATGAACAAGAGAATATGCCCTTTACTTTGTCCTTTCAGTCTCTTAACTACTATCACGTTAATATAACTACACAGCAGTAAAATTCAAGTAAGCTAAGAAAAATGTTTTTGTTTTTTTTATACAGTCCCAGCAATCCAGTCTGAGAAAAGACTGGATAATTTCCAAACAAAAGAATCAGTTTTAAATCTTGAGAAAAAAACATGCATAAAATCAGTATTATAAAATGCTGCAATATAAAACTGCAAATATATACTATATTAAAATATAAACTAACAGTTACATACATACATTTATTTACATGTGTGTTTATTTTTAGTTTGTGTTTATCATATTAATATTGAATAGCAAAATACAGCACATACCAGAGGTTTGGACACGCCTTCTCATTCAATGAGTTTTCTTTATTTTCATGAATATGAAAATTGTAGATTCACACTGAAGGCATGGAAACTATAATTTAACACATGTGGCGTTATATACTTGACAAAAAAGTGTGAAACAACTGAAAATATGCTTTGATTACTGCTTCACACACTCTTGGCATTGTCTTGATTAGCTTCAAGAGGTAGTCACCTGAAATGGTTTTCACTTTACAGGTGTCCCCTGTCAGGTTTAATAAGTGGGATTTCTTGCCTTATAAATGAGTTTGAGACCATCAGCTGTGATTCAAAATGAATGGAAATGGAAGGCAGTTGGTTTGACACTTACTAGCTGATAAATTGACTACAGGCCTGTTATCTTGATCCTGAATAAAGACTAAAATTGCTCAGAATGGCTATTTAAATAAAAGCAGGTAAATACTGACCTCATAGAAATACTCAAGAGAATCAAATCAAAATACAAAATACATTTTATCATAAGAGCTTTACTAAGGATCAAAAGTCACATTTTTTAGATTTCACATTCAGTATTGGATTACGTTTGTGCTGCTTTTATGTAAAGGTCTATTTGCGTTACAGTAGTTGAATTAGTCAATGAATGAATGAACGATAGAACAGACTATTGCATGATTTGATTTCAGACAATCCAGTAAAAAAAAAATGCAAATATATACTGATGTATAATCACAGTGGCAGCCATTGAAAAATGGCCCGTCCCCAGTCAAAACGCTGTAGGCCGAATGGCAGCCTACTTCCCTGCAACTCCCAGGAAAATCCCATCCATCTTCCAGCCACTGATTCTTTCTCTGAATTACAGGGTCTGACCAGGGGATTGGGTTTGTCTTTAGATCTTATGTCCAGAAGTCATGACAGAAAGAGTATTTTAGTACAAAGACTGATTTTTAAAAAGGAATTGTAAGGGACCAGCCAAGGGCCCATCAAGGAATATAAGGAAGTGCATGTTTTTTATCATACCACCTCATCTTTATATAATTTAAGTTTTGAGAAAATTTACTGAACCAAAAGTTTTTTTTTTGTCCTTTATCTTTTTTCCCCTTAGAAGAAAAAGTTTAATTAAAATCCCATAAGGAGCAGGTTTCAATTTGACTCAGGTTTTTGTGTTAGATATTCTTTGGGAGACTTTTCTTCTCTTGTAGGAACAAAATGACCCCATGTTCATTAAAAACACTTGTATCTAGTGAGATAACTTGTTCTAAAGGAAACTGATGTAAGTCTGTGTAATGTGCTCTGAGCTAATTGAACTATGTTGGACGTGATCAGGTTGAGGTTTGGTAACATAACTCTTTGGTTATTTTAATTTCTTATATAGCCTCCGTTTAACAGAATCTTCCTTTTGTGTCTTAAAGGATGACTCCTTTAAGCTGTCGAATGTTTGGAATCTGCTGTTTTTAAATAAGATGTTTTGTTGCTTTTAAATTGTGTCAGCGGTGATGAATCACATTTCAGTTTTTTTGTTTGTGCTGTTGTTCTCTGTCTGGTGCGGATAATAGGATTAAAACAAATGCCGAAATACTTCATTTGACACTGAAATATTCTTACAGATGGCAGATATAATAATTCTCAAAAGCAAAGCTAAATGATATTATTTTATTATTTTATTTATTTTGCAAACTAAGGAAGATAAAACACGTATAAGAGGAGACTTCAGACAGGTCTTCTAACCGAATCTTAGTAAACATACAAAAACATCACAAACCAAATTCACTTTAGACTGAATTTTATTTAATTGATTTATGCTTGTTTTATTTTTTATTTTTAACAATAGGGTTGATGTGAGGAGGGAAAGGGAAACGTATGGGAGACGAAGATAAAGAGTGACTCACCAAGCTCTTTAAAATGATAATCAGATGCATTTTATGAAGAAAATAAGTCATAGATTTCAGCATTTTATCATAAATTAACATTTTATTGTTTAGAATAGCTGCCTCCACATAGCAGGACTCTTCTGCTACTCATGTTTTAATTTGTCTCTAAAAATATATGCAAGAATGTCATGTGAGATTTTTTGGATAAGGTTCAGGGAAAAAAATGTACTGCCAACTCCTCTGACTCCTGCTGACAAAAAAAGACAAATAGTTGCCATTACCACTCTAACACAGTCTTCATATTGATTGTAATTGCAGTATGCTTCTTGCTTTGAACTTCAAAGTCTGATCATAATGGCATCAGATCAAATATAAAAAAAAAAACTCTAGGAAAAGTGAAGTAGGAGTCCACAAAAAGGAAAAAAAAAGGATAAGAAACAGAAGAAACAGAATTTCTGGTAATATAAATGGTGCATTAATTTTGTGTTGCACTTATGGTAGACCAAAAGAAAACCTTTTTTTTTCTCTTGATAAAAACATGATGAGTAAAACAACTCCATTAGTGGCCAAACTGAGGGGATTTTCAGGTGTTTTTATGTTTTCTTTGATAATGCTTTCTGCCTGTCAAATGCTTATTTCATCCTCATTGTATTTAAAGGAGCAATAAGATATATTTCTTTTTTTTAATTAACCAAAATCCTTTGGGATATCTGTGAAGTTTCTCATTCTTCCAGGTTATGGTTAAGCTTGAAAAGCCAGACATGAAGTTATCTAGAAATGTCTTATAGAAAACCTAACCTCCAGTTTCCTAATCATTTTTGATTTAACATTCCCTATGAACAATCCTCTCCATAAACAATGTTTAGTCGAGTTTTTCTTCTTTAAAGTCTAGACCAGGGGTCACCAACCTTTTTAAGACTGAGGGCTACTTCATGGCTACCGAGTCATAGGAAGGGCTACCAATACTGACCTATGACCTATGACCTTGAGGGATCAGTGTTCACCTACAGTAAATCTCATCCATAAAAACTCATTTTTATTCTTATTTTATTCTTTTATTCATTTCTAATTTTCTTTTTAATATATTCATTTTGAAACTACTGAAATATGATGAAATAATACATAAATTATTAAAAAAGAAGAGCAACAGAATAAAAAAATAAATAAACTTAACGCGACTGAGTGAGTTCTTCTGTTTTCAGAAGATGGCGAGGCCCCCATGTGGTCCTTGAGGGCCCCTTGGTGCCTTGCTGGTGACCCCTGGTCTAGACGAACAGAGAAGAACTACTTTGTTGCATTGTGTTGCCTGTGTTTTTACTTCCTGGCTCCTGATTAAGGCATATCATATTAAACTTCCCAGAGTTGGCAAAATGGAGCGTAGAACGTAGTGTTTTACGTTTGGTCAAACACCAGCACCCTACAAACATGGAACCTGACAAGAGAATTGGACCAGAAGTGATAAGAAGGGCTGAGCATCCTTTACAAGTATTAGTACAACTTACTCAGGGCTAACATCTCATGTCTGGTTATTTAGTTTTAACTTAGATGTGCTACTTCTTTGTCTATTGATCTGGAAACCTTGTAACAGTCTCTGAAGAGGAAGGCAATGCAGTTTTTCTGCCCAGTGCATTTAATGGTAGAGGCCCTCCATGCTCACATTTGTTACCAAGCTACACTAACATTGTCTTTTACACCCTGGGATACCTCCCAGAACATTTCAGCACAATCGTTGATTACACTGAAAGTTATAATTACACTAAAATTACCCAATATGCAAATTTTTATGTAACGGCCATGAAAATTGTGTTTTCAAAGCCTTCTGCCTCCTTTTCTGTACATACATATGATACAAATTCTATTAAAACCTGAAGAATGTGTCCCTAAAGGCTGATTTATACTTCCAAACTAGGTCGTCTGAGTAGGTGTTGCAGTGAACGCAGAGATGCCCGCCCCCTGTGCAGACACTCTGCTGCACTTCTCCAAAATTGCTGTGCTGCAGACAGGAGGCCTCTGATTGGTCAAATCTACATCCGCTCTACACTATGCGTATTTCCTGTTTGGTGCCTTACCGGCTGGTTTTGTTTGTATGACCGCCATTGTGGAAAACGACTCATTAAGATGGAACAGCTTGAAGACAGTCTCTTTTTCCACCTGGATCCTCGCTCTTTTTCGCCCTCATGTCCCTCCGTTCTTGCCCGCCTTGGCCATATCTAGACCCACAGCTAGTGCGTGATTGTCCCTCTTGCATTGTGGCGTAAAATAACATAGGCATCTAGGCTTCAAAACTGGGTATAAATCAAAAATGTCTGCATCATACCTGCAACAAGCTCACTGTGTCACACTGCTGCGGGACGATAAACAGCCCTTAAGACTCCGTCATCAACCAAGACCCGCCCTGAGTGCTTCTAGCCTAAAGACAAAGAGCAACCTTTAAATGCAGGGGTGGAGTGTCATGTTCAGAAGGATTCCTGTCAGAACAAAATGGCTGATAATGGCGGTGCGAAACTACGGCTGTGGGTGGATCAACGCAGCATCTCATTGTGTCAGGAGAGATTTACATTTAACTAAAGGACATTAACACCCCCCCCCTCCAATGTGAAATATCCTGATGAGAACCCTGTGCTATGCATGTTTTCTGTGCTTTTACAATTTGATAAGTTTCATTGTTATTCATTGCTCCTTTAACCTCTGCCCCTCTGTTTGCTCCTCGTTCCCTCTTCTAATGTTTACTTTTGTTCCTTGTGTTTCCTATAGATTATAATCTTCAGCTCATTAAATCTCTTGGTTTGCTCCAAGTCTTGTTGCAATTCTATCCACTAAAACAGCATACATAAGTGTGTTATTTTGGATTTTCTGACATCAGGGTTGGATTCAGACGTGATATAGAAACCTTTTAACTACTTCAACCTCAACTTCAAGCAAAATTAAAGCTTATTCGGATGAATTGGGCCAAGAATACCAATAGAAAGCTGGGATACCATGTTATCTGCTTAAGCAGGTCCACTGGGTTTTTCCATCTACTAAAATCCAACTCATTTTTTTTCCCCAGCCTGTTTTATTGTCATTACACTGTAACAAGTACAGCGCAATGAAATTCACTCTCTGCATTTCACTCATCCCCTTGGGGAGCAGTGGGCTGCCATTTGCAGCCGGGAAACAGTGTGAGGTTAAGGGTCTTTGCTCAGGGAACTAGAGTGGCAGCCTGGGGAAGTGGGCTTCGAACTCACAACCTCAGAATTCCAAGTTCTGTGCTTTAAACATGGGCCGCCACTCCCTTCATACATTTACCCTACTGACGAGCTTTATGAAGAGGCTGATTTGATTTTGCTTCAGGAGTTGGTGACCCACACTGCCTAATCCAAGAGACTGAAACTTTTGGCTGATAGAAAGCAACAAAATTTTTTTTTTTTTTTTTTTTATATTTGCTCTTATTTTATTATAATAGATCAAATCTGATATTCAGTTATTTAATTTTTAACATATTTTCTATAGCTTCCAGGCACTTTTTGAGTTTATTTTCAGGGCTGAACAGGTGGATTATTTTGCCAATTGCTAAAGAACATCTGGCCTCAATCTGTGGCTGTCTTTAAATTTCGTTGCCATAGAAATCAACAGACTCTAGCCTTTACTGGCTAAACGCTGCTGCTGTCGCTCCAAATAATTATCATCTGGGCTGTTTGCCGCTTCTTATCAACCATGAGTCAGCTCATACCTGCCAGGGTGACGCTGCTGCCGCTTCTCTCCTCTTCCTGCTGTGAGTTGCTGCCAGGTAGAAATATTGGATGAGGACAGTTGATGCAGAGTCAGATATTTTAAAAAGTAATTGACAAGTAAGGAAATCTAACTGTCAACATACAATAACTAGTACAATTTTATATCATACACAGGCTGGATATTTAATTAAAATCGATAATTTCCTTTCTTTACCAACTTGCCCATGAAGTTTTGTTTGTGTCCTTTTAGCTGCTTCCACACTCGGGTCAACACAGCGAGTCATTATGACTTGCTCACAGACTTGGCAAAGTTTCCCCCGTATTATAGACAAAGACTTAAAGCTCTTCATCACGGGACCAAAATGTTCCGTCCATCTGTTGCTATCGGTGCTATTATGTCATAAGCCATGATACTAGGATCAATGTTTAGGCTGGTAAAGTTTGAACATTTATGGAGTAAAAGGTTTACTTCCCACTCCAAACTTCTGCAAACCCCTTTGCCCCAAAGATATAACCCCCAAGACCATTGCAAGAAACTCCCACAGGTACATGCATCTCTGCCACCCACCATGCAAAGCAGCTGCTACATGCCTGCTTTATTCTATTTTACTGTGGGTCCCCAACCAGCCACATTAGAGACACCCCAACAGGAAAAGTTATAAAAAGGATTTTTATCAAGCATGCTGTACTATTTGAGTAAAATTATTATTAGACCCACAATTTTAATTACTGTATTGAATGACCAAGATGTAAAAGAAAATAATTTAAGACATACATTTTCAATGTTATTATATTTATGAAATGTAAGATCTTAATAGGCTAAGTGTTATTGGGGGATGTCGGGAAATAAGAATTTCATCCTTGGGGGCTCATAGAGATAGAGTCATTAGAGCACATTTTCCATTAAAACAGAAGATATTTAAATATCCTTTAAATGGCACCAGAGGAGCAGACCAACCAACCAACACTGTACCAATCATCTGCTTCAACACACGGCGGGTGATCTCACCTCCGCTTTATTTATCTCAGAGGGAACGAGTGTGAACAGGCGTGATTAACACATCCTACACCTTTAAATTTTAATGCTCACTTATGAAAACTCAGCTGAAAGTCTGTTTTCCAAGAGACTGAAACTTTTGGCCAATAGAAAGGCACAAAAAAACAAAACAAAAACAAAAACAAACACATTATTAAAAGTATGTTTCAACAATACATCTCTTTGGCATTTAGATTAGACTAAAGTTAAAACAGGTAGATTGAAATTTGCTTATTTAAACCCCAATAGTGGGTTATTACCACCCTAACATGAAAAGATGATATACCGTATATATATAAATAAATATAAATAACTACAAACAAGCTCAGTGATAAAGCACAAATAATAAAACCTTATGAGGTGCAAAGTGATGCTTTGGTGTGTGAACTTATCAGCACTCTAAAATAATATTTGTTTTTTTATTACAAACACTGTAATTAGAAATGAATGATAAGTCATTAAATCAGAACTCTAATGAGAGAGAAGAAACCGTAATAGTGTTGCTGTCTGGTTTCTAAATGTCATTGTTTTAAAAGTTAAAAGCTTTCTCTAGCCTCTGGCTGCAACAGAAAGATCAGCCAACATTTTTTTTTCAGTAGCAATTGTGCGACTAGCTTCCCAAACGAAAAGTCAGGACATTATTTTTTATTTAATTTTTACAAAATGTTATAAAGAAAAGAGAGAAAGGAAGCAGACGGGATGTTGAGGCTTGACTTGCTCCCCAGTCAGCCGTCTCCATCTGTCACACAATGAGCTAATGAGGCAGCAGCAGTAAATGATTGGATGGAGTTGTTTTCCCCGTGCGAGAGTTTAGCTGTTGAACTGTGTGTGATGAACAGTGACATATTTCAGTGGCCTCAAGTGTATGCTTCCTCTGAGACACAATAAGAAAATTGGATGCAAAGAGAGCCTTACCGCTGACTGCAATTAATTTGAACAATGATAATTAATGTTTGCATTCTGAGAAACAGGAACTTGTTGCAACTGTCTTATCAAGTCAGTGGCTGAGCTAGAAAATATACACTTAGGGGTCAAAAGTGGTGCTAAATGGCCTAGGCAGGGTGACAATGCTGCACCCCTTCATAGAAGAACACAAAAAATCTGTTATATGAAAATGAAAAAAACTGCTCTAAAACTAGTTATTGTTTCGTCTTCTCTTTAAGAACCAAAGACAGTTTTTAAGAATAGGCTGAATAAGTTAAACACATATTCCACTCAATTATTACAGAGAATGTAAAAAATTGAGAAAAAAGAAGTTAAGACCTCACCTCCCAGCCAGTCATTATTTAAGCTGAAAGTTGTTGTACATTCAAAACAGATAGTTTCTCATTTTCATTGCTCTCATAGCTGAATGGAACACTTCTGGAAAAGTGATATTCAGTCGGCCTGGTGCCAGCTACCCGTTTATCATCAAATAATGGTTTGTGCCTGAGGTAGCAACCAGTTCACGCTGGCTATTTCGCTACAGCGTCCACAGTATCTGACTTCTGGCTTCGAAATGCCGAAGTCAGTTTTGCTGGGGCCAGTGCAGTGATTTCCCGAAAGCCGCCGCCTTCCTCACGGGCGCTACGGAAACCGCTGGCAGATCCAAAACCCAGACCTAAAGTGCGCATTCAGCTCGCAAAGAACTCATGCTGCTCTTCCCCTCAACACTGAAGTCCTCGTGACATTTTTCTTTCTTTCGTTGTTTCTTTTCTTTGCACAGGTAAACAGCACATTTCTTCTTCTTACCGCTTTAAGTATTATTGGATTAGAGCAGTACGCCTCGAATGCGCACTTTCTCATCTGGTTTGCCCGCTGCAGGCTTCCCAGAGTGCCGTGGAGCGCTGCATGTGCTGCTTTCAGGAAATCCTATACACTCACTGCTTTCTATGCTCTAAAAACATTCTAAATGACTTTATTTCGCGGAGTAAATTCTGGATGCTACCCACCTCACAGGACACTTGGAATACATTGGACCTTGAAAGCAGTATGGGAGGAATATTGACACGCTTTTTGTGGGACTTTTATGGACCTTTCTGCCTCGGCGCCATGGACCTCCATTATTTGAAATGCTCAGTAGCAGACAGCAAGAAGCCTCTCCCAGATCTCCATAGATGCATTTGAGATACATCAAAAAGTACCCAGAGTGTTGTTCAGCATGGGGGTGAGTAGAAAATGAAGGCTAATCATGTTTTGGGTGTGTACTATTCCTTTAAGCCAATGATGGTTAAGCTGGGAATACATGTCACCAAGTACTCCAAATCTATTGCATTTGCATACTTCTCTCAGCTTCTAGTGATAGATAAATGACTTTAATGATTTTTGCTCAATATTTGAAGTAAAAATCTGGTTAGTTTGAATCCCCTGATTCTGTGCCTTCCTTTTCTCTTTCTTCAGTTCCCTATGCATTTTTCTTCTCTATTTATGATTCTAAAATCTTGTAATTGAACCAGTTTAACTGACACTTTCATTATTATGTTATTATTATTATGTTACACTTCCATAGGCTTCCATCATGTAGGATGCTCATCGTCTCTCTATCTTTCTTTCTTCCTCAAATCTTCCAACATCATCTTCCTTCTCATGCCTCACTTATTTGCCAAAGAAAATGGAAAGTTCTCCTCTTTAAAGTTTCTTTTAATCATGATCTACAATGTGCAAGCTCACTTATTACCACAAGAAGTCTATATCAAACCAGAAATGATTTATCACAGAAAAATTAGCACTTATATTTAAAAATATTATTTTGATGGCAGCCATTTCATTAATTCCTCAATGTGACGGGTAGATTCGATGCAGTTTAATTTTGTCTAATTGCTGTGATATTTTGAAGAGCTGTCAGTGAACCGCGGGTCCTTAAAGACAGCATACATAATCTTTATTTTATAGCTTACCTTTTAATTTACAGCATTCTTATTACAAACAGAACTAACCCTGGAAATACTCTGACAAATGAAATGAGAGTGAGTCACTAATAATTGCAAGTGTTTTAAGGACATAAGCATTTGAGAGACAGCTGCTCCCCTGTAGACCAATTACCCAATCAATTTATAAACTTTAATGTTATTTAATGTTTGTTTTTTCTGGTGTTTTAATGGTATGCTGAGGATTTTACAAGTTTTAAAGTTTGTATTGAAGTAGGGATGGTTTATTCAAACAGTAGGGTTTTAGGTGTAGGACCCATCCATTCCATAAATCTTGTATCAGCCTCATCCATCAGGGTGGGAGTGCGATGGACTGGTGCCTATCTCAATCAGTCTATAGGCGAACTGCGGGGTACATCCTGGTGGCCTGTCCATCACAGGTGGCCCGTCCATCACAGGGCTATTTTAACCAAGGTTTATATCAAGGTTTCTTGGCCATGGAGCCATATTACAATATGTTGACCCCTGAGCCGTTTGTTGCTACTATCTCCAGGGTGTTCCTGAAGCATTTGACAAATGCTCACCCTGAGGATATGACTCCCGTATGAATGCTTTTAGGATGATCTCATTGTTACATCATTGTTTCCCCCTTTCATCTTATTACCTGCTTTGGATGACAGTGGCTCAAGAGAGTGGGGTTTTCCCTGAAACCGATGAGTCGCTGGTTTGAGCCTTCGCTCCTTTTATTTTCGTGACGCCATTTTACCTGAACTTTGTAGTTCGAGGGCCTGGTTATACCAGCCTTGCTTGTGTCAGCCTGCCCCAGTTTGAAGTTTCCTGGATTCCAATCCTGGTACCTGTAGTAAAAGGATAGTCTGTCTTTACATTTTTTTTTCTTTGAAGAAAGGCTTTTCCTTCCTTATCTTGTTTGACATCATCCTCTAGGTACATACAGAATAACTAACAGCTCTTCACTGGAAGCCTCCAAACCGATAAGGTTTCTGGTACTTGCTGGAATATTTAGAAGCTTGATGCTTTATGATTAAGGTGGTTGTGGTTGCTATCTTTACAGCAGCAGTATGCTTGCCTTTCAATTAATGGAAGTGAGAATGACAGCATATGCCCTTTTAGAGATGGTGAAGAAATTATTTCAAGCACACTTGATATTTTAAGTAGTTGTTCTGTGTCATATATTTTTTTTAATTTTAGACTTCATTGTTTCATTGACAGGATCCAGTATCCATCTAATACTGGGACATTATCAGTTTTGAGGAGGGCTCCTGCCTCAAATGGAGGAATTTAAGTAATTTGGCTTCCTGTTAAAAAGTGAGTGGGTAACGGAGTGGGAGATCAAGAGGCAGATCAGTGCAGCTGCGGCTATAATGCTAATGCTGCTGCACCGGTCTGTTACGGTGAAGATAGAACTGAACAAAATGACAAAGATCTGGATTAACCAGTTGGTTTATGTTCCTACCCTCATGGAATCTGGATCTTGAATGAAAGAATGGAATGCTCCTGTACATACAAGTCCCCAAAATGAGCTCTCTCTGCAGGATGGCCTGGCACTCCCTTGAAAATGGGGTGAGGAGCTCGGCCATCTGGCAGAGGCTCGGAGTAGGGCTGTTTCCAGGGTTCCAGGCACTAGGAATATGTGCAGGGGACACACTGGTGTCTATATCTCTTGGCTGGCCCCTGGAACACCTTGGGCTTCCTCAGAGAAGGTGTTTAAAAAGAGGAAAATCTAGGAGACAATGTTGAAACTGCCACCTGACTTATAAGTGGAATATGAGAAGTATGAGTATATAATAGGTTCCATGATAGATGAGGACATTTAAAGAACATTTTCTTAAAACGCCTGAGTAGTCAAGCTTCTTTTTGACTTCTTCTTTTTGTCACATCTTGACAATTTAGACAGTGTATGCCTGACGTCGTAAAAAATCTGGCAAACACGCTGGCATACGTTGGATAAGTTATGGGTATCATTTATATAAGCATGTATGTCTGGAAATTTTGAGCATGCTCAAAATCGACGTATGCCAGAGTAAGCTCATACGTGGGGCATAAGTTATAGGTAAGGTATCTGACCTTTGACATACGTTATGTGTAAGTTACTCATAAGTTGTGGCGTCTTGCTTATCCAAAACCTATGAGTAAGTTGTGCATAACTTCTGCGTAACTTATCAGAAGTTCTCTCGAACCCATGTCAATGTATCTGGTGTGTTCCAGAAGACCGCTGAATGTGTTTCTACTTTACAGCTACTGTATAATGATGTGTTATTGGCAGTGTTTTGGTCTAAAAGTGATGAGTTCCACAGGAGAAAACCAACAGTTCTCCTCCGAGAGGGCTTCATCCCCATCATAGGGTTGAGTCGAGAAGGTGAGTGTGATGGATCCTCCCTGCATTCATGCTCATGCGGCCGCGACCAACAAACTTCCTAGCAGACATGACGCTCAATCTGCTGAGACTGTAAACCTTCTTTCTTTTTATTTCTTTTTCTATTTATAAATTTATTCTTTTGTTTTTGGTGGGTGGTTAAGTGCAACTAGATTTATAACGCGATCAAAGAAATCTTTTTATGCAGACCGGATGCCTCCGGATGCACTGCTTCCCCCTCAGGACACTGGCTAGTGACATTTCATGGGCTGCCGTGCGATATGCATAAGTAAGGCTTTTGTCGGACATAAGTTCTGGACTTGTTATGAATACACTATGTGTACGCCCCAAATTGGAAAAATAGATTGCAAGTTCAGCATATGCCAGCGTTTTAGAAGATTCTGGGACGTCAGGCATACACTGGCAAGATTGGTAAGGTGTGACAGGTCCCTATGATCTGGGTCATCTGGGTCATAGCAGCCACAAAACAGGC
>JAGKQL010000050.1:3862419-3887419 GCA_018398635.1 Cyprinodon brontotheroides | reverse complement strand
CTGGTTCTATAACTTTCCCTTTTCTGTTTGTTTTGGAGGTATCAGTTCTGCTGAAGCTCATTCAGGCCCTGAATCTTCACCTGATTTGTTTGTCTGTTTGCAGCTCGTGGGAAATATACATGAAACGATCCCCTTCTGCCGTTCAGTATCAAAGTAAACATGCTGTTAAAGGAGCCTTTCTCGGTCGTCTGCAGACACACATTACGATTTGTTGTTGCTTAAAGTTTATAGATGTTTTGGGAAGAAGAATAAGGAGCAACAAACTCTTTCATTCTTGGATTGTCTGTTCAATGAAAGGTTTTTAATAAGGAACATGGAAGGGGAAAAAGAAAACAAGAGGTTCATGTATTCAAGAATCCGAAGTTCAAACTATTTCTTTCATGTCTGACTGAGGAGCCTGGGGGAGGCAGAGGGCAGCTAAGGGGGGATCAAAGGCTGCAGGAAGAATAGAGAAATAGAGACATGCATTGTGTGGACAGGTAAGGACGTCTGCCAGAGAGTTGATGGTTTAATTCCTTTAAATCAATAAGAGGTGTTAGTGGGTTGGCTGTCAGTTTGGGATTAAAACCAGATGCTTGTTGCTGCCTCCACAGCTCCTTCTGGTGCTCATAGTTTTTTCCTATTTCAAAGAAAGGAACCAGCTGTACTTGTTATTTTAGCTGTGTATTAGACTTTCTCTATGTCTCTTTATCTTTATATATATATATATATATATATATATACATATATATATATATATATATATATATACATATATATATATATACCATATATATATATACATATACATATATTCACTCACCGCCACTTTATTAGGCACCCCATGCTAGTAACGGGTTGGACCCCCTTTGCCTTCAGAACTGCCTCAATTCTTGGTGGCATAGATTCAACAAGGTGCTGGAAGCATTCCTCAGGAGTTTGGTCCCATATTGACATGATGGCATCACACAGTTGCCGCAGATTTGTCGGCTGCACATCCATGATGCTAATCTCCCGTTCCACCACATCCCAAAGATGCTCCGTATTGGATTGAGATCTGGTGACTGTGGAGGCCATTTGAGTACAGTGAACTCATTGTCATGTTCAAGAAACCAGTCTGAGATGATTCCAGCTTTATGACATGGCGCATTATCCTGCTGAAAGTAGCCATCAGAAGTTGGGTACATTGTTAGCTGGTCATAAAGGGATGGACATGGTCAGCAACAATACTCAGGTAGGCTGTGGCGTTGCAACGAATGCTCAACTGCTGGTACCAAGGGGCCCAAAGAGTGCCAAAGAAATATTCCCCACACCATGACACCACCACCACCAGCCTGAACTGCGTTGATACAAGGCAGGATGGATCCATGCTTTCATGTTGTAGGCGTAAAATTCTGACCCTACCATCCGAGATACCATGGCAGCAGAAGCGAGACTCATCAGACCAGGCAACGTTTTCCAATCTTCTATTGTCCAATTTCGGTGAGCTTGTGCAAAGGGTGGCACCCCGTGTGGATCGCCTGCTTTCAGAAGCCCATCTGCCTCAAAGGATTCGGCGTGCACAATGGCGTTCAGAGAGGCTCTTCTGCCCACCTTGGATTTGTAGCGGTGATTATTTGAGTCACTGTTGCCCTTCTATCAGCTCGAACCAGACTGGCCATTCTCCTCTGACCTCTGGCATCAACAAGGCATTTCCGCCCACAGAACTGCCACTCACTGGATGTTTTTCTTTTCTTGACCATCTTCGTGTAAAACCCTAGAGAGAGCAGCGTGCTTGAAAATCCCAGTAGATCAGCGGTTTCTGAAATACTCAGACCAGCCCTTTGGCACCAACAATCATGCCACGTTCAAAGTCACTCAAATCACCTTTCTTCCCCATACTGATGCTCGGTTTTGAACTGCAGGAGATTGTCCTGATGACCATGTCTACATGCCTAAATGCAATGAGTTGCCGCCATGTGATTGGCTTTTATCCAGGTAAATGCTGATTCAGCATCAAAGCCCTCTGCAGGGGCCTGAGCCAGATCACTTATTTCTTCTGTTTCACTAAAGCGTTTCCTAAGTAGCTGTTCTATTTGTTGGTCTCCTCCAAAATTTAGAAATTCCTCCTTGTAAATATTACTTTATTTTTGAAACAAAGGTTTTGTTTAGATAAATATAATAACCAACTAATTTTCTTCCTCAAAAAGAAAAATCCTGTTAATATTTGATTTAATGTTTTAGCTCAATATGGCTAGGATTCTCGTGGAAGCTTATTCTTCTCATCTCTGTTGGTATTTTTCAAATTTCTTCCATTTCCTCTTTTCCTGCTGTTTCTGTTTGTATTATTTTGAGGCGCTGAATTAAGAAGGCAAAGGAATCAAACTACAGGCAGCTTTCTGCAGGAAGCTTTGTTTCTGAGGTCATGATTGAGTTTTCTGATAAACTTTTGTCAGCTAAAATCCTTGAGGGTTTGCAGGGTTGCATACTAAAATCAGAACCACCCTGGAGGTATTTTATTGTTTGTATTATATTTGGAGTCTCTTTCTCCAGTCAACAATGATGATAAGACATGTTGTTTCAGTAATTACTTTGTATAAAGTGGAAATTTCTTTCACCAAACACATATTTGCTCCCTAAAAATAGTTTTTTAAAAAAAATGTCATGTTTTATTCACTTAACCAATATATTAATGTCACCTGGTTCCACTAAACTCTGTTGATTAAATGCATGAATTATAATGACATTAATTAAAACATACCAATTAAAAAAGACAAACATTTTAGGATGATTTAATCCAGGATTGCTGACTAAAGTTTGCATAACTTTACACTGTGATATTGAATTTAATAGATGCTAATGATGTTTAATTATACCACTTTAGCTCAGTCTAATTAATGTTTAATTGTAGTATTGTTATCAGATTTCATTAACCTGATTTATTTTCATCATGTTGCAGTTAAACAAGCTAGTTTAGTGAAACCAGTTGACATTACCGAGTTAAGTATTTGCACTATATTTAATGCAGTAAAGTCCCAATCTTTTTTTAATAATTTAACAACACTAATCATTGGGTTTGACCAGGATTTTTTGTGTTTTTATGTTGTTGAATCCATTTAATTTAATTATTGAATCACTTAAATCATGTCAGCATGTCAAAACAGGAACCAATAGATACACCTTATGATTATGTTTTTTAGTTTTTTTAAAATTTAGAGCCAGATAGATGGAGAGCAGACAGAGATAGTCCTTAGATGTAGACGGGTTAATCTGTAGTGCTCACAAAAAGCTGATTAAAAATTGTTTTTTTCCCCCTCTTCTCTTGCAGTTGAAGGTTTTGCTTCCCATCATTAGGATCACTATTTAAACATGAGGATTACTGACATGGCCCACTGTTTAAAAAACTAAAAATACAGAAGAAAATAAGAAAGTTAGCAGATATTCTGGGATTAAAGCTAAATCTGATATATCAGCTGTTGTTGGACGAGAGCTGCACTGATTATTATGAGCGACGCAGGAAAGTCTGCTTTTAATGCTGAACTTGTATGTATGTCCATGATCTGTATCCCCTGCTTTTTCCATTCAGGCTGATGATGTTTGGCTCTAGAGGTCATGTGACCTCCTGTCTGTGGGCAAATCTCCAGGCAGATGGTGTCACTGCCCCCTATAAGATGAGTTTTGGTCGACTCCTCTCTTGGTTCTGCCTCTGCATGCGTCCTCAGCTGACTCAGGAACTGATCTCTGGCCCAAAGGAGCATCATGATAAATAAAGATCAGGAGAAAAATCATTTAGGATTTTAGAGCACAACAAACAAATTAAACCTGATCGGGAACAAGGCCACAGAGGGTCAAAGGATTGGGCTGTTGTTTTAACTTTTTATTCTTGTGGCTGGGCGGGTCTGTCTGTGCAGGTAGCAGCTGCATCAGTTTTCTCTTTTTATTGCTAAATCACTGCAATAGATCCTTGTCAAAATCTACCCTGAAGTTCATAGTGAAACCAACTGTATCCAGTTTATTCGGATTAAGATGAAGAACACTGCATCATCTGAAACACGGATGCCTCTCCGCTGCTTCTTTTTCTTCCAGGAGGGTCATTAATCTTTATTAAGCACTTTTCTTATCTAAAATTTGATATATCCGGTACAAACACTTGAAGAGTAAATTGTTTGGCTTGTTCGGATCTGTCTGCCTCCTTCATCCTGTTGGCTGTGCTTGTTACCGGGATGGATGAAATCTGCGTAGCGTTCAGAGCAATCCTTCCCCAGCAGCTGAAAGCCGAACAGAGTGATTAATTATCCCAGACGAAATCCCAGAGTTTGGCCTGGTGAAGGATTGATGCTGAACGGCGTCTGCCACTGAATCAGACAAGATTGACTGGAGAAGGAGGAGAGAGAGAGTCTAACGGCATCAAGCTGAACATCTGATTCTTCTTTATTTCTAGATAAGTACAATATAATTTGATCCTCAGTTTGCAGTGTGCAAACACAAGAGCAAGATGGAAGGACTATTGCTGTCCATCAATCTGGGAAGAAATAATGCGGCTATTTTTAAACCAATGAAAGTCCAGAATACTGTTTTCTCGAATGGAAAACATTTTCCTGACAGCTTTCCATCCTTAGGTGGGCAGCAGTCAGGGTTTGCTTAAAGGAAACAAACCCTGGAGCTGCGTCGCTGACTCTCCAGCCCTCAGTACGCATCTTAAATGGTAAAGGTCATGACAGCACAAATAGAACAGACATTATGAAGCATTATTGGGTGTTTAAGACGGTTAAAAAAAAGGAAATCTCGGCTGAAGAAATGAAGAATTTAGGACTGAAGAAGAAAAATCTGGAAAGATAATACTTACTAGAGGTACGGTAGATTAAAACATCTGCTGTACCATCTTTTGGGCCAACATTAGTGTTTCTTGTTTTTCTTGTTTGTTTTTTCTTTTATCAGCACCAGCTCTGTGCAAATCTACCCCATAAGGAAAAAAGGGGTCTAAAAAGCTTTTTAAAAAAAGTACAACCCCTGGCAAAAAGTAGTATGGAATCACCAGTCTTGGATGAGCACTCATTCAGACATTTCATGCTGTAAAACAAACTCAGATCAAAAACATGATACAATATTAAGGTCGTTCCAAAGTGCAACTTGTTGGCCTTCAGGAACACTCAAAGAAATGAAGAGAAAACATTGTGGAAGTCAGTGAATGATACTTTTATTGACCAAACACAGGGAAATAAATATGGAATCACTCAATTCTGAGGAAAAAGTATGGAATCATGAAAAACGCATAAACAAAAGACCATTCAAAATACATCACTAGTATTTAGTTGCACCACCTTTGGCTTTTATAACAGCTTTCAGTCTTTGAGGCATGGACTTGATGAGTGACAAACAGTATTCTTCATCAATTTGGTGCCAACTCTCTTTGATAGCAGTTGCCAGATCAGCTTTGCTGGTTGGACCCTTCTTGTGGACCATTTTTTTCAATCTCCACCACAGGTTTTCAATTGGGTTGAGATCTGGACTATTTGCAGGCCATGACATCGACTGAATGTGTCTTTCTTCAAGGAATGCCTTCACTGTTTTTGCCCGATGGCACGATGCATTGTCATCTTGGAAAATTATTTCATCATCACCAAACATCTGTTCAATTGAAGGGATGAGAAAACTGTCCAAAATGTCAATGTAAACTTGTGCATTGATAGAAGAATTAACCACAGTCGTCTCCCCAGTGCCTTTGCCTGACATGCAGCCCCATATCATCAAGGACTGTGGAAATTTGGTTGTTTTCTTCAGGCAGGCCTCTTCATAAATCTCACTGGAACGGCACCAAACAAAAGTTCCAGCATCATCACCTTGTCCAATGCAGATTCTTGACTCATCACTGAAGACAACTTTCATCCAGTCATCCACAGTCCATGATTGCCTCTCCTTAGCCCATTGGAGTCTCGTTCTTTTATGTTTAGGTGTCAATGCTGGTTTTCGTTTAGCTTTCCTGTATTGAAATCCCATCTCCTTTAGGCGATTTCTTACGGTTCGGTCACATACATTGACTCCAACTTCCTCCCATTTATGCTTCATCTGTTTAGTTGTACTTTTTCGGTTTTCAAGACAAATGGGCCTTAAGTTGTTTGTCTTGACGCTTTGATGTCTTTCTTGGTCTACCAGTACGCTTGGCTTTAACAACCATTCCATGCTGTTTGTATTTGGTCCATATCTTGGATACAGCTGACTGTGAACAGCCCACATCTTTAGCAACCATGCGTGAAGGGTTACCTTCTTCAAGAAGTTTCACAATCCTCTCTTTTGTTTCAAGGGACATTTCTCTTGTTGGAGCCATGGTTCTCACCACTCCACTTGGTCCAGCAGCCCTCCAAGGTGTCATGACTGCAGGTGTTTTGAACTGCACACTAACGGGCACATCTAATCTGGGGCAGGTGTCCATTTTAGGGAAAGGAAATAGACTGGGTGTGTCCTTTTTTTTCTACCTCCAATTTGAGTGATTCCACACTTTTTTTCCTCAGAATTGAGTGATTCCATATTTATTTCCCTGTGTTTGGTCAATAAAAGTATCATTCACTTGACTTCCACAATATTTTCTCTTCATTTTCTTTGAGTGTTCTCTGAAAAAGCCAACGAAGTTGCACTTTGGAACGACCTTCCAATATTGTATCATGTTTTTTGATCTGAGTTTGTTTTACAGCATGAAATGTCTGGAATGAGTGCTCATCCAAGACTACTGGTGATTCCATACTTTTTGCCAGGCCATTGTATACGTTTATGTATTCTTAATTTAAGCTGTTTTTCCTGTTGAAAATGATTATTATATATTATACACTTGAAATAAGAGGTTTTTTTATTTTTATTCTAAAGATAATCTATCTGGTTTATTCCATTTATTCCATTGTTTACCTCGAATTGTGGCAAATTAAAAGACACTTAGAGAAAAAAATTTATTTAAATTTTTAATTAGTTGAGCATTTGTTATGGTTCTTCCCATTTGTTGTGACTCTGAGTTTTCAGTTTTCTGTTATCAGTTGTTTTGTTGATTTATTTTCCATCATATTCAAGCATTCTTTAGTTACTCTCTGTTGCCCCCTTGTGATTGTTTTCTATCCCCTTCGATTCCCTCTTGCCAGTTCCACCCACACCTGCTCCTTATTCAGCTCATTAGTCCACCCTTTGTTCTGTTCTCCTTAAATACTCCACCTCTGCAGTCACTCAGTGCTGGTTCCTTCTCATTGCTATACTTGTCTACTCGGCTCGTCTCTCCGTGGCTCCTCAGGCTAGTTTTCCCCTGATGTCTCCATGGTTTTTGGTTTGCTTAATATTTTACTTGGATTTCTGGATTTGTACCTCTGTTTCCTGTGTTCTTAAATTAGATCTGGCAGAACTCATTTCTGCGTCACTGATCTCTGTATCTGGGTCCTCAAGCAACCTCACCACCCATTGTTGACAGCATTAATGTCATTCATTGGCTTTCCGTCAGTATACTATCTATGATTATTATTTTTCGATTGATATCTTTTTTTTTTGGTTGTCTAAATTCAGACTGGTTTAAGAGCCCTAATTATTGTCATTTTTGTGATTTAATTTGAGGAAGAAAAATCAATATCTGCATCAAAAAAACACCCCAGAACTTCATCAGAACTAATCTGGGATCAGTTTGACTGATGTCAAAATTATCTGTCGGCCTTCAAAAAAACGTATCGGGTGACCGTTTAATCTTACTGTTCAGCAAAGTGGTGGAGGGATGATGCTGTGGGCTGGTTTTTCCAGACATGGAACCCTCACAGTCCCTGAGTTAACAGGAGCTTGTTTTTATTCCAGGTTTACCAGGCTGGAGCAAAAATGTTGCATTGTTTTAAACACAACAAACAATTTCAGTTAAATATTCTGGAAATTAAATATGTCTAAATGATTTAAATAGTAACCTTTATTCAATAGAGTTGGAATTTGCGCTATAATAGATAAACTGAATTGAATGTTAGAGTTTCCAGTGATTTTTACTGTATATTTGAAACACAACACTTCTAAATAAATAAGCTTCACTCCAATGAGAAAACATTAAAGGCGTTTGGATTTAATGCACTTAGGTTAGAAAAATAAAATAAAAAATGGCTGAAATCCGTGCCGCACTTGACATAAAAGACTGCAGTTGTTTTTTTCTTATTTAAATGAACATTGTATTCAATTTCAAAATCTCACTTACTTGCACCATTCATAAAAAAATGAAGTATTTTAAGAAAAATGTATGCTTAGATTAACATTTTTTGCAGTGCAGCTATAAAGCACTGTAGTGGTTTCAGCCCTGAACTCTTTTTTTTATCCTGAGACATTTTATACTCCTTTCCCAATGTCTGAAAAACCTGTTTTGTCTGAAAAACAGCTAACTGACATGTGTCTATCCAGGTCAAACGACTTGGCAAGGGATGCATGTTAAAATCACCTCGGCTCGCATGCAGTGAGAATATCAGACCCACTAATTTATGCTATACTATTGAGCGCAATATACGGACGTCAACACACAGCAGCGCGCTTCTGACCTTACAAGCCAAAAGAACTCTGTTTACATTAGAGAAACATGACGCAGATCTGTTGAGGTGAGATTAGGATAGATAAAAGAGTAAAACAATAAAACACACGAACTACGCCCTGGCTTCCTCACATGTTGCTCTTCATTGTTTACTTTCCTGATTTCTGTCACATTGATGACATCATCAACGTTCTCTTAAGTGAAATCCAACACCTGTCTCCTTGGCCTGCAGCCGACCTGCTGGTCAACACGCTGTGCCTGCCCTTCACCCTGGTCTACACGCTGCAGGGGGAGTGGAAGTTCGGCAGCACCCTCTGCTTCCTGCTGCCATACGCCCAGGTCCTCGCCGTACACGTTTCCACGGTGACGCTCAACGTCATCGCCTTGGATCGTCACAGGTGGGTGGAGCATAAAGCTAACTTTAACCGCTGATATTTCTCTACAGCCCGGTTAAAAGAGACACCAGTTCCTTCAGACCCGCTTCATGTCCTCCAAATTATTCAACATACTTCTCTCTACTAATCTGCTTTTATAAAGTAAACTTTATGGTTTGATTTTAATGAGTTTCTTTGATTAAGAGCAAGCAGCAGAGCAGATCGCCCCATGTAGAGTCAGAAATCGTTAACTGCTAAGAAACATGTTAAAACATAACAGAAGCAAAAAGCCTCAGTTAACAGCTTCTCTCTTTTTTTTTTTGCTATTTATGGGTTGTTGTCTGAATTTTTTCATCTGATAGGGTGTCCATGGAAGATGATCAATATGAAGAACTCTGAGAGCAGCAGTAAACCTGAAAATGTAGATTTTTACACTGTTACATCTGGTGTCAGAATCAATAGAAAGACACATTTGGAGTAAATTGGCTGCTATAAATAAAAATATAAATATAAAACTGTTTTTTCAAAAGTGTTTTGGCAAGCTAGTTTTTAATGGTTGCCCCATATTTCAACCTCCTCTTCTGTTTCAGTTGATTTCACTTAGAGTCTATTGCTGCTACCTGTTCTTTATGTGGATGGATTTATTTTCTTATTCCTTTTCTCTTTGGTTTGTAGCTTTTTTTAAATCTAGTTCTCTCCTCTGAAGCTCTTCCTATTTCCCTGTTTGCCTCCACTGTCATTCTCCACTCATACCTCAGTATTGAAACTCACAGATTTTACTGTTTTTTTCTGGTTCCTTGTGTTACGCCACCTTCATTTCTCCCTGCAATTTTTCAGTCTTCATATTCTTTGTTTTTAAATAAGTCTGTTTTCACCCCAGATATTCTTTGATTTGAGTTCTTTACAAATCACAGACATTAAATTTCATTTTTTTAACTGTCGGGTTCTGCCCTCTGTTTAAGTTCATTTTTAGTTTCTTTGTATTTGTAGTTGTTTTCTAGCAGTGTTCAGTTCTTGAGTCACTCTCTGTCTCCCCCTTGTGCTTGTTCCCTTTCCCCTTGGCTTCCTTCTAGTTAGTTCCACTCACACCTGCTCCTTATCAGCTCATTAGCCCATCCTTTTGTCTGTTCCCCATATATACACCCCTTCTGCAGTCACTCAGTGCTGGTTTCTTGTTGTTGATTTGTTGCTCCGTTGTTTCCTGGCTCCTCATTCCATCCATCCATCCATTATCTGACACTCTTGTCCCAAGTGGGGCCGCGAGGGGTGCCGTTGCCTATCTCCAGCAGTCAATGGGCGAGATGCGGGGTACACCCTGGAGAGGTCGCCAGTCCATCGCAGGGCGCTCCTCATTCCAAAAAAGTAAAAAACAAAAAAAAGAAACTGGACTTGGTTTCAAAGTTTGTAGATTGTTTCACATCCCATCCAGAAAGCTTTTTCAATTCAAAATGTCAGAAATGGCATTGAGTTCAAGGTTTTATTAAACAAACCTTTATTTTGACTTAGAAAACATGCAAACTGAACTGCATGAACGCCTTAGGAATGGGCAGTCTCATGGCTCTGTCTCCTTATGTATGTTTTTCCTTCATGTTCTCCTAGATTTTGGTTTTCAGTATTTTTTTTTTTGGGAGGGGAAATTGGAAACTAATAAAATCTGCAAACTCATCTTTGCCCCCTCATCTCTGCATTTGGGTCCTCAGAAACCTCCACTCAACCTGACAGAATGTGGTTTTTATTTTTATGTTATTCTAAATAACTGAGTTGTTGTTTTAGTGCCTGATTTTTGTTATTCAATTTTCATAATTATTTTTTTCTTATTTCAGTGTTTGCACCTTGAAATCCTTTGTGTGTTTTAAATCCCTTAGTCACATTCAGTGATGGCTGTCCTTTTAATTGTTCTGTTTTTAACAACAAGTAAAAACATAGGTGACTGCGGTTCAGTTAGTGAAACCTCTCAGTGAAGTGGATAGTAATCTTTTATTCCCAAAGTTGTGGGTTCACCTCAAGGTTCCTCCTACAACATAATGATTTACTCCTGGGAAAGGCGGCATAAGTTACCCAATAATGTGATAAATTCAGGCTCAAAAGAACTTGAAATTGTCATTATGATTAACTCATGGGAGCCTTTGGACTTGAAAACCCTAACCCTATAGCATAGGCTTTCACTTGAGGCTCAGAATACTTTGTGTAAGAACAAACAGAAGCTCCACATTGACCTGTTTCTGTGTTTGGATCAGCTTCAAGTTAGTTCATTTTTTCCAATTATTGGTTCACCTCTAAACTCAGAAAATAAAGGAAAGGAACATTTCTTGTCAAACTTGTTACCCTTTGCTTTAAACACAATTTCAGTATTTTGATACTATAATGACACAAGTCCATATTCTAGATAAAATATTTATAACTGTCATAAAATGATGTGTTTAAAAATGGGAAAAGTTTCCCTCAACAGATTGGATCTCTAGTCTTTAGCAAGTTTCAACCTGCAAACTCAAGTTTTATATAGATACTTAATTCTACTTAAGAACTGCGGGGAGATGTAAAACTGCTTTTTTGAATATTTGGTGAAATATTTGGATAGTTTTTAAAAGTTAGATGCAGGTCACATCATGTGTGGCAGAGAACAAAATGACATTTACAATTTTAGACAAAACAAAATGATTAAAGAATCAGCCCAAAAGAATAAAACTGTGTAAAGGTTGTGTGCTCAGTGAAAAACCTTCCTGTTACCTGCTCAAAATCTTGTTCTCTCCTGCCAACTCACAGCCAAAATGAATGAATATATTTTTTAGGAAAAAAAAATATTTTTCTGCCAAGCTTTCACCATCTCTATGCTTCCTCTGACATACATGATAAGAAGATGGTTAACTTCTAGCTTTCCTCACATGGAAATTCACTGACTTCCACACCAAAAATATTTTTTAGCACACCAGAAATAACCTTTATGCATTGGAAGGATTGATATTTTGGTCAGTTGGAAGCAGGGAGATATAAATGCAGCCTTTTAAGCCTGGTTTATGAATAACCCATCCCTGTTTGTGTGGAAGGGAAACACACTAAACATCACCAACACAGTACTTGCAGTATTGGATACCCTGTTGTCAATATTCTACACTCCAGGCGGCAGTGTATAGCACAGATACAAGACAATAACTGTACATGTACCATATATCAGCAAAGAGCACAAATGTCTCTGATATTTCAAAGTCTCTTCATGTCATCCAAGAGTGACAGTAATATATTTCCAAAAGTTGTTCTAAACTTCTCAGTGTTTTAACAAGGACCAAATCTGCCAAGCTTCAACCTGAGCATCAGTTCTGTAATCTAAGGAATTCTAAGTAAGCCAGCTTACAGAAACTGTTTTTATTCCCACACCAGAACAGAAGCTTTTTTATTTTCTGCAGTTTGTTTTTTTTCTGCTTTCTTTACACTAAAATCATCAGTGTGATGGCTGTCTTGCCCAATAAAGGCACAGGTTAATTTAACTGCTGGAATTAAAGCAAGTGATGCAGGAAGTCTAGATAAACAACTCATTTCCATATTTTGAGTCTGCTACTTCATGAAGGGTTTCAAACTTGCTGGACCAATGGATAACCGCGATCTACAAGATTTACATCCAGAAATATATTTCAATCCAATTTCAAACACAAAAGCTTTAAGTATGTTTATATATTTAGCTTGATTCATATGTTATGAAATGCTACTTTGACAGTGACATCTTTTTGTTTATTTTTACCTTAGTTTCTTAAATTGCTTCAATCGTTGTTATAACCCTGATTTAATTCCAGTATATAAGGAGTACATCCCTTTGGAAACTCATATCGAATAGAAAGGATTACACATTAACCCGCAGATGTACAGAGAGAAGTAGAAAAATGATTTGTGTGGAGATTCAATCCAATGGAAAGTAAATAAAAAGTATCTTAAAAGTAGATTGGGCATTTACTTATGTTATGCTTTATTTCTTAGATAGAATTTAGGGGTATGGAACTTTTTTGTCCATCCATCCATCCATCCATCCATCCATCCATCCATCCATCCATCCATCCATCCATCCATCCATCCATCCATCCATCCATCCATCCATCCATCCATCCATCCATCCATCCATCTCTGTATCTCTCTCTCCATCTCTGTATCTCTCTATCTATCTCTGTATCTCTCTCTCTATCTATCTCTGTATCTCTCTCTCTCTCTATCTATCTATCTCTGTATCTCTATCTATCTATGTATCTCTCTCTCTATCTATCTCTGTATCTCTCTCTTTCTCTATCTATCTCTGTATCTCTATCTATCTCTGTATCTCTCTCTCTCTCTCTCTATCTCTCTCTATCTCTCTCTCTCTCTCTCTCTCTCTCTCTCTCTATCTATCTCTGTATCTCTCTCTCTCTCTCTCTCTCTCTCTCTATCTCTCTCTCTCTCTATCTATCTATGTATCTCTCTCTCTATCTATCTATGTATCTCTCTCTCTCTATCTATCTCTGTATCTCTCTCTCTCTCTCTATCTATCTCTGTATCTCTCTCTCTGTATCTCTCTCTCTCTCTCTATCTATCTCTGTATCTCTATCTATCTCTGTATCTCTCTCTCTCTCTCTCTATCTATCTCTGTATCTCTCTCTCTCTATCTATCTCTGTATCTCTCTCTCTCTCTCTCTAATGAATCTTAGCTGGAATCCTTGAAGAACACCATTTTACAAGGTTAACTGACTTAGAACTGCAAAAACACTCCATAGAACCTGATGGGGAGGAATTTAGGGGTATGGAAGCTTTTTCATCCAAGAAATAAAACATAAAATAAGTAAATGTCCAAATTACGTGTTAGATGCTTTATATATATATATATATATATATATATATATATATATATATATATATATATATATATATATATATATATAAAAGAAAACATATTAAATGTTAATAGCAGATCCCTCCTGTAAAAACATGAATGATTTTACATTAGGTGAGCACGTGCTGCTGTGTTGTAACACAATTTGAAACCAGACTGAGGTGTTATGTTGAGCTTTAAACACTTTCCAGCACTTGAGGCCAGAGAAAACTTTTAATCCCAACTTGCACCAGTTAACTTCTGGCCCCTGCTCAGGTGTTTTCACAGGTTTTGTGCTTCAGCTTCCACTCCAAAGGGAGCTACAGCAGCTTTTAATCCACAACAAACAGGCTGCCAGAAGACCACAGAGGTACACTTGCCTAGCAAATGTATCATATACCCAAAAAAAAAAAAAAAACAAAGTAGGAAAGAAGTGCTGTGTATATATTTGCAGCTCTGAGTGTTAATCCTTATTGCTCACTGGAGGCAACCAGGAGCAGGAAGGTATTCCATTCTTCAGACTTCAGTCTGGATGCTGCTTTATAAAATAATTTGCCGTGTCATGGGTCTTTAAATACAACATTCTGATGTTTTAATAATTATTACTGAAATCACTTATTGCTTTTAAAAACCAAGACTAGGTTGCCTCATAATAAAATCCATTATTCCACTAATGACAGTCTGAAGTGTTTGAATTGAGCCAATTAGGCTTTTCATTAGACAGATTAAATCAGTGTTTTATTAGACTGTCTGTCGGATTGATAATTAGTCATCAGCGTGAGGAGTTGACATGTTTATTTCCATTCTACCTGCTACATCACGGTTTCTAGCTCACCTCGCCACGGGATGAGAGTAACAGGAAGCCTGTTAATTGATTTAAGCTCGCTGGTTTTCCCTATTACCAACACAGAGAGCGTTAGCTGCAGCTCAAACTGGGACACAGAAAGAGCCCTTCTTCAACCTCAGTCTGTAGCTCTTAAACTGTTGGGGATATGAAAAAATCAAAACCAACTAAATGTGTTTTTATTGGTTTTGCAAGAAGGGGCACTAAAAGTAATTGATGTTCTCAAATGCCTCTCTGCTTTTATTAATACCTTGTCACGTTAATGGTCCATTATACAAAATTAAAAGGCCCCTGAAAATTAAAGTTAAAAAAATTATTTAAGTTAGAAACTCAAAAATAGTGAAACTTAACTAAACTAAGCTATATAAAGAAAAAGAAACTCAAATGGCTGCAAACCATAATCAATAGAATGATGCAATGATTTCACTGTGCTGCGTAGATTCTAAGCTTGATAAGCAAATTTAAGGAGTGTGGAATGAGGTCAATTTAGCCTGTAACTAATTTACATAAAAATGAAGACATGAACTGAATATAATCTAAAACACATTTTATTTTAGCTGGAAGATCTTTCCCTAACTTTGCCAGACAGTTAACCTCTTGTTGTCCGCCCATTTGTGAAGTTCAGGCATCTTCAAAGTTCAGGCAAAGTTAGCTAAGGCTGAGTGGCTGGACGGGTCTGTGTTCACAAGGCCAAGCTGGGAGGACTATGACCTTTTACGATTCTCCATGGTTCCAGTCTGCTACTTTCAAGTCTTTTCTGTAAACTCAGAGAAAAATCTTTTGCAGAAGCTGTTCTTAAATAGTCAGCAGGCTGACATAACTTGGAGCACAGGTTGAAAAATGAAGATTCTTTGTCTCCCAACTGAACTCCTCTGGAAGAGAGAGATTGCGGTGAAACAGGATGAGTGTCTGTATGCAGATGTCTTTTGCTCCAAACATGATGGAGACCAGAATCAGATGTCCTGTCCAGACAATCATTAGATTCAGGTGTGGTGAAGTAGTTATACATTTAAAACATGAAGGGCAGTGGGCCTTGAGGGCCAGGATTGAAGACCACTGGCCCATGGCATTAACCTGACCAACCTTCCGTTGAAGTAATTTTGGGAAGGGGCTGAAAATACTGGTTAGCTGATTGGCCTATGTTGGTGATAGACAGGCCAAATAAACCAATCAGATTTAGAAGCATATGACGTACTAACAGAGCAACGACAAAAACACAACCACAAGCTAGGCTGCTCTTGCCGAAAACCAGTCGGGAGAAGAGCAAAAACATCTTTTCCTCTGAGAAAAGCCTCCAGAGCAGTGTTTTTGCTCTTCTTTCAGTGAAGAAATACTCTGTAATTCTGATAAAACTTGCTCGATAGCCACGCTTAACGCTAGTTTCATCGGCTGAAGCTGCCATGTTCTTTAGACTGAACTGTAGCGCTTCTCGTTACGTCACACCTCAACCACGCCTCAAAGCCCAACGCTGATTGGACGTTCGTTTGGTGAACGGCTCCAAATTTTCTTTTTAACGGAGAGTCTCCAGACTGATTAGCGAGTGAAACCTTGAAAGCTCGCAAGAGCAGGATGGTCTCACAAGGCTACTATGGCATATCATGGGGCAGCTTTCAGATCTGCCCTCAAAATAATCTTTTTTTGTTAAAGAGCTAAGATGATATATTCAAAATAACTTCAATAATCATAAGTTTTTCTTTTTTTACCCCAGATAACATTACGCCTCTGAACAAAACACCTGTGGTGTAACAGTTGCAATAAGCTATAATAATTATCATACACACAGAGAACTGTAAAGATGGAATATGGTGTGACGTCACACACCATTCCTCTGTGTTGTTCTCTGGTCTCATGTTTACTGGCTGGACTGGCTGCAATTTCATGTACGTTCATGAAACTAGCTGCCACTCATGGCTTAGCCCCTTTATTGCCCAGAGAATGCAGCTTAGGGGTCAAATGGAGGAGAGCACATCCATCGGCTGTAAAATTCACATGAAGGCGATGATTTGCCAACATGAGGTTCTCTTGTAGTCAGAATTATTAAGTTATGAGATAATTACTTCTATTGCTACAGTGCTCAATAGCTCACCTAGTGGTGAAATTTCACTTATTGCTAATTTTAAACTTTAAACATCAGTAGGCCTATGTGTTATTGACATTTTTGTGTGACAGATAATAGACAAAGAAGAGATTGCTTTCTCTCTCCCATGGGAGTTAAAACGTCTTTTAATGTGTATTTCTTCCCAGTTTTGCACATTTACAACACTGTAAGTTATTTTTCTGTCTTAAAGACTTTATCTCTTTTGCTTTGTGAAAAATGCCGGGAGCCATATTAGTTTTCTTCCTCTGTCCGCCTACGCGTTAAATGTGTCTCACTACATGCCCACTTTTCCCTAGTTCAGTGTAGATCTGCAATTTCTCTTAATTGTCTGGAGAACAACTTCTCTAAGTAGAATTAAGTTGTATTAAAATCATCGTCTAAACCTCTCCAGTAGCTTTGTTGTTTTTATCTATGCATCAGCATCCTCAGCCTTTGAGAGGAATGGTGACACTGAAAAACTCTACAACTTTAATGATATTGCTGATAGAATCTGATCATCAGGCCACGGATCTGCAGCTTTGACTGATACTATACGTTGGTATTTCATTCAGTCATTTAGGCGTTAATTTCAGAGAAAGCTTTTTAAGCTTAATTTGTTTTCCTAAACCGCTGATGATTGGATTATAATTCATATTCTGAATAAAAGATGAGGGTTTGGAAAAAATAATCAAATTTTACACTTGGCTGGAAAGTGTTGGAGCCGTAAGGGAACATAAAAAGATTCCAGATGCTTCTAAATAAGTTGAATGCATGTTGATAAACTCTTAATGCTTTATTTAGAACAGCAATGTTTTGGCAAAATGAATAGGAAACCCCTGTTTCATCTTCCACCAACACAAATGATTAATTAAAATAAATATTTTTCTTCACTTTTATCAACAGCTGTTTCACTGCCCAATTTCCTACAAGGGTTCAGAACTAAGACTAAAATTCAACTTGAATCCTGTTGTATTTGAACACCAGAAAAGGCGGGAATCTCCATAGCAACCACTGGTCCAACAGCTGAAATCTTTTGTTCTTACAGTAAATAAACCGATCTAACTGTATGATCTGGTTGAACTGTCTCTAGAAAGTGCCTTCAGATGACATGTTTTAAATTGGTGCTATATAAATACATTTTATTGAATTCAATTGAAACATAAAATTGATAAAGTAGACTGACGACTAAATTAGGGCCGCAAATAACGATTATTTTGCAAATCATTTAAATTGTCAATTATTTTTCTGATTATTTGTTAGATAGCCAAAGTTTCCTTAAGGGAGATTTTTACATTTTTTTTTCTGGATGGACCATATTGACAGACAAAAAAAAATTGTAAATGCAAACTGTTTATCTATTTTTTTCTTACAATTTTGATATAATTGCTGCTTTAAATGGGTTGCTCTCTCAACTAAAGGCCTATTTTACTGTCTCTATACTTCAGTTTGTGATTTATCGATTACTGAATTATTTAACAATTATTTAAATAATTTTTTTAATCGATTAATCACGATTATTCCTGATTAATTGTTTCAGCCCTACACTAAATAAATGTCCGCCATGTAGAGGTGTAATCGTCAACTTGCAGATTCAATTAACTACAGTACTTGCAATTCAAAATTTCCCCCCTTTCTTGATGGCTCCTTGGCTAGTCCCCTACTACCTCGTTTTTAAACATCTAAAATATCCTTTCTGTCATGATTTGTGGACATTAAGAGAAGCATTATCTCCTAGTCAGACCCTGTAATTCAGGGAAAGGGCGGAGGCAGAGTAAAAAAATATGCGAGAGGGGGTTACTCTTAGCCTCGTGTGACCATTCTGATCTCACGAGCTTTCAAGGTTTCACTCGCAGATCAGTCTGGAGACTCTCCGTTAAAAGAAAATTTGGAGCCGTTCACCAAACGAACGCCCAATCAGCGCTTGGCTTTGAGGCGAGGTTGAGGCGTGACGGAACAAGAAGCGCGACAGTTCAGTCTTTTGCACTGTGTTAATGTCATGATTAATGTCACAACCCGCAAATTTCTACCCACATGTCAAGCAAGCAAAGTGTTTTTTCTGTTTATTTGTGTGTTTGTTTTTCCCTGCAGGATTTGCATTTGTTGTGAATGCACCATAAAGCTGTTTTACATTTTTTACTGTTGTTTTTTAAGATCGTCGCCATATAATGTGCTCCTTCTAGGAATTTTGTGACACTGTAATGATGACAATAAAGATTCTTAATTCTCCTTTTGAGTGTTGTGTTTCTCGGCTCTAATTGGGATTATAAAACCACTAGGAGGCTTAATAAATAGCAAACTGCTCCCAGTCGATAGACACAACTTAAATAATCCATACAGCTACTGTGCCAGTTCTCCCAATGCAGGCAGTAGGTTAAATGGGAATATTACAAGGTCAGAACACTCTTCTGCTGCTTGTTTTAGCCTTTCATGAAATTCTCATCAGCTCCACCATCCATAATAGATCAGTGGCGATCATTAGTAGATGTTTTACAAGCTGGACTCAGGCCGTGTTTGTGTGTTCCAGGTGCATCGTGTACCACCTGGAGACCAGGATGAGGAAAGATGTGTGCTTCGGGGTGATAGCGCTAACCTGGGTACTGAGTGCCGTGCTCGCCAGCCCTATGGCCATCTTTAGAGAGTATGGCTCATTTACGCTGGAGCCAGGGCACACCATACAGGTACTAACAGTTTAACACACATGCTGAAGAAGCAAAGATTTTTCCCTCCAACCTTGTGCTTTGATCATGTAGTTCCTTTCTGTTCCTTCATTCCTCCGTCTCTCCTTTTTATTACTCTTTCTCTTCATGATTCTTCTTTCTACTCAGCTGCTACCTTTACACCCCTTTACTCTCTTTTATCTCCCTCAGTGCTGATTTCTACACTTAGCATAATTTCTACTCCTGGATGCTACCAAAGGTTCAGCTTTACACGTTTAAGTTTCATCTTTCTAAAAAGAATTACTTTGTCGTTTTTCACATAAAAGTCTGACATGGAGCTGGTATATAGATCTAAATTAGAAATATGAATGAACTTTTTTTGTATTATTAATCCTGCCCTTATTTCTTTATAATTCCCAATCCATTTGGCATGCTGGTGAAGAGTCATCCAGGTCATAGTCATTCCAAAAAAGTAAAAAAATAAATAAAAATCCACTGGACTTTGTTTCCATGTTTTAAGACGTTTCGCATCCCATTCAGGAAGATTTTTCAATTAAAAAAATTCAATTCATTTTTTAATTTGAATTTCATTTTTTGGAATACCTGTGGTATTTATGTCTATGTTTTATGTCACCTTACAGTTTGATCTTCTGTTCAAACCCTGTTGCCGTCACCCTGGTTTTCTATTGTCTATGTAGTTTCTTATCAACTATTTATTAATCAAGCTCCTTCCTATGTCCTGTTTATGGGTAACCAGAAATCACATGCTTTAGGAAACATTACTAAAAGTAATTATTTCTATCCTTTCTTTAACTAAACTACCTCAAGCAAAATGGTAACATTGACTTTGCTAAGATAATAAAGATCTGGCAATGTTATTGGAGTAGTGTGGTCGGAAAATTTAGTTTCTCTTATTTCATATATTACTTTATCCTATTTACTTACTATAAAAGTTTTCACTCAGTCTGTTTCACCTGCAAGGCAATTCCCCCGCGTGAGGGGTGTTTGTAGACCAGACCTAGCTTCTTCCCATAACAAACCAGATTCTTTCTTAAGGTTTATTAATAACATGTTGCTGTCCACGTCTACTATAAAACAGGAGTAAAAAAGTAACAGAGTTTATTCCAGATCAGGTCGTTACAGGACAGAGAAAATGCTTGGAGCTTGCACAGCTGTGGGCTCAAAAATCACGTCCGCGAGCGTCCGGCAAAGATTGATCCCCGAACAAGGTCATCTCCTGCTTCTTATACCTTATGAGTCTATGTGTTGCATCAGGTGGATGCTTAGCTGTCCGTATCAGAAACTGACACGCCATCAATGCCCTGACCTATATGCAGCTTGCTTCTATGCCTCAGGGTTACAGATAGCTCTCCTATCAGACCGGCACCAAGATGTGCCCATATCCTGTGTATTTTTAAAGACAACAAGGCTGTCCTGATTAGATGACCTCTGTAAACACAGTGACATCCACAATGTGAAGGAAGACCTTCTACTTTGTCTAATCTGGCTAACAGAATAACAATGCACATGATGTATAAATAATAAACCTAACATAACCAAAGTGTCTGTAATTTGTTTTGACTCTTGACTACTTTCCATTATTGTAAGGGAGAACGAATGGTGCCCGAATCTGAACAGGGCTGATTACCAAGTAAAAGGGCCGTATAATGAACTGTTCTCTATTTGATATGAAAATAAAGTGCAGACTAAGTGAAATCCATCGATCACCATTTCTTTAACTTGGGTGAATAGTTGAATACTTTTTTCCCCACTACAACTAGTCAGCACCATATGAGCTAAAGTTGTTGTCACTATTGTAACTTGAGAGTGATTGGTTTTTCATATGCCTTTGTAAAACATTTAGAGGTTGAATCACATTATGACAGCTTAGACAAAAGTTTACTGGAGGGGTTGACTGTTCCCTGAGTGGTATAAAAGTAACAATTCGCCGCAAAATGTTTACATTAAATCATGTGCAACATCCAAGTGGATGTAATATGGTTCTACCAGGTGCATTAGATTGACACTGTAACTGTGATGGGCTGCACAGCTTGTGGAAGGCAGTCAGTATTAACAATGGTGCATTTTTTATATTTCCAAAAGGTCCTGAAAGACGGAGCAAGACCCCCCTTTAATTTTAATGTAACCCAGAGATGGGCATTGTGAAGTCACTTGAGCTGAATCCCAACCCGGCCCCTAAAGAATAACCCTTAGCACCAACTCTCTGCATGTTCCTGCGGAGGGTCCGCCTCATCTATGGGCCTTCCCAAATTATGTAGTGGGAAGGACGAGAGGAACCTTCAGCCCTTAAATAGCAAGTCTGTCAAGCCAGCAAGTCAATGCTGGCTTGACAGCATTCAGCTTCAGGAATCCTGAAGCTGTGTGTTTGAAACCCACTTCCACAGACTGCCACTATGGCTCTCTGATCAATGTCCTAAGCCCCGATTGCACTCTGGGTGCCCCACGATGGCAGCCCACTGCTCCCCAAGGGCATGGGTTAAATGCAGAGGTAAACTTTCTCCACTGTGAGATCAATAAAGTTCAATTATATTATTAGCTGGGAGTGTGACTTTATAGCGAGTGACACTTGATAGTTAAGCGTTAGTGGTTAGAGGGTGGTTTGGGATCTGACCTAAATCTCCTTGCCATATATTAGTTCTTCCCTACCAATGAACTGCTATGGACTAAATTGGGACTAAAATTGGGACTAAATTGGACTCTCTTCAGTGGCTTGGCAGCACAAATACATAGCATGAAGATAACTTGGTGTCTACACAATGCCCATCTCTTATGTAACCATTACTGAGTGCCTCTTCAATTTGAAAGTGCTCAAATTGTGATTATTCCATGAGAACAGCAAACGGAATTGTGGCGCAGTCTTTAGATCCTTATTAAGGTGGCAGGAACTGCCACAACATGTGACTGATCCAATCATCCCCAAAGTCGGTCATCGAGGGCCGCTGTCCTGAGGGGTTTTAGAGGTTTCCCTGCTTTAGCACAGCTGATTCTCATGGTTGCAGTTGAGCAAAAGCCTATTAATCAGCTGTACTGAAGCAAGGAACCTCTAAAACCCCGCAGGACAGCGGCCCTCGATGAGCAACTTTCTAATCTTTCTGATTCAAGGGTTCCTAAATTTATTTATGTCAAAGCTCAGAATATAACAACAGCATCTGTCTAAATCTAAGTAGAGGTACTCTACATTTACAGAAAGGTTTAATGTTTTAAGTTAAATACCTGCCAAAAGATAAATTGGCAATGTAGTTAAGCTGACCCTGTGCTTCTGTTTACCCCATTACAGTTCTGTAGGGAGAAGTGGCCTGGTAAAAGCACAGACGGTACCCTCTACAGCATCTCCATGCTGATCCTGCAGTACTTCCTGCCACTCTCCATTATCTCCTTCGCCTACGCCCGCATCTGGTCCAAACTTCGTGGCCACGTCAGCCCAGCAGAGAGCGGCGTCAACAGCAGCGCCAGCTCTGAGCGACACCGCCGACGCCGCAAAACCACCAAGATGCTGGTGACCATGGTGGTGGTGTTTGCCGTTTGCTGGCTGCCCATCCACGCCTTCCAGCTTGCGACCGACATCGACAGCTCAGTGCTGGACATGCGCGACTACCGCCTGCTCTACACCATCTTCCACGTGATCGCCATGTGCTCCACCTTCGCCAACCCGCTGCTGTACGGCTGGATGAATCGCAACTACCGCGCCGCTTTCCTCGCCGTCTTCAAGTGTCGCAGAGAAAGGGGCCGTAGCGGCCGACTGGACAGCATTCATCCCGTCGGTGGTGGAGGTGGAGGAAGGGCAAAGAAGATAGTTTTGGAGACGCAAGATCCGGTTTCTGCTCATCTGAACGCCACTGATGTGTGATGTCTCATAAATGCTTGGTGGTAGAGAAAAAAGGAAGGAGGGAAGTTAGTAAAAGAGGAAATGGCACAAAGACGAGAGAGAAAATAGCAACAATGGATGGGAAGAAAGCCAGTGTGGGGGGGTGGGATTAAAAAGTATTTAAAACCTGAAATAGCAGAGGACATGGAGATGCTGGAGGATTAGAGGAAGCAGATGAATTAATGACTTAAAGAGTTGAGGAACAACCGAGGCGGCGTCTTTTTGAAGACGTGACCTCAACATGATGGAGAACTCTCAAAAGAGGAGGACGAGAGGAGGAGGAGGAGGGGTTCTCTGGGGCATCGGTTCAAGTCACATTCATCTCCATCTGACAAGTTCATGAGTGACAGAGTTAAGCCTCGCTGACACATGAAGGAAGGACTGGAAACATTTCTGTCCAGCCGAAAACAGGCCTTTCTCTGTCTGAACTTTGCATTCGAAGCATTCATTTAACCTCGAGTGGCTTATTAAAGTCCCGCAGTCATCTGAGGAAGGCAGCAAATATTTCTGTACGTCACAAAGAAGCGAGTTTGGACAGAGCGGTAGATGACGGATGATGCAAGCTCTCAAAAGTGGTCAGATTTAACTGGTTTATATAGAAAGAGGAAGGTTTTGTTCTTTAGCTGCATGAGAAGGTGCCAAGGAAGGAGGAGAAAACAAGAGGTCTAAGTGAGTCACGAGCCGTGGGAAAATGAGGCGGCGTGAAAAAAAACGTCTGATGTGTTTTAAATGAACTGGTTTTAATGAGAAAAGCAGAAAAAAAAGATCCCGTGCTTTTAAGCCAACACATGAATGTTCAAAAAGATAAATGCTTAAGTGACCGATTTATTTTTTTTGATAAAATGTTCATTTCCTGCTGTAAATCAGTAACTTTGTTGTGTCTTGAAAAAGAAAAGTGAGCTCCAGAGGTTCTTTACCCCCATTTTATTTAATGATATCTGTGCTTTTAGTCGAGAGCGGATTCATACGCATGGCTGGCTGACCCTTATTTTACTGAACAAGAGGCAGTTTAATGAAAAAATAAAACCGTGAACGTCCCACTGCTCTTAAATCTTGCCGGATAATTTCAGTTGTTTGTTTATTTTCTACTCCTATTGATTTTCTTCTTCTCGTTGCGCATATCTAGCATCCATTCTGGCCCTAGTAGCAGTTCAAGGTTTTTAGCTGTGGCAGAGGGACAATTTTTAGGGTCCCCTCCCCCCCTTTTCTGACCCAGATGGTTGTATAATAATGCAAATATCAGTTCCAAAACGAATTTAATCCTCTTCGTGCATATCCTGCAGCTTATTGAGGATGTTTTTTCTTTCTTGCATAGATCCGGTATTTCTCATTCCTAGCAGTTCTGACAAATGTCTTGTTATAAACCTTTCTGTCTGCAAACCCTATTCTTTGAACCAGAACAGTTAGTGTCTATGAGCTCATTATCTTTGACAACTTACACAGAGAAAACTACACTAATGACACCAGAGTGATGTTCCATTTTAAAGGCAGAACAATGATGGGGACACCCAGACCCCCTCTCACATACACACTCATTAGCTCCCTTATATAAAGATGTGTAAAAAGCCTTAGGGTCAATTTGGTTTCTTACGCAAAAACATAATCTCACACTTAAAAGTCTACAGCGAACAAGGGGTGCTAACAAGTGTAAATACGTGATTTCACAGCAAATTCCAAATGTCCTGCTTTCTCGACAATTAGACCAGCGAACATGACAATAAGACCAACAAAAAAACACATTTATAGAAAATTTACTGCAAAGAAACTCTGCTACACAGAAAATATCAGCAATGTGGAAACAAGCTGTAAACGGATAAATGATGCACCGCTCGCATCAAATGCAGCAAGTATCAAAAAG
>JAGKQL010000050.1:3811229-3857799 GCA_018398635.1 Cyprinodon brontotheroides | reverse complement strand
CATGGGGGTGAGTAGAAAATGAAGGCTAATCATGTTTTGGGTGTACTGTTCCTTTAAGAGTCTGCAAACTACTCCTCAGAACAGAAGGGCTGCAGACCACAAGAAATCATCAACTCATATGAAACTAGACCCTTAATAATGACATAAATGGGAAACTAAGAGAGATTAAGTGTAAAAAGATTCAAAGGGAAATTAATCCTGTACTTCCAGATGTCCTCTGGACGTTCTTTCATTTATACCATGGCCTTCTTGAATACTAATTCTGCTTCAGGCTGTCTGTTAAAACGTGTTGTAGAACACTTTTAAAGGCCGCAGACTTTGAGTTGACGCGTATGAGTTATTTCCAATGATTCCTCAGGCCAATATACAGTGATTGACAGTATCAATGTTTTGAGCAGGGCTCCCAACTTGAGATACCGACTTTGTAAGTTTGGAGGAAGATTGATGTTTTTTGGCCAGGTCATGTGACCTGGAATAACGTATCGTTTTACTGCCACAGGCTTGGAGCTAAGGCTTTAGCTCTCCTCTTTTTCCCGCCTGCTCGACTATTCGTCATGCTGAGGCAAGGACAAAGTTTAAACCTTTTGAGGAGGCTAAAAGAGGAAAGGTGAAAGAAAACATTGCCACCAAAAGCAAATCCTGCGATGCTCTGCAAGGAGATGTCTTGCAAAGCATTCTGGGGTATATCTGCTCATCTAGTGACCATCGATGTATGTCACTACCCAATCCGTCCCAGAAACACGCGTGAATAGATGTACATCCAGGTGTCCATAAATAATGGAAATATGGTACTAAAATTACTTATCCTTAACTCACTAAAGAATGCTAATACACATCCTTAAAAAAAATGTTTTATGACTTTTGTTTATTAAATGCTTTTTACATTTTCTTTGTTAAACTGCTTCTCTGACATCATCAGGCATGCTCAGAGCAGTCCGGCAAAATGTTTATCTGCTTTTTAGTTGTTTCTTTCTTTAGATTAAGCACTATATACATTAATGTTACCACGAAAGGAAAATATAAAGCTCAAAAAGACTAGATTTATGTTTAAATCCAAAGTGGAGAAAGTTTATTTAAGGCAGGAAATACATTATTAACCTTTAACACTTACTATTTTTAGTAGGGAAAATGTAATTTAGCTCTTTTTCTGGAGGGAGTAAAATTTCATTAAGGCCCGGATAACATAATTAAAATCGAGGGTGACCGACCCAGATCTGGATGCGCCAATGAGCTGATGGCGCAGGATTAATCATGCTTCCTGGATGGAAAGGCTAGTGACAATGTCGCTAATTGTCAAAGTGTATTGAGGGAAGTGTTTTCATCAAATAGACCCTCAGACAGTGATATAAAATGGCTATAAAGGGAATAAAGTGCACATTCATACTCAGCCCGTATCAAACATCCCTTTTCCCATTGATAATGTCTATGCTCTGGTCCCATATAGTTAATAATTGTCTCCCCCTAGTGCTCTGGAGCAGTTTTGCGGTGCTAGTTTGCAGCTTTTCGTAATTTGCAGTCGTTTTTGCTTCTTGCAACATTTTCCTTTGCACATGTGTGTGGTAGGGTGTTAGTCTAATTTTTGTCTTAGCAGGTCTTTCTTTTGAGTTTGCTCGTGTCATTTTTTATTCATTAGACCTTTTGAATTTGCTGTGTAATAATGTGTTAAGACAGCATTTGAACCCCTTGGGCACAATAACAATCCATTCAGAAGAAAAACAGGCTCACAGCATTACACATCCTCTACCATGCTAAACAGTGGGCAGGAATACTAGTTTCTTTATATTTATTTTTTTTGGCAAATATTTGACAAAAGCACATGTCTAATCAGTCAACCTGTAACATCCGTTATCTTGTTTGTTTATTGCAAAAAAAAAAAAAAAAAAAAAGTGTTGTGATCAAGATGTATAAATTCTGAAAAAGTGGCACAATAATATTAGGAAGAAGGGTTTTTATATTTCTGCCAAGTGACCTTTTATTCATTTGTTCTTACAAAAAAATTGTAAAGGTTTACAATGAGGGTTGGTGCCACCCAATGATGAAGGGAAATAGGCTCCCTGCCATGGTTTCTTAAATTGCCTTCATCGTTGCTTTACACAAAGGAGAAAAAAATAACACTTCCAGTTGAGAGTTTAATTTCTCAGAACTTGAGTTTAAACTTTAATTGCTCTTTTAATCATAGATGTTATTAGTTTTTTTGGGTTTTTTTTTTCCAAAAAGGAGCTTAACTGGAGAAACAAAAACAAGAAAATGTGAAAAATTGTGTTGCAAAAGATAAAGTAGTCAGAAATTGAAGAAAATATTAGAAATAAATGTAATGGTTTAGACGGTCAGCACAACAAACTTATCGTGAACTTCTTCATTATAGCAGTAACACAATAAAATGGCCTAAACGTCACAGGATTCTATGGAACTCATCTCTACCTTTGCTTTCACTTCTTTGTTTCCATCTTTGCTATAAAGTTGATTCTTACATGTAATAAAGGTTTTCATAAGTTAATTTTTTTTATTTTCAAACTCTGATCCTTTAAAAATTTCTCAGCCTTCCAAAAAATACATTTAAAATGGTTTTTCATTTTTGCAGATTGTTTGTGAGCAGCAGTAAAGTCGAATGGTGTCAGAAATATTTTTGATTTCTTACTCAGCTTTAACTACCTTCATTGTTAGACGTGGACCCAAAGCTTCAATAGATTGGTTTTATTTGACCCTTAAAAGCACATTTTTAGGCCAGAAAAATAAAATACTGTATAAATCAAACATATATTATAATTGTTTATTCTTGCAAAAGAAGGTCTGCCAAAGAATATTAAAGCTGTATGTATGCATTAAAGCTTAATGTTGAGATGTGTTTTTATACAAACCAGAGAACAATATTTTAACCAGATATAAACCTTATTTAAGTGAAATTTCAAAACGCTAGCTTCTGTGCTGCAGGTATTTGGTTACAGCTAATAAAACTTAAACACTTTGCTGTTTCTTTTTCAAACAAAATGTCAATTAGAATTTAGGAAATCCATAAATTATGATTTTAGCTGGAGGTGTCAAATCAGTAGTGTCCAGCATCATTTTCTAAAAAGATGCAGGTGTATAGATAAACTTTCATAATTTTATTGACAAAGCACACAGCTTTTATAACTTTACTCCCATTGGTTTAACAGTTTTAGCCACTTTGCACACTTTATAACATGATAAGCCTTTATTGGGCCTTAAGGGGGCGAATTAATTACCAGGGCCTCAGGTTTGACATGTGGTTTATTCCTTTACTTTTAAGACCTAGGCCCAAAAAATACTCTGCCCTCTTGAAAAAAAATGCTTACCGTTCATACAAGAACACATAAACAAAGTAGCTGATGATGAATATCTGTGTTAATATTTAGAGATTGACCGATTCATGTCTGTTAAAGGCCGATACTGATTATTTAGACATCAATCTAACTGATCCTTAATATTTACTGCTGATTTTTAGGGGAACAATTTTTGAAGCCAATATTGCTCAAAAAGATGAGTTGTTCACAATTTAAAATTGTGAAACATTTGTTATAACTGTTTCCTAACCTCCGCCAAGGAGGTTCTGTTTTCAGGAGAGTTTGTGTGTGTCTGTCAGTCTGTGTACAGGATACCTTGACAAGTTATGGACACATTTTAATTACATTTTCATCAGAGGTGTCCCTCATGCTAAAGAATTAAATAAAATTTTGGTGACAATCTGGGGAAAAAGCAATATTGGCTTCAAAAATCGTTCCCCTAAAAATCAGGAGTAAATATTAAGGATCGGTTAGGTTGATGTCAAAATAATCGGTATCGGCCTTTAAAAGACCGATAAAACAGTGATAACAAATGTTTCACAAAGTTTTATTTAAACAAAAATTAACATTTAATAACAGCTCAAAATATAACACATTAGCAATGGATAACAAATAGGGGGAGCAGCATTGCCTGCGTCTCATGTCTTTTCAGGAAATGTCTGATTAATGTCTGAATTTAGATTAAAATAAACTAAAGAATTGGAGATCGTATATATCGCCTAATGTTGATACAAAAGCAAAAAGGAAATTGTAGCATCAGCCTGGACTATTGGCCTGCCATGGTATCCATTTTAATCTATTAGGATTACATGGAAATGAAAGAAGAAAAAGATAATTATACAGGAATCTAAAATTTCAGAAAAAAATGGTTGGTTGGAGATTTGAAAACCTTGAAACTTTGATGATGATAATCTAAGGTGTTTCTGCTGGTACTATAAGCTATAGTGTATGGTTCGAACTTTCTCCTAATTTATATTTAGGTCCTCTGGATCAGTGGTCCCCAACCACAGGCACCGGTCCAATGGTCATTTGGTACCGGGTCGCACAGAAAAAAAAAATACATATATATAATTTATCGACGATCAGAGTCTGAGTGATGTTTTATTTTAATAAAATATAAAAAATTGGGGAATTCTCTCCCAATTACATCAGTCGGTGCATCTGTGCCTCTTGACCGACGCTAGTTGAATTCAGTTCAGATGCATCACTTATCGCTGTTATTCTTTTCTGAGGTTACAGCGACCAAAACAAATCTAAAAGCTACGGAGCAGACTGGTCATCAGGTGCTTTTACTTTATTATTGTCATTGTCTCGATTATGCCTAGATGGGACCGGCTTGTTTCAGAAGAAACAAGCTCAGGAATCCACTAATTCAACAAATGGTGAGTTTTATTTTTTATGCTGTTTTGCCTTTGATTTTATGCCAGTCATTTGATTTTATTTGATCGTATTTACCCCCCACACTTTAAAGGCCAGTCCGTGAAAATGTTGTCTGACATATAACCGGTCGGAGTTACATAAAAAGGAGTTGGGGACGCTGATCTAGATCATTATTTAGTGCAGTTAAAAAATAAAATGAAAAACATAATTTTCTTTTAAAACAAACTTTTAAGAGTTTTACAATGGAGTTGAATGACTTCTCACAGATTTAAATGTGTTTCTCTGGCTTCTTTTGATGCTTGTTTGCTTTCTGCTATATAATGCTGCTCATACAGTTATTATATTTGCTTTGATGTTGCTCTGATTTAATGTTTTTGCTTATCAAAACCTTGTCTCGGATCAAGGACAGAAAGAAAATATTGTCAAACCTTTATACTTTAAATGCTCCTTGTTTCTTTTTATATTACTGTTATGGTTACATTTTTAAGAAATAAAAAGGTGTCACTAAACGTGTGAAATATGAGGCTGATGAGATTTGCGACTGGATGAACACAGATGCTGCTTGCCCTTTACCAGACGTGAATGTAAACCGCTTCGTAACTTGGCTGTTATGTTGTAGATTTCATTATTGTACAATTTCGGTGTAAATATGAACTGTGTAAGCTACTGTAACCAAGCACAAACTGTTGGCCTTTACTTATGTGTAAAAACAACAGATAAACTATCTTCAAGCACAATAATGTCTGTTGGCTCTTTCATTCTGCACCCTAAATACACCAGGGAGCGTTATCACAGATCCTTTCTCCCAGCAGCTGGAAGAATCGTTAGCCACCACTGTTCCCAACAACCTGAATAAGTTGTTCCATTCATGCTGAATTTGAACATTTTCTATATTAGTCAGTTAAATAACATGCGGCTGTCATTTTGCATGTCTCTGATGTTGCTGCTATTTTCAAATATCCATTACTGTAAAAATCTAAAAACAGGTTTATATTGTTAAAATAAATAGATAGATAGTGTTAGGTTCAAAAATGTAGGTACATAAAAGAGAAACTGAGTCCACACAGAAGAGGGATTTTTTTATTGCTTCTGCAGAAGGAGAGAGCTATATTCAGCTACATCTACTCTGACGGTCTTCCTCTGCAAAGCCTTTTTATTAGTAGATCATAACACATGGGGTGGGTTACAAAACAGAGTGTTCTTCTGACAAGGCAATTGATCAGGTCATAGGACAAAATGCTCCTCAGAATAGAGTGGTCTCCTGATAACTGTGATTAGCCTTGCACAAACATCAGCAATTTTCTACCACTGTTGCATGACAGTTTGCAGTAAACAGAGTGAAGCATCTAATTTCTCCAATGTTCCATATGTACTAGAGACTGACACGGGAGTGAATTTTCACTCCTGTCCCGTCCCACTCCCACAGAAAAAAATTGTGTCCCTTCCCGATCCCGGGCCAGAGTAGAAATCTAAATCCTGTCCCGTCCCACTCCTGGTGAAATTACTCCCACTCCCATCCCGCTCCCATTCAGAATGAGTCCCGCTCCTGCTCCACTCCCATTCTTGTTTTGTTTTTTTGAGCGCTGGTGAAAAACTTAGAGCGGAAGCACTGTTGGTTTTTGGGTCGTGTAGTTTTTTTGATTCGCATTATAGTGTAGGCTTCAAGGAAAAAAACTACAAAATGGTGGCGGCGCGCCAGTGCTGGATTTTTTCTTTCTATTTTATTTTATTCTTTTGGCTTCAACCTAGTTTTTGTGTTACTATCTGTTCGTTCTCGCCCGCCTGCTTCCTCGCGCATCGTTTAAACCTGTACCGCCCCAATCACGCGATCAGTACTAATACTGACTCCCCATCCCATTAGGAATTCATGGGAATCACGCGGACCCGTGATTCCCTAAAAATGTCAGTCTCTAATATGTACACACATTAACTTTATAAACATCATTGAATAAACCTGATAGATAGATAGATAGATAGATAGATGAATAGATAGATAGATAGATATTTACACTTTTGAAAATATTAACACATGAAAAAATATATCTGCCTTTTAAACCCAAAGCCTGTACCGTGTCCAATCAGGCTGGAAACCTATTTTAACCCTTCCTCATGCCATTAAAAGCCCTTTTCAAACTGTCAGTTAAACCAATTTTTTTATTATTGTTACCGAGAAACAAATTACACTCTTGACAAGACTCTCCGAAGTCTCCATTGTAAAAGCTGCTCTTCAGAAGACAATCAGAAACCAGAAGTGCCATTAAGACCTTTGACAAGCTGTAGAAACCTTCATGATTTTACTTCTCAGCCTTTCTGACCCATCATTAAAGTCTTAGCTTTATAATAACTAAATTTTCACACTTGGAGAAAAATTGCTTGGCTCTTTTCATAACCTTTTATCACAAAGTTAAGGTCATACAGAGCTGCAGCAATGGAGGAAAAAAAAAATAACTTTGGAAAAAGACTGATTGACTCTGATTAACTACAGCAGGATGACGTTTCAGATGAGAATAAATTCACTCAGAGGGTTTCTGAAACGCTGAATAATTAAGGTCATTAATCATAAAACCTCTGAGCTAGATTAAAATCATAGACCATGGTGGAAAAGATTTCATTTGAATCAATCTAAAGGAGAATTTCTTGACGTAATTAAATGTTTTAAGAACATTACTCAGCTTATTGAGGATTCAAACTACATTTTTAACCACAGCTAATAAATATATGGAAACCTACAATTAACTGCTTCTTCAAGGGTCACCTAGTAAATATCCTGACCTGAAAGGTTCATAACGATGCAGTTTTTTTTTTTAAAGCTCTGTTCATTTGTAGTTTCTGAGGTACTGTTTCATTGTCATTCTGTAGCTTTATTACGTTTTAGTTCCCCTTTCTTATCCCTCTCCCTGCTGTAGTACGTCTTTTAATTGACTTACCTTCAAAGCATAAAAAAATCAAAATAACTTTTATACTGTTATATGTATATATTGAAGAAAAATGCAATATTTGCTTAAAAAACAAATTACCCCTACCCCATACACACATTTTATTCCTATGTAGAAAGGCTGAAATAATAAACCAGTAAATTACTTTTTGATTAGAAGAAAGTAGCAGTTCACTATGCTTGAACCTTACAACAAGTGACATGGTGCAAGCTTTAAGATCACTCCACCCACACAGAACTGTGATCCAGTGAGCTAACACCTGACAATACAAGACAGCCGTAACGGCAAAGATAGAGAAGCTTTCAGAGTTGCCCGAGGCACTTAGAGAGGTAGTTTTGATTTATCAGTCATCTGTAAGGCAGAAAACAACACACAGGGAAAACACATTCTAATGAGTTGTTCATTGAGGATGCACCACGGCATGGTGTTGCCTTGCAGTAACACAATCAGTAAATTCAACACTGTTAAATGTTTAGTGTCAAAGTACATTGACTCTTTTAGAGTAAGATGTAAACTATTTAAAGAGTTTGTTGAACACTAATTCAGAGTGGGATGAAATGCACTCGGATTGGTGTTAAATTTAAAGTGTTACTTTAAAGGTATAGAGGATGATCTTTTATTTCCGGTGTGGATCATCTAAATAAGTGGTCCTCCTAATTGGTCCAATCATTCTGGTGATATGCTGGCGAAGATTCTCAGTCAATCCAGGTTTATACTCATTCCAAAATAAATAATAATAAAAAACAATCCACTGGACTTTTATTTTCCAAGTTTGAAACCTTCATCGGCCATTGACTGCTGGAGGTAGGCACCAGCACCCTCGCGACCCCCAATTGGGAAAAGCATGTGGGATGGATGAATGAATGGATGGATGGATGGATGGATGGATGGATGGATCGATGGATGGATGGATCGATGGATCGATCGCATCCTTCCCATCCAGGAAGAAGTTTTTCTCGGGATTCAAAATGTCGGGTAAAGTAGCATTTTGTTCGAGAGCTTTATAGAGTGGATACCAAAACAAAGCCTTGTTTGGATTTAGAAAACATGCAAATTAAACCGGATCTGGACCTCTAATTGTCATGATCAGCATGTTTACTAGCCCAGATGCAGAACTCACAGAATACACAGGCAAGATAGTCCTGGTCCAATAATTTTATTGGATAGACACAAAAGGTTTTCTGCCTGGAAGGCAGAGAGACAAGCAGGTCAGGTTCGGGTTTGCAGATTTACAGGTTCACACTTACAGGTTTACAGGCAAAAAACAGAGGTTCAGACAGGCAGGGTGGCCCAGGCTTGCTTAACCAAACAATCCGGCTCAGAGTGAAGCTATCAACCAGCTTATATAGGGAGAGCCCAATAATAAGTTGATGAGGATCAGCTGTGAGCGCTGCTAACCAGTTCCGCGTAGGCAGTGATCCACGGCGCTCTGCGTGCTCGGATCCGCAACGGATAAACAGAAGTCACAGCAGAGAGGGGATCCACGCCGCTTCCTCTGAGGCAAAACCCCGGATGTCAGTCAATAATTAGGAACGGCCAGTCGCTTTCTGTTCGCAAGAAAGGCTGAGATCAATGTGAGATCAATAAAGTTCGATACCATCAAGAGAGAGGGTCGATTTATTTCGCGAATAAAGCAAAGAGAACATTGTCGGAACACCTTGTCTGGATTCACCAGATAATTCAGAGATTTGTGAATTTCCTCATTTGCACCAGGAGCTGAGAGCATAGACAAGGGGTGGAGATTTCAGTCACTACAACACAAAGCTAAGTTTCTCTGATTGGTTTATGCTCTGTGTCCCATTTGGACATGACACTTGGCATTATGACAAAAGGAGTTTTTCCTTTATTTCTAAAATATATTCATAGCAACGACTAAACTTGTAGTTTGAGGTATGATACTAGATGTCCACATCATGTGTTTTTACTACTGTTATACATTCAATGTAATTGTTTACAAAGTATCAAGTTACACTTACTAGCAGATCTTAGAAATTACACCAAAGCAGGAACAAAATATGCCCACATACTGTTTTTTACTGCTGTTATATATTCATTGTAATTGTTTACATAGAATAAAGTTACCAGCTGTTCTAAGAAAATATACAAAGGAGGAACAAGGAGGTCTACACGTCTACTATTACAGGTTAACCAAAGAAAATAAAGCATCATCTGGTTTATCCCTGACTGTTTAAACATTTATTATTTTTAGTGTATTTGAACTTCTTAATTTAAACAGTAAGGGCCGGATCTATCAAAGGTTTGCGTGTATAAAAACGTGAGCTATTTCACTGCGCACGCTAAAAAATGTACAAACTGATCTATCAACAGCGTGCTAAAAGGGTTTGGTCTTTAAAACGTGCTAAATAGCGCCTCTTATCCATTTAGTACTTTTCCTGCTATGAATATGCAATATGGGGCATTTACACGCAAAAGTGCGTCTGTGGGAGGAAAACATGTAAATATATTAATTTAGCTTCACAAAGTGATTTATCAAACCTGAAAGCAATTTTGCTAACGGTATCTGACTCTATATTTAACACGTTTCAAAAGAAAGTGCAAATGGTCTGTATGCGTAATTGCGTAATTGCGCACACATAGCAGCGGTTATTGTCGCAAGAAGGAGACCTCGAAATGAAGCAAGGAGACGCATGGAACGCATTTTCCTCGACGTGAATAATTTTTGGAATGAAGCGAGGAAAGCGATCATCAAAAACACCTTATCGTTTATCCAGCGTTGCCATTTTTGGAGCTGTTGGGGGAACTCCGAATGGATTTGGAGCTTAAGCCACAAGAGGAGGACCCATGCAATACCAGATATCGCAAAACTCCTTGCAACGTTGAACCCGTTTGCATCTTTTTGCATTCCAGCCTACGTTTGCTGCGAGAGCTGGGATCTCCCAATCTCGTTTTTTAAGAAGTGCTGTCCGACGGGGTCGGGGTTCTCCCCCTGCGCCTGTGGAGCAACGTGCCAAATGCTGCGGGTATGCGTACGCGCAGCAAACCACAAAACGCGCAAAACCATAATTTAAATAGGGCGTCTCCAACAGTTTTGCACCTGCCACCAGTTACGCAATCACTCTTGTTAAATCACCCGCAAACCATGGTTCAGCCCCTCGCGCAAAATTCCAATTTGCGAGTGCAAATTACTGCACGCAAAATTGGATCTTGATAAATCCGGCCCTAAAAGCAGAAACATCTTCACACATGAGCTGGGAATGATGATGAAACCCATTTTCCTACAGGAAGTCAATGAAATTCCCAGTCTTCGACTTGTATTTGGTTTAGGTTAGTCAAGAGCAAGTTTCAGTGTTACTTAACCTTAACAGTTCAATAAGAATGGCTTTAACACATCTACTAATCTGACACTTTCATACCAGTCACATTTCTTTAGTAGAGAGTGTGGCATTAGATGTTTTTGTTACCCACTCGAGTTATGATTGAAGACAATTTTAGATAACAGCTTCAGTTTCATTATTTGTGTGATTTAACTCTGGGCTCTTATCACCATAAGGAGGCTGTTGAAATAAGTGGAAGAAAAGGGGGAAAACAGGTCCACTAAGGCTGTAATACATATTTGAAGTGATTGCAGAAAATTATTGTACATACTTGATATTATTAAAGACACACTTTCCTTTGAATAAACAAAAACAGAGCAGAAAAAAACAAAGCAAAACAAAAAAAAACTTTCACATTTCCTGTAACTTTTAAAAGATTAAATAACCGTTTTAATTTAGCAATAATTCACAATGTACTCACGCTGATGAACAGCCCTACATATTCACTCAAAATAACTATTAAGCATTTGATCAAAGCTTCATTTGCAACAGGGTTGATTTAAAGACATAATGTTACCGGCAGTGATTGCTGTTTATATGGGTGACTCATCCTGCTATATATTCAAGGTACTCTTTTGCAGCTAACAAATAAACCGTTAAGTCTCCTTATGGAAATGTTATTCAGAGCTAATGCTTTAAAACAGAAACACACAAAACAAAATAGATTTGCGTTCAACCAGCAGAGAGTTTTATGGAGAATATGGATGTATGTGACTAAAAAATGTGACTAAAAAGAAAGAGGTGATAGTGACTGCTGGTGAAGAGAAACAGGAGCTGCGGCCATCCCTAGATAGCCTAGGCCAGCCACATCGACTTACGCCATAAAAATACTGTGTAGGTCTGGAATAGAAGTAAGAAGAGCTTGATTTTAACGATATGACTAACAGATGTTATGCTCAAATTCAGAGGACGCAGCCACTGAATATGAGCTCAGATTCGTCGGCTGATTAAGTCATAGCTTAATAGACTCATAGACTCCTTCATAAGTACCCGACAAATTCAGTCTTCCGTTTGCCCTTTTTGAAGGATTGGTCCTGTCATGAACCGAGGATAGAATGGACCCAGTATTGAAGGAGACAGTCAGTGGGCAAGTTCAAAAGGTTTATTTAGTGAAAAACAAAACTAAAAGGGGATGTGCTAGGATCTGAGGCACGCGGCAACTGCAGGCGGGGCATTAACAGCCAAGACAAGACGATGGAACCAGAACTTGATGCAGGACCTTTAAACTGGTCTCCTCCCTGGAGCCAGGCTTACTTGGATAAAAAACTGAACCTCCCCACATATTGGGCCAAAAACCCATAGAACTCCTTGAGGGGGAGGAACGGTGGACAATCAGGGAGGCGAGAGACAAACACAAAACCCTCTTTCCACTGGCAGCCAGGATCCAGGACAACATGAACCATGAACTAAAACTGAAAAGACAGAAAGACAAGAAATGATTGGGCACTGAATGCTCAGGTCGAACTGAATATAACAAAGAGGAAACAGGTGAGAGGAATAAAATTATAATTGGAGGCAGGAGGGAAAATGACAGGTGAAAGGAATGACTAATTGGGGAGAGCAAACAGGCCAGATCATGACAGGTCCGTTGTATCCTCTGTAGCCTTGTATATCCCATGACTCATTACGAGGTCAAAGCAAGTCTGAGCTCCATGCTCAGAGGGAAAACAGAACTGGTGAATATTGTAAGTGCAGTGTTAAATATAATCCAAGTATATGAATAGTTCAGTCAGAAATTAATGAAAATAGTTGTTTTAAATTCTTATTGCGTCAGATATGTGGCAGATAATGTTTTTTTTTTTTAAAGGTTTTATTTGTCTCTGTGCAAATGGGTTTGGCTATCATTTAATCACTGATTCTAATATCTCTGCAGTGTGGGGGACTATAAATATGACGGTACTGCTGCTGAAGCTCCTCGAAAATATTATTAGCACCCAGAACAGTATAGGGAGAAGTTCAGCATCCATTCTTTGCCTGCTTTGTGTGTTAACTGTAGCGTTTGCTAGGCGACAGAGGGTATGGGCGGTGAAAGCCGGTGAAGGCTGGACCTGTTTCAATCCACAGCCAAAGCTCTTCTGGCCTCCTTATTTTTATGGACCTCAGAGGGATCAAGTCCAGATAAATCGGCAGCCACTGAAAGTAAACAATCAGAGTCAGGAAAAACAGATCAGCAGGCTGACTTACACAGGAAAGGCTAGGCTAATTGCCTCCTAGATGCAACTCACTACCTGCTGAACAAGCAACTCCCCATTTAAACAGAGGGTGGCAGCAGTGATACCCTCACGCCCTTTTTAATTTCAATTTTTAGTATTTCAACTGTATATTTACACAAAAAATTATTAAAATATCAGTATACTAAGATTTAAGATGACAAATAAACAACTCATGCTCTGATTAGAACTATTTTTGTCTATCATGTTGGAGAATGTAAAGTTATGTATCTCTGCAAGTCATCCAGGAGTATTTTATGATTGCATGTTCTGATTTAATTGTTGACAAGTGAATTAGTGCTATATAAATACATTGAAATCAATAAAAATTTTATGTAATTAAATTTAAAAAAACAACTGCTTAACCTATTTAATTGGGATTTTACATAATATCATAAATGATTTAAGAAAGCATAGGTGTATGATATATGTATAGATTTATTAGCATCGTTTAAACTTTCTTTATCTTCTGTGTCTTGAGTGATGCATTTGGACAATACAGATTTTCTTCTCGGTCACTGTCTTGTTATTTCAATATAATTCATGTGGTTGGAGCCTGAATTGCTTTTAGCTCCTTTTGCTGCATAGTTGTCTCTGCCTAGACAACCCTATGAAAATATTCTGTCTGTGGCACTAACTAAATATTTACGGAGCAGGATCTAAGAGATATTAACTAAACATCTATAAGTAAAAAAAAACCCCACCTGTTTTAGATGTCAGCACCCATTAAATGGTCGTTAATGGTTACCAGTCCCATAGAATGCTTCAGACTGTCCCTCCTCTGCCTTCTAGTAGGATTTTTAAGGTTGATAATATGCAGCTTATCACCCAATTTTCATACACTTTATTTGCAGTGCACCTACTTTTGTTTAAAAACAAATTTTAAAGCTTTTCTTCTGAATTAATCCCACATCTTTCAGTCATACTGATTTAATGAGGTGTTTAAAAGGTATTGTTGGTTGCCTCAATGAACCTGGCTACAAAACAAGCCCAGATCATGACCCTTACACCACTGTGTTTAGCAGCTCGCATACAGCGTAGGGTTAAACATCTGCATTGATTCATTTAATTAAGCAAGAATGGAGATGGAGCCTCAAGTCTTTATTTAAATATTTTTTCTATTATTTGTTTGGTCGTTTTTTCTCATAAGGAGGGAATTTACTGGCTTAAAAATGTGTTTCTAAACTTCAACACATTGAAGCAAAGATACAAATGTTTTCCCAAAGGCACTCAAAAATCATGAAAAAAGAAAGAAAACCTCTTGAATGAAGCGGCTCTATTATCTGGAAACACTCCAGCAAGTCTTCCAGCATCACTTCAAACTGATCTTGCTTGGTTTTCTACCTCTCTGAGAGAAAATAACTAATGTATTGAGTGAACAATCAGAGACAGGTGTGAAGAGGCAGCGAGGTACTGATGATTAAAAACAGTTGGAAGAGAAGAAATGGGAAGTAACAGGAGTGTCCATGCAACTGAAATTGAGCATATCGGCTTAATTTAGTCCATGTTCCCCAGTTGTTATGAGCAGATTGGATAATAGAGGAATAGAGACTTGTGCCGACCTGAGTGACCAAACAGCAAAATCCAATTTCATTCTCAACCATAATGAATGAAGCTGTTGGAAGTCAATTACCAGTTGCAGAGTTGGATCTATTGATGTTAAGGTTTAGTGTTCCATGAGTGCAAAGCTAATTTTCATCGGGCCTTGCTTAACCATTAAGATTAGGGAAGAAATGGAGGCTGGGAAATTGGTAATTCAATTTGAAGTAAAGGACAGTGATTGCCAGTGCCTCTATGGAGTGAAAGATCCAACATTGCTATCTAAGAGAAACACAGCAGGTAAGATACAGTTAACCTACCTGTTGAAATAGGAATCTGCATTTGGAAATATCAAAGTTTTTGAAATATGTGCCACATTTAGTTTTTATATCTGGGACAGGATTTGTGCTTGTGATGCTAATTGATAAAGCATTCAATGTTTGGCTGGATTAATACAGTATCAGCTGCTGCCAGGCTGTGTGCTTCCTGGACCGGGCCTATTTTTTACAGTTGCCTTTGTGGCCTCTCTGCTTCTGTCTCCTTGAACCAAGAGTTGGGCCTCGCTGAGCCTGCCCTCAGCTGGAGTAGTTCTCTTCCTGTTGGAAAGGGAAGTTTTTCCTCTCAACCGTCACTACAAGCATGCTTAGTGTGAGGGATTGCAGTTGCCTCAATGAGTTGAGGCAATCAACTGGTTTTCCTTAGATTGAAAACTTTCAATCCATTTCACTAAATGATCTGGTGCCTTGAGATGACTAACATATTGTGAATTGGCACTGTATAAATAAACTGAATTGAATTGAATCTCTCAATAAGTATCTACAGAAACAGAAATATTCAGTTGGTTAAGTTGTTTTCGGTAATTTAATGCAAAACACCAAGTAAGTTTTAGGATGGATTTCTGAAAAAGAAACGCATTAATTGCCTTTTGTCATTCTGAGTCACACTCCATAGAAACACCTTTCGCAGTTATTAAGCTTCAAGTCTTCTGGAACAAAATGTGGTATTTTTGGGGTATTCTTTGCAAATCAGTAGTGATGAGCTTTAATTCTTATTGCAATTGTACTGAACATTGTTTCTCCTCTGCACTTAACCCCTTTCTAAAGGAGCAGGGAGCCGCTTGAGGTGCCCAGGAAGCAACCTGAGGAGTCCTGCTGAGAGTTCCAGTGATGAACTGAAGCTTTGATCAGGGTGTACCCCATCTTTTACCCAATGACCATGAGAGATAGCCACCTGCCCCATAGCAAACCTCCAAATGATGATGTAGACAACGGGTGGATGCAATAAAGAATCCAAAAACTTAAAAGAAGGTCAATAATTAGGTTTTAACTTATTTTAAAATGACCAATTCTAGAAATGTTTCACAATTCATCCATTTGTCTTTTTTTCAACAATCTATAAGCGGATAACGGGGGAAACCCTGGACATGTTGCCAAGCAACACAGAGAAATACAACCACACCTTTCGCATATCTAAGGGAAAATTTGAGACAGCAATTAACCTAACCTTAACCTTTTGGGAGTGTGGGATGAAGCTGGAGTACCAAGAGAGAACCCACCCATGCAGAGGGAGAACATTCAAACTGAATGCAGAAAGATGAACCTAGGAACTTTTTCCCACAAAGCAACTTTATAACAGACTTTATACCCTCCATAAGCTTTGAGTAAATTCTTCCTTAACTTAGACTTAACATCCAAATTAAATCCATAGTTTTTGTGACAAAAATTAATGTTTATTAATGTATGGAGCTGCTCCTGCTTGGCAGAGGCATCTGCAAAGTCCCAACCAAGGGCTTATGCCAAAACATTGATGTCCTGGAGTGAGGAATCCACCTTTATGACTCTGTGGTGGCCTCAGCTCTTCTCTACACTATTGTCTGCTGGGCCCCTAGCAGCGTAGAGCAGGACAGAAAGAGACTGAACAAAAAACTGAGAAAGGCTCTTTCTGTCCTAGGCTGCACTCTGGACTCAATGGAGCTCAGTTAGAGAAAGACTTTTACAACCTTTGTGTAAAGAGGAATGCTACTGCAGGTCATTCATCCCCACTGCCATCAGATTCTACAATGCAGCACTGTAATGGCAATAACTTGTGCAATATCTAAAGTGCAACTACTATCTTATACCCTGAGCAATAACCTGTTTTCATATTTGATACCCAGTGCAATAGCAATATATATAAATATACATCTTTATAAATTACCAGTTAATACCCTATATAATAACACTGTATAATAATCCTGTAACCCATATGCACCTTTTCCTTCTTTTGGCACCTTCTTCTTCTTTTTGACTATTGAGTAAAGTTCTCCACTGTGAGATCTATGAAGTCAATTAATTAATCAATCAACCAATCAATCAAAAAGACTTAAGACCCAATAAATGATCATTTAATAGTCCCAGCCAGGCAGCTGAGAGCAGGCAATTACAACAAGGTCAGCAGTAATGTCTAAATCGTGAGTCAGTCTCTAAGAAAACTGCATACATTTAAATGGAAAAACCTCTTTTCAAAGTAATTATCAGTACCTTTGTTGAAACTTAGTAATTATAACACTTTAAAACCCTGAAAACAATAAAACATAAGAGAAAATGTATCTAGTAGGCCAAAAGAAGTGTGAGAACCTCATCATATCATCACTACTCTGCTTTTCATCAATCACTATAATCAACCGATGTAATATAATATAATAAACATGTTGCTGTGGTCAGTGCAGATGGAGTTTTGGGTAAAAGAGTATAATGCTCAGTATAGAGGCCAGTGGAACCCCATAATTAAGACAGTTTGGTTGGATGGTCTGTAAGGTATTTTGATATTGGCAAACAGTCCTCCATGTGGTAGAATGCCATAGAGCGGTGATTTTCAACCAGTGTGCAGTGACAGATCATAAGTGTGTCATGGGAAAGTATCTCATATCACCTCAACCATTGTTGGGTGTCTGTGTTTTAATTAGGTGTTGTAGATAATGTAATACTTTTCTATTTCAGTGGGTGGCTGCAGAGGGAGATAAGTGCCTGTAAAGACAACAGAGTGAAAGTATGAGCTTGGGATTTCAGCAAGACTAGCGAGTGACAGTGATGGAGAAGTTTCTCTGGAAACGTGAGTGGCAACAAATCATCTCCTTCAAGATTGACAACACCAATTTCCCACTGAGCCTGAACCTAACAGCCTGTCTCCCCTTCGTCTTCCAGTTTCCGGCTGAGCAGAGTTCGGAGGAACTCTGCGCCAAACTCAATATACCCTTCAATAAAACCCGTTGAACTTTTATATTGTGTCTCTCTGTTTGGCTTCATTGCATGTGGGTCCGAGCCTTAGAAAGAATCATGACATTATGGTTCTCCACTCTTGGACTTGTTACTTTCTATTGCCCCCTTGTGCCTGTCTCCTTCCCCCTAGCTCCCTTCTAGTCACTTCTATCCACACCTGCTTCATATCAGCTGATTACCACAGTCGTTGTTTTATCTCCAATATATGCTCTCCCTGTGCAGTTGTGGAAGCTCATTGGTAGAATTCTCTTATGATAGGAAGAAGGCTGACGATTCACTCCATTGTCTCGGGAGGATTTATTTACAAAACCGAATTCATACAGCTGTCTTAAACACTTCATACATCAAGCGCTATGTCCTCATCTGTAGTTTTCCACACCTGTAGTTTTCCCCACCTTCAATCCATTGAGGCCGGCCTTTTATAGGCTCCACAGCGCACTGTGTGATGCAGCGCGCGACTGGGCGCTCTGATAACATTTCCTGGAAGGTCTTGGCTTGTGACCGGATTGCGTGCGAGTGGGCCTAATGATTTTGTTTTGCAAAGACTTGTGACTTCCAGCTTGCAGACTCCCTGTTTACATGTTGCAATCTCTGTGTTGCTAAGTGAGCATAAGGTCAGAAACAGGACTACATATAGCATGAGTACAACTGCTTCCTTGTTTGGCAAGCCAGCCAGCATTGAGAGACTTTATTATTACTAAGACTCATACTTGAACTTCAAGATGTACTGTTTTGTTGCTAAGTAAGTATAGGTCCATGTTGTAGGATATATTCTGATTCTGATTTCTGATATAAGACAATAAAACTGCTACTACTACAGTTCCTCAGTGCTGGTTCCTTGTTGTTACTTGACTTCCCTGACGCCTCCTGTTTTTCTTTGGTTTGAGACTTGGATGTTGTTTCTGTTGCCCTTTCACTACATTAAACCTACAAGAACTCCCCACTGCCTCCCTCATCTCTGCAGTTGTGTCCTCAACCAACCTCCACCCCCACGTTAACATCCTCCTTCAAACCTCTTGCTCAGAGATGGAAGTAGAGATTTTGTGACTTCTAGCTGCTTCTTGGTCCTTTTGTCTGGCCAATCATCCTCCTTTCTTTACCTGCTGTACCAAATGCTGACCATCACCTGCAGCATGCAATCAGTAGTTTTCAGAAGCAATGATGAATGAGGTTGCATTATGATTTAGCTTTGAGCTGTTGAAATATATGAGGCAGAGCCTCAGTGAAATGAAAGCTTAAAGCATCAAAAACTGCCTTTCATTAGCAGTGTATTCAAGCATTTCTGATTCCCGCACTGCTTCGTAAGATACATGTTCCAGGGATGCAAGAAGATATTGTCCAATCTTTATGTGTTTCTCAGCTCTTGTGAAAAGCTGAAATCATATAAGGCTAAATTGGGAATAAGACATTTTTTTACTGAAACGATTCAGGTAAAAAAACGAATAATTCTTTCAGAAACGATGCAAAGGCGGTTGTGTTGGATCTAGATCAGATCACATTCAAAGCATAAAAGAACTGCTTTGGAGTTTGTTTGGGACCAAATGGTTTTGGCCAATTGCTGTACTCACATGTACGCAAACAAGGGTTGGGACTTAGATGTGCCTTACTTGATCATTTCTTGAACATTAAGTTCTTCACCTATTCACAAACATATGGTGTTAAGCGATATTTTCTAGGGCAGACTAACAGAAGTAGGACTGCTATACAATCAGTGCCAGCAGATCCTCAGACCACCAACAGCAGGCAAGAAGGGGGAGACTGAAGAAATGATGAGCCCCTGCCTCCTGAACCACTTTCCCCCTCACTTTGAAGACAGCTCTTCTAATACTTAGAGACATTACGGGTTTTGACAGTCAGGAGATTTCTTGCTTCGTTTTTTTTTTTAAAAAGCACTTTAAACAACAACAAAAAAGCTACATAAATTTTCCCTTTAAGGTTTATTCTATTTTTGGGTCATTGTAACTTCATAATATTTAAAATATTATTAACAAACATTGCTTAAATACTAAAAAAGTACAATAGCAAAATAACAAAAATAAGCATTTGTACACAGTGTTTTCAACAACTAAGAAGCAATAACTAAACACCCTTCGCATTTAATCCTTTATTAAAAACATGGTGGAAAGACTTATACGACTATAAGCCACTAACTTCTGAAGATCAAACGAAGTATGACAGTTCTGCTTCCAATGTAGGAATGATAGGAATCCAATCTCTCTCACTCAGGCTGCAATAAATTGATTGACTAAATGGGGCATAAACATCTGGGTGAGTTCATCCTGTCACATAGAAACGGCGGCTGGTAGAAATATCAGATAAGTTTGAAGCACTGACCCAAAAGAAATCAATAACTGCCAGCACCACTGTGGCTCCAGTTCAGGTCTGGTCATTTCCATATTTTATCTCTCAGCTTTTTCCACCCATCATTCGAATGGCTGGTGAAGTACAAGGTGTAGTCTAGAACTTCTCTGTTTTTGTTATAAATACCTGCAGAAGTGATCGCGAAAAAAAAAAAAAAAAAGTCAGACTTTCAGTTCTTGTTCTAATAAATAATATGGGTGTGCCTCATGGATGGGTGCTGGCGCTATTTCTTCTTTTTTTTTTTAAGATAGAAACTATTTCTAAATTTGCCATGCCAAGTATGCCATCTATTTTTTAAGACAACTTTAAAAAAAAATCTGGCTTTGCTTTGATTTTGTTGGTTTTATTTAAGGAGTTTCAGGGTTCCATGTGTTTTATTTCTCTAATTCTCTGCATTGCTTCCTCCTTCTCAGAGATGGCAAAAGTACTCACTTTCCGTACTTGAGTAAAAGTACAGATACTTGTGTTAAAAAATACTCTGGTAAAAGTGGAAGTACTGATTAAACTTCTTTACTCAAGTAAAAGTAACAAAGTACAGGCTTGTAAATTTACTTAAAGTATAAAAGTAAAAGTAGAAACCACTTTTTTCATGCCGTTGCCTACATTTTAAATGGATGTCTGCCAATAGGACTAGATCTCCGTTGTGTTCATTTTCAATCATCTCGTCGTCCATGCTACTATGCTAGCGCCACCGCCACCAAAGCTGCAATGATTTGCAGCGAATGAATACACGCCGAATCTGTCGATTCATCTTGTAGTGAATCGTCAAATGCAACGTAGATTCCCATCCAATTAGATTGAATTTGGTATTGATGGCGTGAAAAATAATACGGTAACTCCATTGAAATGATTCAAAACTAAAATAACGAGCCAATTTTTTAAAATGTAAGGGTAGAAAGTACAAATATTTGTGTAAAAATGTAAGGAGTAGAAGTAAAAAGTCGCCATAAAAAATAAGTAGTAAAGTAAAGTAAAAATAGCAGAAAAATCTACTTGAGTACAGTAACAAAGTATTTGTACTTCTTACTTCCCATCTCTGCTCCTTCTTGTTTTTCCATTCTGTCCTTATTATGCCATTCTCCATGGCAGGGCTGGTTACTTTCCATTAATCTGTATCATTTGGTCCCAGTCCAGTATTCATATCCTCCCAGTATAATTACTTTTCGAATCATCCTGTTGGTTTCATTGCGCTTGGATCCCCTGATGGCTCCTCTTATGTTTGAATTTTAGACTGTTCATTCATTCATCCTTTGCTTTAATTAATCTGCCTCTCTTTGTGTTTTCAACTATTACACATAAAATGAAGGGTTCTGTTGTCAGAAAGAATTACTAAAATCATTAAGAATAATAAAAGCCAATATTAGGTGGGTTTTTAACTTTCTTTAGAGTTAAGCTTTTACCTAAATTTTTGGTAGAATTGTCCTTTAAACTGTAAGATTTGCATGAAACATTCTTTCTTTGTTGTCCTAATACCATTTTGCGACTCATTTTTCAGTATTCTTAGGATCACTGTCCATTTGGACCAATTTTGCTCAAGGTTTAACATTGTCGCTAATAAGATGTTGCTCAAATATTTTGACATCCTTTCTTTGTGATGTCACCAATTCCCACTAGTGAACTGGATAAAGTCTATAAGTCTCCAGCATTCAAATTGTCCTTTTCACCAAACAGTGAAACATCTTGTAAGCTATGATGTCTTTTATATTGTCTCCAATTCTCTGTTTACTATTTAAGACACGGCATTTTTCAGTTTATCTAACTTGGTTTTGTCTCCATTCGGTGATATAAACTAAACTCATATTTCAGCTCTATGCAGTATGTATCTAACACACACCTGGATAAAACAGAAACAGAAGCCAGCTTTTCAGAATCAGCAATACAGATCAGCAGAGCTGGTGAAAATGGATGCTTGCACCAGTCCTCCTGCTAGATAAAGTGGCTCCTTAACTGCATCCTTTGGTGGCTCCCAGGGGTTAAAGTGACAACATTCTTGTTTATTGCAAGACTTATTTGAAAAACAAGCCATAAGCCTTACTGTGCCTATCTATAAAAAATAAAAACTATCTACTGGGAGCAGGAAGAAGAGTGCTCGACTGGGCACTACACATGGTTGGGTCACACCTTTCTTCACACTGAAATTAAGTTTTCAAGGTTTGCAGCAGTCCACATTAAGAGTTTAATCTTTCTATAAAAGTAATCAAAAAAGAAAGTCTTGCAGGCAAACATAAGAAGGCAAACAGCTTCTATTGCACTTTTAGAAACTACACAATCCAGCATTACTTGTTCTCTGACTGTATTATTGGATTATGTATGATTAAATAGATTAATGTAAAAATATTTTAACAAATTCCACAGCTATGGACAAGCTGACTGATAAAATATCACGATGTTTGGCATCTTATTGATAGTTCAAAGCAGTTTTGCCTCCAGTTGACTCGTCCCACTACTATTTGACTCACTTTTCTTAACTGCGATCGGCGGTTCCCTGTCTGTTTCCTCCGGCGGCTGCTTTTCTGTCGCTATGAGTCTGTCAGATTTGAGGCCCCACGACGGTTCCCTCAGGCTCTGCTTCATGGGAAACTTGTCAGTCAGCGTGATGCATGGCTGGCCAAGGGAGCATTCATAATTTGTTACAGCACACATGGCCTGATTTGCACGAGGTAGGATGGACCAGATCATTTGGAGCATTAGAGAATACTCTTGTCTGATAAATAACAGTCTGACCACCACCAGAAACAGCTGAATGTTACTAATGAACAAGACATCAAACTTTGAGACCATGTTGTCAAAATGGCTCTGAGGGTTGAATTAACATCGACTTGAGATTTGGAAGGATAACTTTAAGCAACTTTTTTTTCTAGAATTTTTTAAATAAGACAACCACAATACTTAGACAGTCTGTCCTATAGCATCAGCTGTTTAGCATGCAGTACTTCTTCCTGCAGAGAGACAAGATTAAAAAAGTGAGACCTTGATTTAATATTCCAAGTGCAGGAAATAAAAGAGATCTATTTTGAATATGAAACTTCACTTTTAGCTATTCTCTCTACACTTTATTTAAAGCTCTGGGACAAGTTTATCTGAAAATCTGTGAAAATCTTTAATCTCAGGCTCAGCTTGTTTTTTATATATAGTCTATTCAATTCATTTATTCCCATAATCTCCAACAAAGAAACCTGAGCAAAACTAACAGAATCCGTCCATCCATCCATCTGTTCTTCTGTCCATCTATCCATCCATCTATCCATCCATCCATCCATCCATCCATCCATCCATCAATCCCACCGTATGTCCATCTATCCTTTCATCCATCCATCCATCCATCATCCATATGTGTCATGATTTTATCAAGACCTCGGACCCACATGCAGATAAAACCAGTCTAGTGAGATACAAGGGAAAAAGTTTAACAGGTTTATTGAGAAGTTTTTGTGGAGATCCAGTGTTTGCTCTTAACACTGCTCAGGCGGAAACTGAAAGGTGAGGAAACTTACTGCGGTTAGTTCAGGGTCGGTAGGGAGAATTGACTCCGAACTTGAAGGGAGAAAAGGTTGCAGACTCCGCGTTTCCAGAGATTAGGTTTACTCTTGGAGCTCCAGCAGGTGAATGTGTTCGGTGTTGTTGTCGTCTGAGGAGGAGGCGGACAGGGTTAGCCAGAATGCGGTTGCTTGTAGATGAACGGAGAAGACTGACTGCCACTCAGATTTCCTGCGGTACGTGAACAGACTGTTGTGCAGATGAATCCCTTGCTCAGAGTGAAGCTCAAATGTTTCCTCGGGGAAAAGTGGATCCAAACCTCTGGTTTGTATCCCCAGCTCAGTTTGAAGCTCAGTTTATCCTTCCAGGGAGAGAAGGTCAGAAAAAAACAGTTTGCAGGATGACTTCCTGCCGAAAGGCAAAGACAAAAAGACAATGTTAAGACTCAGGTTGACAAAAACTCAGTTTGACTCAGCAAAACTCAGCTTGGCTAAAGTACCCAAAACTGGCAAACACTCTGGCGTCGAGGTAGTGGCAGTCAGCAGCTTAAGAACTCTGAGGTAACCCCTTGCAGGTGTGTGAGGAGGAGAATCAGAACCAGGCGCCGCCTGGTGAGGAAGGAAGACAAACACACAAAAACACAGACCACACAGACTGGAGTCCTAACAATATGTCCTTCAGTATGTCCTTTCATCCATCCAGCCGTCCATCCATCCGTCCATCTGGCCATCCAACCATCCCTACATCCATCATGGGGAAATGGTCCAATAATTTTTTATTGGGTTGAGTCCAGTGATAAAGTGATAAAGCCAATGAGAGCAAACTAAAAGTGAACACCCGGCTGATTTAATGGATTTAAATGCTCTGAGTATTTGTGCCTTTTTTCCTCCTGTTGTGAAAATCCTACAGAGGGGATTATGCTGTGTTATTAACACTGATCAGTAAATTCAATACTCCAGTATCTGGCTTGTATGGTCTGTTTTCCCAGGAGCGATTGGTGGGCGTGGTGCAGTCCACACCTGATTTTAATAAGGCTTATTATGAGGAGTTTAAGAAAAGTTGCTGGTGGCCATTTATGCCTTAGTGATTAACCATCTGTGTTTTCCTGATTACCTCCTCCAGAAAAGGCTTAAATTCTTTTTATCCAAGTCTCCTGCCTAACCTCTAGATAGTCACACCAGAACCGGCAGCATCCCATCCTCCTCAGCTTTCCGCATTTCTAAAAGGTTTTCTACCCTCCAATAAAACAAGGACCACCTGCCAGGACAGACAGCCTTTCCTCATCCTGCCTAACCAACCATCTTTCTAACTTTAAGCAATCAGGTGACTGTTTATTGACTCCACAGATACCATTAGATCCTCTTCCAACATCCAGCTTTTAAGTAAACCGCTATCTTACTGATTGTGAAGTTTTGGGAAACTGAGACTCTTGCAAGAGAAAGTTCAAAGACATTTGACGTCCTTAGACGGAGAGGCAGAGCTCTGAATATGGCAAATCCAACACACACATTTATACCTCACAAAATCCCAACACACTGTCTCTCCCATGGAACCACCCCAGCCCTGCATAAAGAACATTCTTAAACATGAACATTGAAACAAAACAACTTCCGCTTCATCAAGGACATTCATTTCTCAGTAGCCAGATAAACACTTAGAACAGGTGTCATCTGTTCACGGCATGAGGGAGGCTCTGTGAACTCATTCTTTATCTCTCATGATTCTCCCTTCAGCCTTGTCTAGAGTGAGGATGCAGCTGCTTTCTGTCACCCCTACCTTAAACATTCCAGCATAAAGACTGGCACAAGGTTTCTCTAAAATCACTCCTATTCAGGCAGAGAAAAGGCACAATCTAAATATTTAATCTCACAAATAGGCCGAGGAAAAACATGCTTTTACATGGTCTTCAAAGTTTTCTGTACATGGGTCAAGAAAAGTGTTTAATGAGACTCTCCTTTGGTCCTGACAGCTTAGGACCGGCCTGTTAAAATGTTCAATTCACTGTGAAATGTTCATTTCACTACTAAGCTGCTCATTCACTGTTGAAAAAGCTGTATGCATCTCAAATTTTGTTTTGTATACACTCTGTGTATATAAAATGACAATAACATTTCTCTAAGTCTAATACAGTAATGGTGTATCTGCTTCTCTCATCTGCGGGTATCACACTCCTAGACAAACTACTTGCCCTTTCGCATTTTCATCCTTTGTTTCTTGTTCTTTGTTTCTTGATCTTTACAGCCTATTATAATTTTAGAAATTATGTCGGAATCATCCTTAGTGAGTCTTGAGTAATGTAGAAGATTAGAGGGAGAAACGAAACAAACACCAGATGGTGTAGGCATCTCTTGACCCATTTTGTCTCATTTGATATTCTGACTCCAACTGACCTTCTGCAAAGACGTGATGATGGATGAAATTAATGAGTCAGAAAGACAGCAGCTTCCATGTAGAAATGTCTTTTTAAGCCTTTAATTTACAGACAAAAATGTGCCTACCAGACGCCAATGTTCTTGAACTAGATGCCACCAATATCTTACAGATGACTGAGTCTGCAAGATGATTCTGACATTTCCATTTTATTGCAGGGAGTCTGTGGAAGCCACCAGAATCTCATGATTGAATCACATTGTAATTGGTTGCATTTGATTGGCCTCCTCCTTGGAAAACTGTGATTAGCATCCATGATCTAGTCATCTCAGCAATCCTTGTGTTGATTATTGTAATCTGTGTGTGACTTGCAACCCTTTCCTGAAGATGCTGATGACTGCAATCATCCCCTTCAGCCTCCCGTTGCCTCTCAGATGGGATCGGACACTCTCTGACAGAAAGTGGAGACGAGATAATCACAGGTTTTCTCCACACACTCAAAAACAGCGATTTTTCAATATAAAACCTGGCAGCCTTAGATAGTTTACTGACTTTCATTTGCAAAATTTCAGGTCCCTTGAAAGCACCAATTTAAGATCAGTTTCTGCTTTTGCAAATAATCTCAGAGAAGTCTGGAAACTTCCAAGGTCTTTACCCTGTGAATTATAAGGAATCTATTTCCCTCCCTCTCAGAATCTCAGATGATTAGCAAACATCATGTCCATCATACATCTTACAATCCAACCTGATAATGGATGGGATGTTGCTTAGAGCTGCTGCAGGTCGTTACAAATTCACGGATGATGGATGAATGGAGCCACTATTGGCCTGATCAGACAATAAAGCTTAAAATGTTTTAAATTCGGTTTATTTTCTACATTATAAATTAAGTTATTGATACCTGATAATTACTCATATGTCTTCCTTCTACCTTTCTCTAAACATTGTCAGATGTACAGATGAGTGGACCAGCCAGATGTCTTTCTCAGTGCCTTGAGATAATTGGAAACCTCTCATTCTGAATGACACTGCTGTCTAGTCTAATCATATAATTAAAGCTCACTCTTACTATTCAGGCTTTAACATAGTGTTATTTTTCCGTGTTCCTCATTTCCTTGCTCCATTGGGTCATATTAGTCCAACAGAATGAAAACAATCCTGAGTAAATTTCTCAGAGGAAAATAAGGGACCCATGGCTGTTCCCTCTGTTTTTCATTTTCCTAAAGCGTCTGTGTCTGGTTATCCTCCAACTTCAGCTTGTTTTTATGTGTTTACATTCTCTTTTCTGCTGAGACTTGTTCCTTTTAGGTAGAATATGTTTGCATTTCAACGCACAGCCCCCACAAGAGAAGCCAAGGTGTAAAACTACATAGAAAACACTGGAAAACAAAGCAGTTGGCTCACGGCGGACCCTCGGGATGAAATACCTTCAGCCAATTCTAGTTTAGCCAAGTTGCTGCATTAGTAATCAGAGTGAGATGAGAAAATGATCAGAAATTTAAAAAAATGAAAGCAGCCGCTTGTGTTTTATAATGAAATACCTTTGGGATAAATAGAGCAACCAGGCTAGTAGGAAAGAGCTTTGCTATAAATAATAATTATTACCACAAGAGTAACTAGCAGTTTGCATTAAGTTGTAAGTACCGCAAAGTATTTAAGTAGTTTCATTTCCCTTAAACATGAGAATAAACAGAACAAAAAAAGACATATGGTAACTACCACCACAGCCAGATTGGGAACCATTATAAATGTAATGGGATGCTTCTAGTGGAGAACTGGCCCATTTTGTCCAGAGCCAGTTAAAATACAACCTTCAGATTATTATCTGTGCTGGAGGAGAATATATGAGATCTGATGGTCTGAAAGTATGAAAAGGTCATTATGATGCCATTCTGTTCTGCCTTAATTATGATTAATCTATGCTAACATGAAGATCCAGCAGTCATTTCACTGTCACAAGTAACTTGCAACCCATCCCCTTGAGGTGGGTACAGAGGAGTACTGTTGGGTTGAGGACCTTTTTGCTCAGGGACCCAGAGTGGAAGTCTTTTTGCAGTGGGTTTCAAACTCACAACCTCAGGATTCCCAGAGTAGGATAATCATGATATAGGCCTATGCATAAACCACCTCAATCATTGAATATAATATAATACGTTAACATACACCAAGCATCTTTGCATCCTCATCCTTTTTTAGCCTAAATAGAATACATAGTACAGAGTTAGGAGGGTTCATGTTCAAATGCACAAATGCTATGGTCCAGATGACCAATCACGACTCATCAATGATGCACTTACCAGGAAATAGCATATTCATGCATTCAATTTTGGTGAGAACGGGAATTTTCCTTTTCCTCGATGACGATAATAAGAGGCTCTGAGAGGATTTGCCACAACTAATGCTACGTTCACACCAAAGGTGTTATGGGTGTCAAATATGCACAAAAGCAAAACATTTGGAAGCTGGGTTAAATGCTGGAACAAACTGTGGTCAAGTTGCTTTGGTGCTTCGACGGTCTGGGTGCTCTACTCTCTGGTTATTTATCTGCTCTATACTGTAGCTACAAGCTAGACAACAGCTTTGACTTGTCTACTTTATAAGTTGGAAAAATAGTTTTAACATTTTCTGAAGTGAGAAAGTCCACCTCCATCATTTTTGCAATCAGTTAATCAGGATGATGATCCCACTAAAACTATTCAGCTCTTGTTCAGAGCACCAGACCTCCAGCATACCACTGGGGGGCAGTGCTGGAAATCCCCACTGAGAGCTCTCTGTTGTGGCCAGCCAGTGGGAAATTTCCCGCAGCTGAATATAAAGTTTTTAAGGTTTGTGTTAAAAAAAAAGTACCAGAATACACAATTGAATATTTTTCGAGTGCAGGTTTTAGCATTTCTAGTTAGTTTGGGTAATTATAAACTGTTCTGCTATAGTTCATAAAAAAAATTGCTTCAGTGCAGCAAAAATGATCAAATCTCGCTCTCTGGTCTTTCTACATAACAATCCATTGTTATGGCTTTTATTTACCTTGGAGTTTAACTCCCTTGTTATTCATTTATTTTTCATATACAATAACAACAACATTATACAGTATATACAATGACAATGACAGGTTGCAGTTAGTGTCTGTCTCCCAGAAAAAAAAAACGACTGGATCAGCTTTAATGATTTGTTGACGCTGCAAAGTCCGGTGGCAAAAGTTCAATTTACTGAACTCCAGCGCCGTACCCTCCCACAACAGAATGCTTGGACGCTAGAACACTCTGAATGTGCCACTCCCGAGGCTCGAACATACTGCTGTCCCCCATAGGTTCTGGATGTAAACCAGAAGGCTTTGATGCCCAGAATGCACCCGGTGTGAACACAGCATTAGACTTTCTGCAGAAAATTTAACGTTAAGTTCTACTTCCTTAATAGTTGCCGTCTAGCATTCTGTTAGTTCTGTGGTGCTGCCAGCAGATGGAGCCAAATTCATTTATTTCTGCTCATTATGACCTTGGCTGGAATTCTGTTGAGGCTCAAAAAGGAAGATCAAAACCCTTTCAGGAATAACACTCAGTGTATTAAACCTTATTTTATTAACATTGACTGCCTCTTGGCTTTTATTTAATTTGTATATAATGTGACTATGAACCTTTACAGACTAAACCCGTTTCCCCTTTTTCACTGCATTCATAAGACGGTACAAGAAATTTCCATTTCCACATATAATGTAACCTTTTCCTTTTTTTGGATCCGTATTAAAGTAGGTTTAAATAAAAAAATAAAGTCAGCTGAATCTTTGTTAGGGGAAATTTTGTGTTTTTGCTGATGAGAGAATGAAAGTCTTCCTGGCTTCTTCCAGGCTATAGCCTGTTTTTATCAAGAACAAAGAAAACAAGAAGCAGCTTCTTTTTTTCTTATCTGGATGGCCTTTTCAGGCATTAAAGGAACATCTTTATAAGAAAAACACACAAATGTCCCTTTGGGTTTTAGAAAATATCGCTGGTTAATTAAGTTTCTGAGCGACCAGCTGTCACTTGGGGCTAGTTGTCAGATTGGTTTGGATTCATGTGTTAAACACTGGTTTATCCTCTGCCTTCAGAAAGACGGAGAATGTTTTGTGCCCAGAAAAGAGCTCTGCTTGAACATGCACATAAAACCTCTCAAAAAAGATCAGCTCCTCTGAAAAATCTTCTGAAAAATGGCTGAAATATGTGTGATGACAGTTAAGCCAACATGTTTCGACCTTAAGACCTGAGGTCCGTTATACCATGGTCCATAAAATAGCAATTCCTCCGGGCCCTGATCAATTCATGGGACATGTTTTAAAGGTCTCTGTCTCTTCTATAAAGGTTAAGAGTTGTTTTATTTCATTGTAAGAATCCATGAAAGAGAGTTAAAAGGTGTTCTGTTATCTCAAAATTCAATCTTCAGGAACAGAAGTGGCTTTCTGAGGCTTTCACAGGAGAGAGAGAGAGAAGGGAGAAGGATGGAAACCCACAGAGAACATTTCTGTGATTTAGTCAAAAAGTGTTACCATTTCAACATCCAATGTCTACAGGTAATAAAAGATATTTTCATTTTAGATAGGTGTATTCAACAATATAGAACACTCAAATAGATTTTCAAATGAAAAGTAAATGCCACTGCAGGGGACAAACAATGTTTGATATGTTTGTCATATCAAACATCCTAAAAGTTCAAACCAGCCATGACTGCACTGGCGGTTCGGATTGTACGCAGGAAAAGGAAGTCCAAGGTCCAAAAACTTGAAGATTGGATGTGAGGGTTTATTCATCCAGCTAACAAGCAAATAATATGAATTAAAGTTTCCTTTGTTTCCTGCTGCTTCTCCTGCTCTGGTAACAGAAACATAGGCTCCACCCCTTTCCACATTCGTCCTAAACCAGTCCCTATATCTATAGGAAGCAAACCCACAGTTCTTCCCGTCTAACAAAAAAGAATAAATAAAATAAAAACTAAGAAACCAAAAAAAAAAAAGATTAACCAACAAATAAACTCTGTGAATAATTCCCAAAAATATAAAATAAACCAGGAATAAATGTAAACAAAATTCAAAGTAATACAATAAGGGAATATATAGCTCCAAAAGTCACCTTAAAGGTCCCCAGTCACACACTGTTGCATATAATGGCTTTCAAATTAAAATGTAGCACCCTATTGACTTATTAACTTTTTTTTCTATTTTATATTTGGTTTGGTTGGCAAGGAAAGTTTCCCCAGTGGAGTTTTTTGAAAAAAAAAAAAAAAAAAAGTATAAGACCAAATGTGAAAAAATAAACATACAAATAATTTAATGCTTAGAGGGCGAAGACAGGAGAAGCGCTCAGAGTACAATCTAAACGTCGGTATTCTTGACTTAGACAACTTTTATTGTTATTTTGTATAAACAGAGTGTATACAAAATTACATTTTGTTTAGTACAGCTCTCATGACATTTCCATTTGATAAAGTCCAGCAGTGATCAAATGTAAACAGTGTGGGAGAAAAAAACATGGTGAAAAAAAAACTCATTGATATGGAAGTTCAGAGCATTAAATGGTGCAAATATGCAGTGTTTTGGTTTGGTGTTATCAGTGTGATGTAGAGTCTGTGACATGATGTTATTTTCAGACTCAATAAATACTAGATAGACACTATAGATGAACGTTTGGTTTATCTTAGCAATCCTCAGACATTCTTGCCGGTGTTCTGTCAGATAAACAACGTTTTTATCACTGCTGCTTACTTTTATCAAGGCCATGGACGGTTCTAGACAGGGGCCAATAAGGGCCTGTGCCCCTGTTATGGCCCCTGTACCGAAGACATAATACTGGATCTGCGCTGGAACAGACAGGGTCCTTTGGATCTATTTCTTTTCTTTTCTTTTTTCTAAAATTTATTTTTATTTTACAAATTCTGTTTTACTAATTTAAAAAACAGCAAGGCGATAGCTTCAGTGGCATTGAAATAGAATCCAAGTTTTCATCTATTAAATATTTTTTTCAAAACAAATAAAAAAACAACAACTAATTTTTGCAGTTTTTCTTGAGTTCTAATTCAGATTTGACAGAAAACTTAGTTTTTACTTATATTAAGTCAAAAATATGTAAAATTCCTAAATTATGAATATATATTGACCTAATAAGACATAGAATTTTAATTAAACCTAATTGAATAAAAATGTCTCTTATTGCAGCTCTCTTAATATATTTGAATCCCTTGCCCTGCTTTTTATTTCATGCTTTTCTGGGCCCCCTTGAAAACAATGCTGGCCCCCTCCTGGCCCCCTGGTACATTTGGTCTAGAACCGCCACTGATCAAGGCTGCACTTTAAAAAATTAAAAAATTCTTTTTGTATACACTTGTGTGTACAAAATGATCAAATAAAATCTGTCTAAGTCTAAGAAGATCCCCCGTCAGACCAGCATACCCATAGTCAAGACCCGTTTATCCCTTTGGTTTTGTACAAAAAATAGACTTTAAACTACCTCAACAGATGTGTATCCCTTCAGTCATGTCCAAAACATCTTTATTACTTACTTATTGAAGCGTGTCTGATCTTAAATTGTTTTTTGTGCATGACTTAAGGCATACATGTCTGTCGAGGTAGTTTAAAGTGTATTTTTTGTACAAAACTAAAGGGATAAATGCAAATCTGAGGTTGTGTGCATGCATACTGACTATGCTGGACTGACCTGGTATGCTCATATGACAGCACACCATTCCTGGAAGATTATGCGAGTCTGTTGCAGGTCTGGGTGAGGTATAAAAGCAAAGTCTGTCTATTCTAGTCTCTAACCCTCCTTTTCTTGGTGTGCTTTTATGTCATTGATGAGTCATCTAAAGAAATGTAAATAGGAGGAGTTCATTCAGACTGCTTAATCCCAATGAAGGCCAGAATATGATTTAAGAATGTGGTAAAAGTCCTGCTAATACTGTATAAAAAACTCACTGTGAACTCTCTAAGTCACGTCCAGAGATTCAGAAGGTCATGATCGTTCAAGTATACAGTATGAGTTGAATCAAAAACAGCAACAAAAAAAAGAAAAGAAGCTAATGCCATCTGAAGCTTTGCTTGAAATGATTATGGCATGGGGACTGCTTCTGTCAGTGAGTGCTGTGATTTATCAGTACAGGTCAAGCATAAATAAGACGACCAAGTCGGACCAGCGCTAACCAGTGCTAACTCCTGAAGATGCTGTGTTTATATTCATAGCATTACATTAGTAAAATGTAGCTGTTGCATTTTCTTAAGGGAAAAATTTAGAAAGAAGATCAGTTTTACTTCGAAAAGTCTCATAATAATTGATGTAAACAGCCCCTGGAAACAAAAGCCTGGTGTAAATAAGCAAGAAAAAAGAAATCAGTTTGATGTTTGTCTCTCAAATGAAATCATATGGTGGGTCTGCTGCTGTTGGGACAAAGTTTAACTGTTTCTAACCTCTCTGTGGGTCGGGCTCCATCCCAGAACATCGGCTCTTACTGCTCAGCTGATTGCCTAGAGAGAACGAATGCTGCTGGGTACCGCTCCACATGGCCTCCACAGCGTTTAGCTCCAGCAGCTCTCAGATTCTCTTTACAACCCTACTCTGGGATAGCCATAAACACAATTTCCCCACCACACACCCACCCATTAGAAGTGTTTGTCTAGTTTTATACCCAACCAAATCTGATTGATTGATTGAAAAGAAGTGTCGCTCTATTTGCTTTGGGTTCAACACAGACTTGATGAAAATCAGCCAGAAATTGGTCAGTGGCTGGAGGGATTTGACAGGGATTTAACTGAAACAGATGTGTGGGTGTTTTGGATCAAGGCAACAGAAAAAAAAATAGGCTCTCTGTTCATTGTGAGGCGGCCTGCTGTGAAGGATTTATTCATCAGCTGTGCAGCTAAATGATGGGTTTGAAAAACGGTGGCCAGACAGAGGGATGAAGTGCCTTCACTCGTAATCTGTGCAGTCAGAGGTGTCAATGATGCTTTATGAGGGTGTTCAGACTGAAGGTTAGGGGGTTGATTGGCTTGATCTTTTTGGACCAGACAGAACTCCAGACTAAAATATTGCCTGGATACCAGGAGTTCTGGCTAATCATTTGAGCTCTTCTGCCTGATAATCTACATCAATAATAATGATTCCTGGATTTGTTTTTTTGCTTCTTTGAGGAAGTGTTTGCCTAGTGGTTAGGGCAGTGTGCTTATGCTTGGAGAAGGTTTCAAGTATCCGGTTTGATCCCCACAGACTGCACTTTGGGACCCCACACTGCTCCCCAGGTGCCACACAGTGACAGTCCACTGCTCCCCAAGGTGATGGGTTAAATGCACAGGTAGATTTCTTCAATGTGAGATCAATAAAGTCCATCCATCCTCTGACACGCTTGTCACAATTTGGGTCACGAGGGGTGCTGGGGCCTATCTCCAGCAGTCAATGGGCTTAGAGGCGGGTACACCCTGGACAGGTCAGCAAATCTAACATGCAGGGGGCAAACTTTCAGGGAACTAAACAGGACACAGTAACCATTCATGCACTCACACACCTAAGGAAAATTTAGAGAAGAAGCCAATGAACCCTAACAGGCATGTTTTTGGACTGTGGGAGGAAGCTGGGGTACCAGGAGAGAACCCACACATGCTCGAGGGAGAACATGCACAACTCCAGCACCTACTTGCTGCACCGGACCCGGGGAATTAAACCCAGAACAGCTTCTTGCCCGCAATGTGCAGCAGTGCTTCCCACTGCCCACGCTGAGCAGCTAGCCAATAAAGTTCAAATATTATCAATTATTATTATGTTCTAATTCAAATCTATGAAATCAAAACCACTTTCTTTACATTTCTTAGCATCCTTGCTTGGATGCATAAAGCACAATATTTTATTTGTTCCTCTTAGTTTAGTCTCTATACAGAGAATCTAGATACAGATGCGCCACTCTACATAGTATATATCCTCTAACCAAGGTATTCAACCTTTGTGGCAAAGATCATAAGTTGATTTTCCATCTTTTTTGCTGAGATGGAAAGGACTCTGGCCTGGGTTTTGAACTTCATGGTCTCCGTGAGTTTTTTTTTGCAGATGATGTGATTCTATTTTCACGGACTGTCTTCAGCATGCCTTTAAGTGATCTAATGTTGTTGTTGTTGCTTTCAACATGAAAAGCTTTACTCTGGACTGGCATGGGTGTGTTGGTGTCTTGTTCAGGATGAAAGGTTGGATGGAGTGGGAACATCGGCTCCATTAATCAGGGTGTTGTTCCAACCTGTTTTAGATACAGTAGGATAAGGATCGATGTTAACCAGGGGGCTGCAGCTCCACCATATTGTAAGTTGCCACTGTGGGTGTTTTAATCATTTGATTAAGATGCAAACAGATGGATCCTTCTAGACTTTCAGTTGCATCAAACTGGGAGGAGTTCGAGAACGTGATGTATATTTGTTTTTGAATGTTTAGGATCCCCAAGAAAGAATTTTGGAAGTGTTACTACGGGGATTAAAACATTATTGAACTGAAACATGATTGGACTTGCAGTGAAGAGAACTGGGTAATAAGATTAAGATTTATAGAGTATAGATTCCATTTAAGCATTGCTTTACTGCCAATGTTCTGTCATTCTATAACTATAGAGTATAATCTGCAGCCAGATGACTTAAAACTTCACACTATGAAATGAACACATTTAAGTGTTTAATTTTAAGTGAAAAAGTTGCTCTAACTGGTTCCTGCCCTGTTCTCTAAACTTCTCGCTCCAGGAGCACATTTGCACAGTCATCTCCTCTGGCATTCCAGCTCCTGCTCAGAGTGGGGCATAGACTCTTCATTAAAAATTCTCCTCTATTATCTGCTCATTACTTGTGTCTACACGTTCTCACTATAAAGAAAGGTGTTGAAGCATGACGCTGGGGTTTGGTCTCTTGTTGTTTCTGCGTTAAATAATCATAGCTCAAACTGAAAGCAGCTCCATTTTAATTACATTTCACCAACAGAGAGGCAAGCAGATGCCCTTTGCAGTCCTAAAATAAACATAGGATTCAATATTTAAGCCTTTGATTTTGGTAGCCTTAAGGTCTGCTAAGATATTGATAATATGAATTTAATTATAAAAGTTTTGAAACAACTGAAAAATAATCATAGATTAAATTAAAGGAAAGTGGCGTTTGATGTCCTGTAGCAAGTCTGTCACAAACTGAGGTGATAGGTTATGCTTTCCATTTGTAATCTTTTTTTCAGCATTTATAATTTATGTTCTAAAGGTTTGTCCTTATTCTGTTGGTAATGATTCCATTTGGATATTTGAACTTCTATATAAGTGTTTTGTATAACACTTCATTCTTTGTATTTAGTTTGTTCTGGTGTTTGGCTGTTTTTATGCATTTTAAATCATTTCTATTACATACTTCCCTGGGATTTGATTGTATGTCTGCCCTTTTCCTCCTTCCAGCTGCCCTACATCTCTGATTGCTCTGCCTTTACACCACTTTAGTTGATCCTTAATACCTTTGATTAGCTCTGTAATTGTATACCCATCATTTCTTCATCCAGTGCCTAAATGGAAAATAGTGTTGCGGCGATCTAATTTTTTGGCCCCAATACCGATACCTGATACCTTTCTGTGCAGTATTGGCCGATACCGATACTATATCGATACCATCTGTTTGAAATTGATGTGTGTGTCTGTATATATGAAGAACTGCATACTACCTAGATGTAAAATAATTGCCATCATTGCTTTGTCAAGCTGCAAAAAGTCTAATACAAAGTGAATCCAGTAGAACTTTTTTATTGCTCTACCTGAAATGGGTGACAATAGTTGTATAAACTTTGGCTCTCAAAATGGTATCGGTGCCCTATTTGTTGGTACTCACCAATACCGATACCACCATTTTTTAGTGCTCGATCGGGGTCCCGTCCGGTATTGGTATCGGTGCAACACTTGTGGGTAGATAGATACTCAACCGTCTTCTTTTCTCTCCATTGGATCCTTTGGTTGATAAGCCCTTTTCCCTGGCTGCTTTGCCAAGTTCCCTGTCAGTTCTCCTTATTCAAGTTTTTGATGTATATGAAATCATTTTAAGATCCACATGCAACAGAGTCACTGTCTGTACTTTGGTTTCCAGTTCAAAATTCACAAAAGATGACAACTGTAGCTACAATGTGAAAGCGAAAACAGTTTAACATAGTACTAAAAACAGGATTTAAAACTTGTTTCCTGTTTTTAATAAAACAAGATACAAGATTTAATGGTAATAAAATTCCGTTTTAAGATAGGTTGCTATATTTTATTCTGGATTATATGGAAGGCCTTTGCAAAATAACCTGACATAGTCAAAGTTGGAAACTAGAACAGTCCAGGGTAAAAGCAGCTAAACATAACAATTGGTTGTAATACAATGTTGCAAAAACACAAACAGAATTATGGAAACTAAACTTTTGTCATTGTTTTTAAAAGCCATCAAGTGCATATGAATAGCGCCTAATGACTAATTAGAGCTAATTTGTGTAATTTTATCATTATGAAGATCTAGAAACAGGGGACAGGACATGGAGTCATTTCTGGAGATATTTTAAGTAGAGATCATTTCTAAAATGATTTCCAAAACTTTGAACATCTCACTGAGATCTGCTCAATCCATCAACTGAACACGGCGGGAGGATGGACCTACTGCAGACTGACCAAACCATGTACATCTGGAATAACAGGCTGGGTAAAGGGGGCAAAAATTGCAAACATCCAAAAAGCTTGACTTTGTCTGCAGGATGCTTGACGATGCTTTGCAGCCTGCTCTAGTGCACTTGCATATGTTTTGTGGACCTGGACAAGGCATCTGACAGTGTCCCTCCTGGTGCCCTGTGGGGGACAGTCCAGGTGAATGAAGTTTGGGGTCCTTTATTAGGGGCCATCAAGTCTCAGTACAAGCAGAGCAGGAATTTGATCTGCATTGATGTAATTTAGTCAAACCTGTTCCCGCTGCATGCTGGATTCCAACAGGGCTTCACTCTGTCACTGGTCCTGTTCAAAACCTTTATGAACAGGATTTATAGGCATAGCCAAGGGCCAGAGTGGGTGTGTGGACAGGTTTGTGGATTAGTAGATCTCATGCAAGGTTTTTGCTGATATCGTGGTTATGCTGGCTCCCTCCTGCCAAGACCTAAAGCATGCACTGTGACAGCTCGCAGCTGAATGTGAAGTGTTCAGAATGGGAATGAACTCCTTCAAATTCAAGACCATAGCTCTCGAACAGAAATAGATATCCTGTCCCCTTAAGGTTAGAGGAGAGTTCTTGCCTCCAGTTCAAGTATCTTGGAGTCCTGTTCACAAGTGAGGGGAGAATAGAAAGGGAGATCGATAGACGGATTGGTGCAGCTGCTGCTCCTGTCGGTTGGTGAAGAAAGAGCTATGGGGAAAAGAAAAGCTCTTCACTTACCCGTCGGTCTACATTCCTTGCCTCACCTATCGCCAAGAAATTTGGATCATGACCGAAAAAACAAGATCCCAGATACAAGCGACCAAAAGAGGCTTTGTCTACAGGGTGGCAGAAATTAATCATCCAGGAAGGATGATTCAAAACCTCCTCATCGAGAGGAGTCAGCTGAGGTGGTTTGGAGATCTTTTTCGGATGCACATGGACACATCCCTCAGAAGGTGCTCCAGGCATGTCTCACCAGGAGGAGACTCATTCATTTTCATTCATTTACAGAGTACATGAGTCACTCTTGCTGGAAAACACTCCCACACCATGATACCGCTGCTGCTGAACTTCATAGTTGGAGTGGCATTACTCCTAAGGTAACCACTCACATTACAGCCAAGCAGTCAATATCTTAGGGCATGTCTACAAAAGTGGAGTTTGTCTTGGCGAGCATTGCAAACTTTAATCTGTCCTTTTGTGTTGCTTTGGTATAAAAGGATTCTTTCTGTTGGGGAGCACTGGTTTTATTGGGGATAATGGTATTCTCTTATAGCTTCAGCGGCAGCCTTGCCAGTTCTTATCTATTGAAAACATAATTGCATTCTGGACAGTATGCTGGCTGGAGCTTCTTATGCCGTTTATAGTAGAGATAGACTGATACATTGGCCTGCCAATAATTTGGGCAAATATTAGCATCTTTTCTTGTATCCGCCGATATATATGCATATATTGCCCATTAATGTGTTTAGCTGCCATACCTGGAGATCACATAAAAGGACCCGCATTGCTTTTTTGTTCATTAGCTCTCCATTGTTAATGTTTTGAATGCTGAAAATTATTATTTTTTAATCACTTAAATGGAAAAAGAAAAAGCAATATCAGTTCTTAATTGGCCAAAAGTATCATAATTAGAACGTGTAACTCTGAATAGGCGCAAAACTGAGACAGTTGGATTATGAGAAAAAGTTTATTGAAAAAATGGAAATGGACAAGATTGGACTTCGGCTGGTCGGAGGTCTGGTGAGCTCTGCTGGAAAAGATAGAGAGGATGGTGAATAAACTGAGCTTTGGGATTTGTGAGAATTTGGTTTGGATGGTGAACTCACGGAGGTGGCGGCTAGGGCTTGGTCTGGGAGAAGAAGTGCTGTTCAGTGATCTGGGTTGTTGGTGCAGGTCCAGATTCTCTCTCAGTGTTGGTTTGTTGGAGGGTGGACAGGCAGGCGAGCGCAGGCAGGAGGGCTGACAGATTGATCCGGGGTTCTTCTCTGGAAAGAGAACATTCCAGGCCATCCAAGCCGTAAGCTGGATGGCTTTCTGGAAGGAAATCACAGGGATGAGGTTAGGTTTTGGTCTCACAGAAAATGGGGCTTTCAAAGAGTTGGTCTGTACCATGCAGAAGCGTAAACGAACTGACGCCCTTCTCCTGGTTTCAGCTCCTTATGAAGACAGGTAATTAGCTCTGATGGAACGCACCTGCCCGTCCAGCCCTGCAGAGAAGAGGGAGAAAGAAAACACAGACCTGCACCTAGACCACAGAGTATGACAAAAAAAAATGACAGTACATAATAGACTGACACTAATAATAATAAGAAAGATGACAATAATAATAATAATAATAGGAGAAATGTACCTCTGTATTTAGTCCATCCACTTGGGGGAGCAGAGGGCTGACATCGTGGGGCACACGGGGAACAGTGAGGGGTTAAAGGTTTTGCTCAGAGACCCAGAGTGGCAGTCTGTGGGAGTGGGGCTCAAACTCAAACCTCAGGATTCCAAGCTCTATGCCCTAACCACCAGGCCAACACTCCGCCATATGTCAAACAATTTGTATCACCATCAACCTTGAAAAAAAAACTCTGTATCAGTCCATTTCTACTTTATAGCATTCGTTGCATCATCTGGTCAAAGTATATGTAAATTTCTAAGTTTAAAAGACTCAATAAAGAGTTCAAAACTTAAATGTCTTCTTTATTATTCTTGGATTTAGCAAAAATAAATACGTTTTTTAATTCTATCTGACCTAAAGCAAGAAACGTTCTCTTTTTGTTAAGTGTGAGTATTCATCCATATTATAACTTCTCTGCTGCGACATTAATAGCTTTTTTTTTTTTTTTATAAATAAACCTAAAATAAAGTTTCAGCAAAGAGCAGCGTGTTTTAGCACACCACTTCACACCTACAATTAGCCTGAAGCCATTAGCAGCAAAGCAACACTCAAGCTGCGCTCACACAAGTGAGTCAAAAAACTCTGTGAAGTCTCCCAGCGAGAAAATCCACCCTGGGCCTCCTGTGAGAGATTATACTAACATGATTAACTGGGTTCTCTGTCGGAGTACAAACTCTTGTCTTGGATGACTTATAGAGCCGCAAATTTAATGTCATTTTCACTTTGGAGTTTTGCTCAATTGAAAAGAAGATTCCTGCATCCTCCCTACATGACCTACTTGGATTTCTACTGGAGTCAAGTCAATGAAAGACATGATTTTCTCCTAAAAAAAACAACAAGATCTGAGAGAGAGGAAACCCAGAACAGAAGGAAAAAGCCTCAGATCGCAACAAATTGTTGCCTCTTGCACACTTTGAAGCTTCTGCATCTCTTTATGTTTGGAATATGTTCGAACAAGTTCCCCAGAGCCACAAACTTTAGCATGAAAAGAGGCCTAGCTGATTAAAGTCTGAGAGCTCTGATTAAAAGAAAGCAGCAGCTTCTGAGTCTCTGCCGTGTAGGAGTTTCAGACTGCTAGTATCTGTGGAGCCGCGGTGAAGGTGAAAATGCATTCTGGGAAAGGAGCCCGGTGTGATCCCTGCTGTCAGAACGCGTCAAACACAGTCAACCGGAGCCGGTCTGTCAGCGAGGGTTTTTCATCGATCCGCCGCTCACCAGCGAAGCTGCAATTACTTCTGCATTCAGGACCTCCAAATACGTCGCCTCTATCTCACCAGAACTTCTCTGAACAGAAATGGATTTTCAAAGCAGGAATTGATTTCCTGAACATAATGGGCTTGTCTCCATCACTCAGTCTTTCCATGATAGTTTTTCTTTATGGATGCCAGGGTTCTCATTTGACTTTTGCCCACGTTGCTTATCGAGCTGTCAGCAGCGGAGCAGAGAGAAACAAGAGTTTTGTTGTATAAATACAGGAGCATGCTGTTATCAGCCTTCAGTCAGGTGGAACAACACGGAGCAGGTTTCGACCTAGTCAGCTCAGGAGCGCTCACCGGGTTTCATCAGCCTATCAATCAGAAGTCCAACAGAATCATATAGTTCGCCACTTACAGAGAGAGAGAAACTGAGATGAATAAAGGGGGAGTGAAAAGTGAAAATAACAATAAAATTGGAAAATAGACTTTAGTTTCTGATAGAACTTGTTATAAAACTACAGTAAGGAGCACATGAGAGAGTGATGGATGCAGGGATAAAAGCAGAGGGTGTTAATATAAATAGAAAATTAATTAAAATTCATTTATCACAATTGCAAACTTAGTAACAACAATAGTTGGTCACAGAGGTGTAATTTTTAGCAATAATTGTAAAAATTTTGAGTTTAAATAGAGAAAATTCTGAAAAGAATGTTCTTAGATGTAAAAGAATTTCAAAAAATCTGCAAAGATTAAAGGCATGAACGGCTTTCAACACTTTTTCTCTTTACAGTAGTGGTTCTAGATCAAGTTTACCAGGGGCCGGGAGTGGGGCCAGAGGTTTTTCATGGGGGGCCCAGAAAAAAAGGAATGAAACAAAAGACAGGACAAAGGTTACTGGTTTATTACATTAAGTAAACCAAAGAGCTGCCGTGGAAACCTCAAAACAAGCATTTTTAATATGTGATTGTATCTAAATATGATTTAAGCTAAAGAGAAACTTAGTTTTTAAATTATTTTAACAGGTTTAATTATTTATTTTAATAAAATAAAAATATTTGTCTAAGGGGTTTTGGTTCCAGCTCATATCATGATTTGTTTATCATACATTTATTTTTTGTTATGTCTTTGTTACAGGGAACATAAACAGGGCCAGGTTGTTCTTTTACAAGTTGCGGTAAAAAGTCTCCTATTAATCATGAGAGCTGAGATCCTGTCATTCAGGCCTCAGAGATGAAAGGCTACAAGGTCTTTAAGGAAGAGGAGTTTTTTTTATCTTATAGGGAGGGATCCCAATAATAGTTCTCATAACAAGCTAGACTGTTTCTCAATGTTTCATTCATTACATTTTACTATTTGCTCCAGTTGTCTGTAATTGTGATTTACGATATGTGGAGACCTTCACAGCCTTTCTGCAGGTTTCAAGTTATCTTGATCTTTTTTTGTAAAGTAAATAAAGTGCAGACTGATGGAAATCCATCGATCTATGAATGAATGAATTTAACTTTGCACTGCATAGTTCAATACATTTTTCCCACTACAACTTTCAGATTATTTTCTAAAATTTATTTCAAATTTAAGTTGGGAAACCGACCCAGATATTTAAAATCATCTGTTTGGATTTTTAGAATTTTTTTCTATTGCTTACAATTGTTTTTGAATTAAGTCAATATTTAACAGCTTTCCGATATGAAGAGCTGCAGTTTAATCAGATTTAATCTGGACTTTGACTAGGCCATACCCATATTATTTTAAGATTTTATTCATTCAGAAATGGACTTGCTGTCGTGATCTTGGATCCTTAACAGTCTTAACAATTTGCTATTTTAATAAGACATTATTACATAAAAATAATATTTCAGGAATATCCAGTGCATAAATAACAACCAGAAATAACAACATAAATATGACTTTTCAGAAATATAACTTGAAGTTATAGTAAAAGTTCAAGTTAGAGATGGCTGAGAACTCTGCTCCTTGTGTAAATATATTTGATATTTTGTACTGAAATGTGTTAGACTCAAGAAACGACATATTTGGATGAGAGGGTATTAAAAAGGGATTATTGTGAGATGCTTAAGAAGAAATTCTATGGTTTACAAACACAAAGAGACAGAGGAACAAAAGAAATGGGTCCGCCGCTGGGTCCTGAGAAAGACGTGACCTGAAAATCACCCCAGACTCTTCTATCATTTATCCCCAATGTTTCCATTTTTGTCCTTCATTTTCCACATCTTTGATTTTTCATATTATTCTCCCCCCATTCTTTCTCTTTCTGCTGTCTGCCAGTCTCCTTCTTATCTCTGTGGATTTCCCCCCAGTAGCTACGAGTTGAAAAGTTCAGCCACTCATCCAGAGCAAAGTGGAGCTCCAAGCAAAACGAAACCCAGAAGCTTTACTTTCTAATAATCAGCTCCAGCAAATGAATCTCTATTTTATTCTTAACAAACTTTAGTGTTGTTGCTCTTTTGTGCAGGTCTGTAGTGGGGAATGTTCAAGAAGTTTTCAGACAGCTAAATCTCAGATCTATGTGCTTTTATTGGGGCTGTAGAACACTGGACCAGATCTTTACCTCATTTGTTCTTAGGTCAGGAAGCTGGTGAGAATGCCTTTACAAGGACAAATATTAGTGAAAAAATTTCTGGCACACCATGTATTTTGTGCCAAAGTCTTCGAAAATGTTCTTTACCAGCTTTTTAAACTTCTTTAAATCATTTGTTCTGATGCTGTTACCTGATAATGGCAGAAGAGATCACACTGTCCACATCAGATTTAGAGAATATATTCCGTATCTTGCTGCAAAACAGAAGAACCTAAACTTTCCAAAAAGCACAGTCTGCTTTGTCTAGTCCTGTAAACGCCTCACAGTTGGATCTCCGGTTGATTCTGTCTCTAAAATATCTACAGTCATTTCATTAAGATTGGGAGGGAAAAAAAAAGATTGGGAGGGAGGCAGCCCCATTGGAAGAACTGGTGGAGAAAAGGACTAGGGCAATAATAAAGTCCATAAGGACAGCACTATGGCGGCTCAGGAAAGCAGCCATAGTTCCAGACTGTTCTCTGTGAGAAGCAGAACGGGGTGATACAGAAGATTTTTTTTTTTTTATTATCTATCTATTTTTTTTATCTAATCTTGTGCTTTTTATCCTATTTTATATGTTTTTATCTCTGCTAGCGGGCAGGTGTTAATATATTAGGCACAATGATGGCACAAAAACGGGCCAGGTTAAAGTAAAAAAAAAAAGAAACATAAGGAATTGATGCATGAATGTACCAAAAATGTTGTTACTCAACTAAATAAATAAAAAAATAATAAAAATAATAACTCTTAGACCCAATAAATAGCCTTTAACCGTTAGTACACACCTTCAGTTAATAGAGCTAGAAACCACCAATCACAGTCCAGATCTGGGTGTAGTTACGAATCAGACCTTCAGAGGCTCATAGAGATGGTAACAAAGTCAGCCTTCTATCCCCTATATATAGACCATCAGGATAAAGGTCTAATGTCTCAGCAGGATCTTGAAAACTAATTCCTGCTTTTTTCATCATTAGTTGAATTCATCCCTGCTCCGCCCTTCACAGCTCTGCCTAAAAAGTAGATCAGACAACTGTCACTGACCCATAATGCTGCTGCCTGCATCCTCACTAGACTGAGGAAAGTGGAGAACATCAGCACAGTTCTTAAGTCCTTCAACAGGCCCCCCTTATCTCAGAGAATAGACTTTAAAATACTTGTATCTGAAAAACTCCCAGAAAACTGTAAAGCAATAAAATTATAAATTTTTAAATCGATTTAAATAGAATTCAACTCCTAGAAGGACTAGTGAAAATATATTAGTTTAAGTTTAGTCATCTTATTTAAACTAACAAAACATCTGGAAAGTTACTTTTAAATACTTAACTTTTATTAGGCATATTTATTAATACTCATTATTTATACCTTCAAGCCACTGTGATGCACTTTTTTTCCTTATAGTACACTTTAAATTGTCTTCCTACTGAAATGTACATAAAAGAAAAACATGAGGGAATTATGTAAGTTTCATTTAAGCCGTCAGTAACGTCACTTTATTTCCTAAATTTAAAAAGTCAAAGTAGATTGATTTTTTTTTTATCTTGTTAACTATCTTTTCTACTACCTGTCTTTTTGACCTACGCATCAGTCTATCACAAGGCAATAATTATAATCTATCTCTCACAATTTCTTTTCCCTGACATTTTTACCAGCCTGTCCTCTCTCTGATCTCACCCTTCGTTCCTTCTCAGACGAAATTAAGCTTTACATTTTCCTGTCGTTTCCTTTTTATATCCCTGTGCACTGACTTTTTGTGACCTTTACTGCAAATAAAAAAGACAAAAAAAAATGCTCTGTGATATTAGAGGTCAAACTAAGTACTGGTCTAAACTGGAGTTACTGTGGGAAAGTAAGTTGATCAAATCTTCAACCCAGTTGTTGCATCCGAAGATAAATGACTTCATGGTTTAAACCTGTAGCAGAGGTAATTGAAGCCATCCAAACCACTTAGCACCTGAAATTCTCAGTGATTCATAGTTATTAGACATATAGTTAGACATATTCATTAAATATAAGACACAGATTATGGAACATCATGTTGTTTTTCTAATCCAAAATGTATATATAGATATAATGACAGAGCATTGGGCATGAACCAGACACCTGTGACACTCAGTGTGTGACACAGCACCACAAACTCAGCTATTCAGTGCCTCACTTCACCTAACTTCTACTCTATGTGACTCAATAATGCATAGATTTAGTGATGTTTACCATAGAAAAATATTTAAAAAATACAAAAACCAAACTCAGAACAGCTAGCTGATTTGTGAATCATAATTTACGCCTCATGATGAGAGTTGGAGGGCTGCCTCACATACCTCAACTGACCACATGCTACCAAATTAATATGTTTTTATAAAACATTAACATTCTTGAGTTCATGCTGTTTAGACTCAGCATTAAGTCCAATGACCAAATGTAACTCTGGAAATCTTCCAAAACGATATATATATTGTTTTCTTGTCTTAAAACAGATGTTCAAAAATCAGCACAGCTTTGGCCCAGAGATTCATGGTTTTGGTTATGTTGTGCTTTACTTTGCTTCTTGTTTTCTAGTTTTATTGGTTTAATTCCTATTTTG
>JAGKQL010000050.1:3780792-3806229 GCA_018398635.1 Cyprinodon brontotheroides | reverse complement strand
CTTTATTTCCCTGCAGTAACTGCTGTTCGTTTGTCTAAATTACCTTCAGATGTTGGTAGATGCATCAGCGTTTTGTTCGTGTGTGCTGCAGGTTGTACTGATGCCAGATTAGCGTTCAAAACACTTTAGTGAGACACATTTCCAGTCCCCGTGTTATCAGCTATGAATTTAAACAGACTGAGAAAAATCATTTAAAGTTTCTACAGTTTAGTGCCTCCTCCAGGAAACTTTTTGTGATCGTTATCAGAGGAAAACAAGAATGCAACACAGGATTCTGATGGATGAGATGTAATTTTCTCAACAAAAGTGCCCAAATGTTTTGATAAATGGCCCCATTAAGAGCTGTTTGGATCAGATATGTAAGATTGCCAAAGATAAGAGAGAGATTCATCTTTGGTGTATCCCAGATTGGAAAAATAACACTTAAAATGGTTTTGAACTGATCAGATTGACCGAGGATGAATTAAGTTAATCAAGCATCTGAGTCTTCATCATCTTTCCTGGAACAAAGCAAAATTATGTTGAGTTAATCATCATCTGCTTTTGCATCCTCATCATGGGAAGATTCAAGTTAAAAAATGGGTTGCATTGAATCATCAGGCTCACAGTAATATTTTAAACATTTAGTTCTATAAACTTAATGATTTACAGTTGATGAAAACCTAAAGTATTTCTCAACATAAAAATTGTAGGTCTTTTAATAGAATGTGGGTAGATGTTTCATATTTCAGGGGCCTCCATTTGTTTATTGTTTACTCCAAGGATCAACGACTAGCTCTGGTTAATAATAGAATAGAATAGAAAATCCCTTTATTGTTCCAAAATGTGGAAATTCACCGAATTGTTTTACAGCAGCAAAAAGATTACTGAAAAAATTGTCACACAAAGGTGGGCCTTAGAAAACGTATAAGAATAACATAATGGTGAAGAGTTAAAAGATAAACAATAAAACAAGGGCGTAGGTTTGATTTCAACTATTGGTCTAATGTCATTGGTCCTATGCAAAATATGCACGCTCATTTTTTTATGCTTGATGTAAAAATCAGGGTGTATATCATATATCATAGAGAAAAGCAGCATTTCTCTTTACATTTATACAAATTTCATAAGCACTACACACACTAGATGCTGTTTTTTAATCAATTTGCATTGCCGGTTCTAATGAATATGAAGTTAGGACTATTTTCCACTTCAAATTACCAGCAACTAAGACAGTAGGTAAATGTGTGTGCTATTTGACCAAATATAGTCTAAATATAATCTGCTAAGACAATGGATTTTTCCTGTTTTTTCTTTTGAATGTATAGAATTATTGCAGAAGAGGTAAACGAAGTAAAATCCTCTTTATACTAAATGTTCTCTTTCTTGTATCATTAACTGCAAAATAATAGATTCAGTTCAAATTAATTTTATTTTGTTGCACCAAAACACTGGAACTTCAAGTAGTGACGCACTGAGCTTTTAGAACATTAACTTCATTCTACAAAGTTGTACTTCTAGGCTGTAGTTACTCTATTTAACCCATTTCATGTATTTTATCTAGGGCTGAAACAATTCATTAATCGATTATCGAAATAATGTCAACAAATTTAGTAATCGATTAATTGTTAACTGAAGTATAGAGACCCTAAAACATGTATTTAGCTCACAGTGCGATCCTCTTGTCTCTTGTCAGTGCGATTCTCTTGATGTCTCTATGGTCCCTATGCAAACCTACGCCCATGCAATAAAATACTGTACTGTAAAGGGTTTCAACAATATAAAAATCTGCTAGTGAAGGTTCTCAGTCATCCAGGTCATAGTCATTCCAAAAAAAAAGAAAATTAAAAAACAATCCACTGGACTTTGTTTCCAAGTTTAAAGACGTTTCGCTTCCCATCCAAGAATCCCATCCAATTCAAAATGTCAGGAATAGCGCTGAGTTGAGGTTTTATACAGTAGCCCAACAATGCTGTATTGTAAATTATAAACATTCAGTTATTCACATCTAATTGTTGGTAGGGACAAGTAGGTCAGTCCAAACTTTTGGTAGGGACATGTCCCTATGGTCCCTATGCAAACCTACGTCCATGCAATAAAATACTGTACAGTAAAGGGTTTTATTAGTATAAAAATCTGCTGGTGAACATTACAATTTAGTAATCCCAATCTGGCTTCTGTTTGTTTAATCCAGAATTTAGAAGGGGGTAGATGTTTTTTTACATCACCATGGGAAATCTATGGGCCGGATTTATCAAAGGTTTGCGTATAAAAAACGCGTGAGCTATTTCACTGCGGACGCTAAAAAATTTACAAACTGATCTATCAACAGCGCGCTAAAAGGATTTGGTGATCTTTAAAACGTGATAAATAGCGCCTCTTATCCATTTAGTACTTTTTTTCTGCAATGAATATTCAATATGGGGCGTTACACGCCTAAAAGTGCGCCTTAGTGGAGGAGAACATGTAAATATGCTAATTTAGCACTCAGCAAAAGTGATTTATCAAACCTGAAAGCAATATTGCTAACGGTATCTGACTCTGGATTTAACACGTTTCAAAAAGAAGGTGCAAATGGTCTGTATGCGTGCATTGGCGCTATCACACTGTATGCGTAAGCTATTGTCGCAAAGAAGGAGACATGGAAATGAAGCAAGCGAGACGCAGAGAACGCATATGTTCACGCTCATGATTTTTGGAGAATGAACGAGAAACCATAATGAGGCAAAACATATCGTCTATCCAGCATTGCCATTTTGGAGCTGTTGGGGAACTCCTAATGGATTTGAGCCAGCAACAAGGAGGACCCAATGCTAATACCAGATATCACAAAACCCTTGCAACATTGCACTTTTTGCATCTGGGATCTCCCAATCTCGCCTTTTTCAGAAGTGCTGTCCAACGTTCTAAATGCCATGTCGCCCGGACGCCCCGGCAATCGGAGAACCTCGACACCCTGGCTCTGTGGAAGCAACATGCCAATTTCAGTAAATCTTATCCACAAAATGCCTCTTGTGAGCCATTTGGTATGTGCATTTTTCTACAGGCCGCTACAAACAAAACACCTGTTTTTTGTTTGTTTGTTTGTTTTTCTCTCACTGCGGTGAGTGTTAGAAATTCAGCCGCATACCACCTAAATGGCAACTTGCCAAAGTTTATATAGTATATATATATATATATATATATATATATAGTTATATATATATATATATATATATATATATATCTTTTGGCAGGGTGGTGGTGTCACTGTAAGATTAAAATTTCTTAATGCACTAGTTTGCACAAACTCCGCCAAACTACTTTGTCGTGCCGCAAACCACAAAACGCGAAAAACCATCATTTAAATAGGGCGCTTCCAACAGTTTTGCACCTGCCACCAGTTACGCTAGTCGCTCTTGTTAAATCGAAATGAAGCAAACCATGGTTCAGCCCCCTCATGCTAGTGTACCCACTTGCGAGCGCAAGAAATTACTGCAGTAACGCTGAAAATTGGATCTTGATAAACTTCGGCCCTATGTGTATGTGTCATATTTTAAATTAAACTACACCATTTAAAGAACTCTTTACATTCTACTTTTTGATGCATTTAGATGCTTTATCCCCTAGAACCAGAGGGAGTCGTTCATTTCAGGCAGTGGAATGCTTTACCTCCTTCTTTATGCTGTAGAAATTCTGTTGAATCTCTTAAAAAGCAACTGAAGACGCTGCTATTTAAGCCGGCTTTTAATTAGACGTGTGGTTTTAATGGCTTTGTTTGTATGTTACATTGAATTCTACATTGCTTTATTGTATTTAGTTTTTACTGTGAAACACTTTGTGATTTTTATCTGTGAAAACTGCTATACAAATACATTTTACTTATTTTTCTTTACTTACTTCTGAGGATAATGTGTTCGTCTTGATATACGAATACCTTAAACAAAAATCAAAGCTTAAAAGGGTGCAGTTCTCTTATTGTATATTTTATATTTAAGTTATTAAAGTTGATGAGGTTGAGATGTCAAGGTCACGATCAGACTGTTATGAGCTGTAGCTTTTATCAAGTTCAAGTTAAAAATAACTGTTTTGGATCTTATAGGACCTGTGTATTGGAAAACCATCCAAATACACAGAAGAAGAAGGAGGATAAAATTAAAGTTTACTTTAAATAAAAGCTGCTGCATGGCCAGGGGATATAAGATGAAGCGAGGAAGTGGAAGAACTCCACTCTGGTGGAAAAAGCAATAAATTCTCAGAGTATTTATACTATGGAGACAAAAGAAACACAGACAGGTGGTGCCAATCAAGCATCAATTCAGGTGGGAAATGAGGCAGAGAGGAGAACTAATGGAAGAAATTCCAGAAAACTCTTAAACCAAATCAACAAACAAAATGTATCAACTTTCATTAAGGCATTTTGTTCACGCACTGCAAAAACAATAAAATAATAACCTGCCTTGCATTCAACTACAGTGGGAAGGAATGCATAATAGGAAACAGTATTCTTGCTTATAAGAAAAATTCAATGTTAACCTTCAAACTAGTTCAAAATCTCCAAAACAAACTAAATAATTCACTCAACCAGAATCCTTGAAAAAGGTGCTAACAGAATATAAAGAGAAGATTGTTCCAAAACCACCAACAATTAAAAAAAAGGAAACATTTCTAATCAAATTTAAAGGTTGAGTCAGTTAAAGATAGGAATCCAATTTGGTGCTGCTTTAATTGAGCTAAAGTTTATTCTAAGAAAATGCAATCATGGTTTAGTGAGAATATAAAACAATTTATGGTAATGAATTTCCTGGAAAACTGCTTGCTTTGGGGCTTCTTTCTTCCGGGTTCTTAAGTCGCTGAATTGGATATGCTGAGGCCAAGACTTAATTAAAGGACAAAACGGAAAAAGACAAAGATTGAGAAATAGACAGGAAGAGGACAAGAAAACAATTAAAAGAAGAAGAGAAAATTGTAAAAGGTAAAAACAAATAATACATATGAAATTCTGTGAAAATATCTGTATCATTGATCTGTTTTCTTTGTGTTGTGTTGGCTCAATTCCTTCCATTTGGCCCAAAATTCCTCTATATGAGCCACTGGAACCAACAAAGAAAACAAAGAACAAACAAATTGGTAAAATATATCTACTTCTGCTTTATGTAGAAATAAATATACAGCTAAGAGTAAGCATTGCATTGGCAGTACATTCTACTGGGGAAAAAAAATCACAGTTTTAGAAGCAGAATTAGCCGTGGAAGGGCTTATTTTATGATTTATTAAATATGACATTTTCTCAGTGTTTTAGTGACAGCTGTGCTTGTTATTACATTTTTATAACTCTTTAAGTATAACATTTAATCAAAAATAATTGTCCTTTTTATTTGTGTTCACAACTGAACTAAAGAAAGTGTTTTGCTGTTTTTCATTTCAAAACAATCATATTTGACATTTTGAGTGTCGGGTGTTTTTGTTTATTTGAATATGTCATATGCAATGAATGCAAAACAATATAACAAATGGAAGAAAATGTTTTTCATAAAGTCATAAAGTCAAGTAGATTTGCATCTAAATGTTTGTTTTATGTAAATCACTGCATCCCTGACGTAATAATTACTTCATTTACCTGAAATATAGTCTGTGTGGATATGTACATCCTCCAACAGAGACAAGTGTTATTCTGCAAGTATCTTTTCCCTTGGAAACTTTGGCAATAAAAGTAGAAACTGCTGATGCTGTGCGATGGACTGCATGCAGTAAGGTATATGACTGACCTTAAGTAGCATCAGTGGATATCACAGCACAGCTGAAAGAAGGTCACAGCTGCACAACCGCCAATGACAAAATAATAAATTACTCAAAAAGGGCCACAGCGAGTCAGCGAGCAGGGTCGACATCTCAGCGTCTCTCCTGAATAATCCATGAGTGAGATTCTCCCTCATTGCTTTTTTTGAATGTTAAGACAGATTCAGACGTGAACATTAATACTAATAGCTAGGCAAATTTCCCAGAGAACAATACCAAGAGGAAATATTACTCAGTTTAAAGGCTACTGTGAGAAATGGTTCATCATATTCATAATGAAAAAGCTAACAGATGGAGCATGATCTATTTTTTTTCTCTCTGAGGTCTTTTCAGTAACATTTACACAAAGCCCTCTAAACCAGATGTTAAATGGTAAAGAATAACTCCAGAGGATAAACCCAAAAGCATTTTGAGGAATACAATTATTTCTGGTTCTGAATTCATTATTTAAGAAAACACAAGAGGATTTTTGACTGAGAATTCAAATTGGAAAAGAAAAAAGAGGTCAGTTCAGCTGGTGCCCTGCTGATTCACTGTTGCATTTTTAAAGCAGTATATTCTGGAGCCCGATGAATACTACTGTTGTGTTTAGGTCTATCGCAATCCCTAATTCATCAAGCAGAACGTGTCTTCTAATTGTTATTGTAGTGGTAGGCAATTTAGGTTCTTACGGCCCATATTAAATTAATAAAAAGAATTAAAGAGGAGGTTCTGATGTGTCTGGGAGGAAAAGGTCACACTTTTCTTGGGTAATTTATTATCAAACCTCTGACTCAGGAGAAACAGTGTGGCTTTTATCTGCATCATGGAGCAGTGGTCTGCAGGAGTCAAAATTACCTTTAAGGAAAGACAAACAAAGTTCCCACTCCCAACTCATGTAAGAAATCCCATGTGAAGGTGAATAAGAGTGTGAAAACGAACATAAAAAATTCAAATTCCAAGTTCACTACCATGGTCATTGGCACTCCATGGATGTAATAAAATGAAATCCTTAAGGTAACACTGACATTTTTTAATTTACAGTTTATAACAGAGCATATGTGATTTCTAGATAGATGGTCATTTATCCAAGAACTTATAAATGATATAGGACTGGTTACAAACACCATTTTTTATCTGGATTTTTTGAAGATAGAGAGCAGGTAAGATAATGTAGAATATCTGACTGGCAGCGCAGTCTTTCACAAAACCCAACAATACGAGAGCATGCTTATCAACGTCCTTAAAATTACACAATAGAACATCTGACAGAAAGTTTAAACAAGCCCTGGAGGATATATCTGCATTAAAACTTGTTTCTTATCAACCCTGCCCAGGCATAGTTTAAAGTAGCAAAATAATAATTTGCCTTCCTTTCCTCTGTCTACAGAGTTCTCGACTGATCTGATGACTTCTTATGAATAGGTACTATATAAACTGAATTAATTGCCACCGGTAGGATCTGCTACCACAGTGTTTTCCAAACATGGTCCTCAAGTCCCACTAGCCTGCATGTTTCAAATGTTTCCCTGCTATAAAAGCAGCTGTGTTAAGAAAGGAAGCATCTATTAGTGTGTTCAATTTCAGAGGCTGCATCGTCCAAGGATCTGGTCTGCCTGGACTGGGTCGTTTGAGGTCGATGAAAATAAGGAGGCCGGAAGAGTTTTGGCTTTGGACTCAAACAGGTCCAGCCTGTACACTTTGTTGCCTAGCAACCATGACAGTTGACACAAAAGGCAGGCAAAGAATGGATACCAAACTTCTCACAATTGTTCTAGGTGCAAATAACATTTTCGAGGTGTTTCAGGAGCAGTACCCTCATCTCAGATATCAGATTTATAGTCCCCACACTGCATAGATATTAGAATCTGTGCCTAAATGTCAGCTAAACCCATTTACACATGGACAGATAAAACGTTTTAATAAACCAAACATTACCCGCCACATATCTGACTCATTAACCATTAAAACAACTATTTTCATTCATTTCAGACATAACTATTCACATACTTATCATAATAAACTGCTCTTCCAATATTCACCACCGCCATGTACCTTATTCTTCTGAGCAGGGTGCAGCTTACTTGCTCTGACTCGCAATGAATCAGGGAATACCGAAGGCCAACGAATCTGGCCTTCGGAGGATGCAGCCGCTGAGGACCAGGGTTGATTAATACAATTAACCTCATAGTGAGCCCAGGTGACATCTATGTGGTAAAATCTTTTTGGTAAAAGTTTTCTGGAACAACACCTACTTAAATAATTCTCTGCTTAAATGTTGATGCTACATACAAAAACTTTTGAACTTTTTTAAAACCCTAATGAGACTTTCTCTTAGAAACAAACTTGTAGATAGTTCAAACATTTTGTCTAGGATAAATACATATATATATATTTCTTTATCTCTTCCTTAAGGGTAATTTGGACTGGAGGGTATAACATTACACAAACACACACTCCAGTTAACACACATGTGACCCAGTTTGCTGGCAGCATTGAAGGACAGTGGGAGCTGACTCACTGAAGAGCAGCCACCGTCAAATGGTTGGAGGAAAAGCTTTTATCCCCAAAAACTTTCCTAAAGCAATCAACAACAACAACTGAAAAATTCTCGTCTGACTTCCCGTTTCTCCGCTCTCCATTTCGGCCATTAAGGCTTCCGCTGGGAACTGAGCGGGAGAAGATGAGTACAAATTAACTTCCTGTCAAAAGAAAACATGCACACACCAACTCTAATTGCATCCTCAAACAGAAGCGCATGCAAACACACATGACTTACGAGCACGTTCTGAGAGTGTGGTTTGGCTGGCTGGACATTAAAAATGCATCAGGAGCCAATTAGCGTCGGCCCCAGGTTCTGCAGGAGGTGGAGGAATAAGAGAGCAAGGCAAGGGACAGAAAAATAGAGAGAGGCTGATGAAAAGAGAAAACTACAACACAGATAGGAGTGAAGGAATCCATCAGAGGAAGGGAGAAAACCCAAAGGGAAAATAAAACATAATGAGTAGCTAAGATTTGGATAGCAACACATGATTACAGGTTCAATTTAAAAAATGTTGCAGAATGTTTGCAGACCAGAATCAGACACAATCATCAGTGCAACCCATCAAGTCCTTTATTTAATAATCCCTCCATCTATCACTCCATCTCTCCAAGGTTTTCCAGGCTGAGCTCTCTGGAGACAATTAGTTTGTCCAGTTGCATCCCAACACTGGAAAAACTATATCCTTGCTTAAACTTAAAAAAAAGTTATGTCCAGATATCACATCTAAAATGTTTGACTTCACAGAATCTGAATTCAGTCAATTGTTTGTGAGCTGATTTTTTATGTTGATGTAAACAATATTACTGCACTTGACCAGACTTTAAATCTTAATAACTAAAATATTTAAATTGAACCAACCTAACTTATTTTTAACTAAATTAACATGAATTAATGTTTGTGCCAATCTAGGTTGGATGCCATATTTATGTTGAGAATAACTGTTATATTCAATTCCCAACCAGCTGGGAATTTATATTTCTGATACTTCAAGATGTTTATTGCCCTACCCGATAGGGATGGTAAATATCTTATTTAATCAGATATTATGTGAGCTGTTATATACTGTCATACTTTGTGTGTTAGAACAATAAATGAAAGATGGATCCAAGCTCAAATCATGGTCAAACAGATAATTCTGCACATTCATGGAATAAATTCACCACAAACTTGTATCCTCTTCTCTTGTCATCATGTCAAGATGAAATATGGAAACTGGTTCTCAATGTCCAAAAACCATGATCATGGCATATGGCACAACACATATAACCAAATGATTATTTTCCCATTTCATTTGACTTCACTCTAAAAATAATTTCCATTTCCCATATTACTGTTAGGAATCCCGTTTGTGTGGGTTGTGTGTTGTTTTTGTTTTCTCCCTCCACCACCAGGTGGCGCCCGGTTCTCCTTGTCCCTTCCACACACCTGTGGATGGTTGACTCATTATCTGAGGACTCTTAAGCAGCTGACTGCCACTAGCTCAACGCCAGAGTGTTTGCCAGTTTTGGTTACTCTAGCCAAGCTGAGTTTAGCTGAGTCTATCTGAGTCTTTTTCTCCCTGAGCTCTAACCTTGTTGTTTTTGTCTTTGCCACTCGGCAGGAAGTCATCCTGCAAACTGGATGTTTTGGCCTTCTCCCCCTGGAAGGATCGTTTGAGCTTCACACTGAGCAGGGGATAAATCTCCACAGGAACCGTTCCAGTTCTCCTGGAAATCTAAGTGGCAGTCAGCTCCATTGCTCCTCAGGGAACCAACTTAACCTAAGTAAAACCTGTCCACCCTCCAACGAGTCAACTAAGTTCCGAAATAACCCACACTGACTGGATTCTGGGAAGGACACCTTTTTCTGGAAACGTGAGTCCCGTTTCAGTCTTTGTTTTTGCAAGTCGTCCAAGTTTCCTACGGAACCTGAACTAAACTCTGAACTTCCCTTCTCACGCATAAATCCACGAATCGTACTATCAATAAACCTGTTAAAACTTTTCATATAGTTCTCTGGTGGTTTTACCACTTGTCATGAGTCCAGATCCCGCCAAGAGCGGCGGTGCAAAATTCCTGTTTAAAAAATAACAAAAGAAATAAGTTGGCTTTCTAAATGTGTTGTTCAAAATGGCACTTAAATGGTGTAAACCCAGGTTTTGTAAATCGGCGTTAACCTGCTGCCAGCAGCGGTTGCAGTTGCAATACCGTGGCTAACATACTCAACGGCCTCTGTTCTGCCAACGGCACTTCCAGAAACCATATGGTGACGGCGGGTGTCCGGCGTTTTGGCTTGTTTGTCGGTTATTTGCGGCTGAGCAGGAAGTTTGGATGGCTGATGATTCATTGTCATAACGTTATCCGTTAAAGCATAAACCCTCTTAGACCTCAGCTGGCTAATATTAACTAGTTAACTAGACGAGCTCTCTCACGGTCTGGGCCTTTGACTTGATCACATGCTCCGACTGCATGCAAAACACAAATCACAAGTGATTCAAACAGAAAAATTACCTGCAGGTCATGAATAAATATATACATATTGAGAGAACTCAAAAACTTTGTTTTTGGGTCCTTTGTACGTGTATTTAGTTCAGGTGAAATCCAACTTGATGTCTCAAAATGCTAAAAGAATGAGTCACACAATTAAATCAATAATTTTATCCAGTTTTCAGTGACAGTCGTTAGTTTGAATGAACAGCTACATGTTACACTTTTTTCAGTGAAGACATTCTTTAGCAATAAATAGCACAAGCTATGAAATATTCATTCTAATCACAGACCTAAACCACCTTAACTCATTCTTTTATATCCAACAGAAGCAACTTTACTCTAAAGGGCTGGGTATACCCTCGAAGCAGTGTGCCATAACGCAAGAGGGACAATCAGGAAATAGCTGTAGGTCTAGATATGGCCGAGGCGGTGAGGAAGTGGGGGCAAGTTTGTGCGACAATGGAGGGACATGAGGGCCAACGGGGATCCAGCTGGAAAAAGGGTCCCAGCGTACGCACATCACTCTTCTAGCTGTTCCATCTTCATGAGTTGTTTACCACAATGGCGGCCATACAAACAAAACAAGCCGGTAAGGCACCAAACAGGAAACAGCATAGTATAGAGCGCACGTAGATTTGTCCAAGAGTGTCTGCGCAAGGTGGCCATGTCAACTCATTGTCCATTAGATATACGATATAAGTATATTTGTGATGGATGTTGGAGCAAAACGTGTCAATTAAAAGAGCCGCATGAGCCAGACAGGAAGTCAGACACTGGAAGACTAAAGCAGATCTGATGAATACTGAAATAACATATGATGCACAGACGGATCCTACATACATTAACCGAGGACTCCATGTCAAATTTAGCAAGAAACGACTGAGCGAGTGGACATAGACCATAGTCTTTGTGAGCCAGCCTTAGATTTTGCGGTTAGACATTTCTAGGACTCTGTAGAAACCGGTTGCATGAGGAGACCATTCAGTGTCCTGATTTAGGTGCCATTAGACTAGAGATATATCCAAACATTGGTAGACATGAGCTTTCAAGTCCGAGGTTCGACATATTGTGTTCATATCGACCCCATGTCTAACTGCAATTCCAAACCTCCCTCGTGTTTAATTAGTTTTCTGTGACAATCCTTTTATCAGGGTTGTCCGTTTGCTAATCCTGAAAAATGGCTTTTCTTAGTTTTGTTTGTTGTGTTCTCAGTCCCTCTGTTAGTGTGTGTTGGTGCTGCTGATGGATTCCCCAGCACACCAGCCCATTATTTGGTAATCTTCACACCCTTTCCATACCTCCTTGATTGATCATTCCCTCAGTAAACATTCGGCTGGCTTTTCCTCATTTGTTGCCAAATCTTAGTAAATCCTTACGCCTATTCAGTCCTCGTTGGTTTAGCTGAATTTTAATGTGCATTTATGGGACAAGAGATTTGATTCTGATCTAGTGTTGCATTTTGATAAAAAAAAAGACACATATTAGAAGAGATGAATCGTTGAACTCAAGCTTTTTATTTATATGATGTAAAGGCAGCTCAGGCTGCTTGTCAGGAGTTCAAAACCAATTTCTCGTAAAGACAGCTGACCTGAGCCACATTGCTTTTGACCTAAACCTATAGCACAGCCAGATCTATTGTATGCTATCTAGAGGCTTTTTGATCAACTGTTTGAATGATTTTAAATAAGTTTATAAATCTTTATGATCCCTAAGGTTTACCAGGAGAGAGGTACGTCTGAGTTCTTGGGAAATAGATGTTCGCTCAGCCAGATGTGAAATTGAGGTCAAAATGTTTCAGCTGCAACAGACACCAATGAAGTTTAGATACTGAATACTGATGACAGGTAGAAAATATGTTCTCTCTATGAGCTGAGCACAAGGTTAGGAGTTAAAACTCAGTTCTACTTAAAATATTCATCATTTTGACTTCGGGAACAAATTTGGAAATACAAAAAATTAGCGTTTAAGGTTTTTAACCACTAAATAGTATGCTGTCCCTTTTTATCTTTGTTTGGCAATGTCAAAAGTTGCCTTGTGTAAAACAAAGCTTGGCTTTTCAGAGGGCTGAGAGATAGGTAGAAAATGTAAAGTTCCCACTGTTGTCAGATGGCTCTGGGGGTTCCCCTGAGTAACATTGTGGCTCCATTCCTGTTGTTACAAGTAGCTCCTATTGTTGCCTTACTGCTAGATATTCTTTTAGCACCCTGGCTCAAGAGGTCCCCACTGTCCCTTATAGCAGGACTCTGCAACCTGTGACTCCAGAACCACATGTGGCTCTTTAGGCAGTTGAGAATGGCTTTTCATCACTTTGTTTAAAACATGACCCAGCTGGTTTTTTAAAAGAAACAGAAATATATTTTTTGATCTTTTATAGGTAGGATTTTTTTTTTTTGTCAAAAAATTTCACACAAATTTCAGCAACCCATTCAAATTATACTTATCCACTTTTTGCAAGTTTTTTCCTTCCTTTTAAAACCCAAAATTTTAAAATCTTATTAGGTTATTTAAAAAGACAAATTCCCTAAGGTAGATATTTATCAAATCCAACTTATCCTATTCTTGAAAAATAATTATAATATAAATATGTTTAAACTAAGTTTTATTACCTGGACTAAAGTCAAAAAATGGCTTCTTTGTAAAGGCTGCATAACCCTAAAATAAGCATAAAACTCTTTGTTTTATGGCAGTTTGGATTATTGTATGGTCATTCCATTGGCTTCCAAGACAAGTATTTGTCCTCCGGTTAGAATCTGCTGTATTGATGACATTGACAGTGCACATGCTCAGTTGGACCCCAGCACGACAGAAAACACATCCTGACTGTCAGTGTATATAGGGACACGTGTTGCACTTCCTAAATGAAGAACAATAGGTAAAAATCCATGTAGATGTGTCGATTTGGAACGTTTCATGTTGAAATGCTCAAGTGATTCCCATTTGTAGCATATGTGATTCCTATTTAGGGTACATGTGGGTCACAAGTGAAAAATATAACTCCATAGGTGGTTCTGTCCAGGATAAAGACAGCTAAGGAGACAAGCTCTGAGGTAGTTTTCATGCATAAAAACAATGGAAGAGAACACATACAGTTAGTCACAGTAAAAACTGAGCCCATAGCTATTTCAACTGTAGCATCAATAATCAAATGTGTTGATGGCAGCCACCGAGTTAATATTTCCCTTCAGGATGATGTCACAGCCACATAGGAACAGACCATATGAAGCTACTATGACGAGAAAACCAGAGAGAGCATACAGTTAGAGGTTGAACTACATTGCAGAGTGGGAGAATTGATATAGAATAAAGCAGAGTGAGGAAAAAGGTTCACTATGTTCTCCGGCAGTCTAGGCCTATAGCAGCATTACTTGTCCCATAATGATTAACCACAATTAAAATTCCACGTACACATGTCGATTTGAAAATGTTGAACTGTTAAAGGGATTGACATGGGATTCCCATTTGTAGCATATGTGATTTGAACTTGAGGCACATGTGCATTTGTTCTTGGATTGAGGAGGTAAAAGAGACATTTTGCCAATTGAACCAGACAAATTACACTTAAAATAAGAAAGTACAATGTCATTGTCTTATTTCAAGTGCATATTATCTAATTATCTTATTTTAAGAGTAAAAATACTCATTCCATTGGCAAACTATCTAATTTACCTACTCAAATTAAGGGTAAATACACTTAATTTAAAAATGTTTTACTTATTTCTAGATTGTTTTTCCAGTGCATAACATGAAACATTCCAAATCTGCACTACTTACACCATACGGGTGCTTTTACATGTGATTCCTGAAAACCCATGGTATATTTCTGTAAGGGAAGTGCAGATATCAATGGATATCTTTGTTTTATTCTAAACTCAATGTAATGTACAGTACTGGAACCCTAAATGTTTTTATCTACACTGCAAAAACCATCTAGAAATGAGAAAAAATGTTTTAAATTAAGTGTATTTACCATTAATTTGAGTAGCTAAATAAGATAATTTGCCAGTGGAATAGGTATTTTTAGTCTTAAAATAAGATAATTAGATAATATTCGCTTGAAATAAGACTAATACAATTGTGTTTTTTCATTTTAAATGTAAATTGTGTTGTTCCATTGCCAAAGTGTCTCAATCATCTCCCTCAATTCAAGAAAAAATGCACTTATTGCAAGAAAAAATTACTTATTTAGATTTCATATTTTTTGCAGTGTAGACATATACATGAAATATTAAATGTGCTTTTTTTTATTTTGTTACTCTTTTTAGGGATTCTTAACATGTTTGCATCCGTCTTCATAACTCTTCATAGTTTCCCTTTAATTAACCGAAAAGTGTTTTTAAAGTTAAACACGTTTGCAGTGATTTATAAAGCTAATTTAGGGTAAACTCAATGTTTCCTCTTCTGTAGAAGGAAGAGGTAGTCTGCCGTCTACCAATAAATCATGGCAGATGTTTCTATGCTACTACTACTCATTCAAAATGTCAAATATTGAAACTATCTTCAGTTACAGGCGAAGCTTTAAATTACTTCCTGTTAATGCAAATATTTTTTCCCAGAAATGACGTCTGTCTGAGGGCTCAGATCCTCTGGGAGTCGTTTGAATCCGTTAACATTCTGTTCTTATCACTGATGCTGAGTCTTTGTTACACTTAGGCTCTGAAAATGAAATTCCACCTTCTTTGTCATCTGGGAATAACCGTAATTACCTCTTCCTGTTACACTGCTTACTTCCTCGTTCATGTCATAATTAGTGACTCCTGGGTTAATGATCCCTGGGAAAGCAAACAAATTTAGACGCCTCATTTCAACCAACCAGCGTGTGCCTTGAGTTGACTTAATTAAAAACAAACATCTAATAAATGAGGTGGTTTGGTAATAAAAGGGTCTATTTAACCCTCAACAGTCATATAACATGTTTATAGGGCTTTTGAAACAGTAGTGATATTCAGCTTTTGAATATGTTCAATAGACTGAATTTACTGCTACTCAGCATCTGGGTTTTTTTTTTTCTCCCTTATAACATTTTGTTCTTTGTTGCATTTTATTGATTAATTATAAGTTTAGCATTTCAGGTTAATCAGGATAACAATATGTATTATTTCCACAGAAGGTCTGCCTGGTCTCATGTGTTTTCTTTTCCTCTTTCCTGTGTAAAGCAAAGACAATAACTCTGCTCCCTTTGCCTCTGTGTTTTTATCCTGTAGAATGTAGTGTTGCACCAATACCAGTAGCGGGCGGGCCCCGATCCAGCACTAAAATGGTGCTATCGGTATTAACAAATAGGGCGTCGATACCATTTTGAGAGCCAAAAGTTTATTAACTATTATCACTGTTCTGTAACCCAACCCATGTGTTATGATCTGCTAATAAAAGGCTTCTGCTGAGGAGACTGAGGGAGAGCAGATGTAGCTGAACGTGACTCTCTTGCAGAAGCCAAAGAACCCTATTCTGTGTGGACTCAGTTTCTTTTTTATCATAAACTATCAATTTTGAACGTAACAATTGTCACCCATTCCAGGTAGGCAATAAAAAGTTCTACTGGATTAACTCTGTATTAATCTTTTTCCTGCTTCACAAAGGTAGGCAGCAGCTTGACAAGGCCATGATGGCAGTTATTTTACATCCAAGTAGTATACAGTTCTTCATATCACTGCAAAACATGTAAATCTAAAAAGGTAATTTTTTTCCTAAAAAATAAGTGCATTTTTCTTGAACTGAGGTGGTAATTGAGACACTTTGCCAAAGGAACTGTCAGGATTCCAGTCTTTGTGTTTGTCTTTGTGTTGTTCTCCCTTCCACCAGCAGGAGGCGCCTGGTTCCGATCCGCCTCCCTCACACACCTGCGGACGGTTACCTCATTACCGGAGTGCTCTTAAGCTGTTGGTTGCCACTACCTTGATGCCAGAGTGTTTGCCAGTTTGAGGTACTCTAGCCAAGCTTTGTTTATTCTGAGTCTAACCTGGAGCATTTTTGCGGTTGCCAGTTTTTTGTACTCTAGCCAAGCTGAGATCTCATCGAGTTAGACTGAGTGTTTGTCTCCCTGAGATTTAACTTTGTTTTGTTTTTGCCTTTCGTCAGCAAGCCTTCCTGCAAACTGGACCTTTTCGGACCGCCTCTCCCAGGAGGGATCAACTGAGCGACGGATTCAAACAGGAGGTTTGGATCCAGTCACCTTTGAGGTCGTTGAAATCACTCTCTGAGCAAGGAAATCATCTTCACCACGACCCGATCAAGTACCACAGGAAATCTGAGTGGCAACCAGCGTCTCCATCTATCTTCACTGTCGGACTTCTGGGTAAACCCTGTTCCACCCTCCACCGAATCAGACGAACACTGGTAAACCAACACACAGATTGGAGTCTAGGTTTCTCCACTTCTCTGGAAACGTGAGTCAACAAACAGATCCACTCCTTCAAGATCAGCGAATGATATTTTTCCCACTGAGCCTGAACTAACAGTCTGTCTTCCCCTCGTCTTCCAGTTCTGGCTGAGCAGAGTTCGGAGAAACTCTGCACCGAACTCAAATCTTTCAATAAAACCCGTTGTTCTTTTACTCTGTGCCTCTCTGTTTTGCTTCACTGCATGTGGGTCCGAGCCTTAGGATAAAATCATGACAGGAACGAGACAACCAACATTTAAAAATAAGAAAAAAATATTGTACTGTCTTATTTCTTCAAGTGCATATTATCTAATTATCTCTATTTTCAGAGTAAAAATACTCATTCCCATTGGCAAATAATCTTATTTACCTACTCAAATTAAGCTATAAACCACACAAAAATTAAGACATTATTACTTGGCTTCTGGATCGTTTTTGCAGTGTATACACACACACATCAATTTCAAACAGATGGTATCGGCATCGGGCCTATACTCCACAGCCAGGTATCGGTTAGAAAGTGTTTTCTTCTCCCGCTTTCTTCTTTCAAGCCTCAGCTTTTCGCTATGTCGTTCACAGTGAGTTGGTTTCTGCTGCAGCGTCCCTTTCAGTTCAGCGAAAGCACTGCCACCCTAATCTTTGGTAGGTAGGTTGCTGCAAATAAAAAAAAATCAGTGTTGGTGCCTGACATTTTGTGCTTTCACAGCATGAGGAAAGAACACTTCAAATGAATAAAAGACGAGGTAAAAAAGAAGGATAGTTTGCACAAGTGTGCAGACAATTTTTATTTCTTTATAAATAAAGGAAAGGCAGGTTGTAATATAGCAGAAGGTCTGGACTCTTCAAGCAGAGGGTCAGATTGCTCTGGCTGTGAGGTGTGAACTGCCTCTGTGGAGGTCTGTTTTTGCCATTAGTGCTCTGAAGTGCCAACCTGCCAGCCATTATGAGTGGGGGTCGGTAGAAATATTGGCTGCTCTTTTTTTGTCTATAGACTTGTACAGGTTGTAGAGAGAAGGTCAGTGTCGATTATCCCCTCTACAGACACTTTTTTTATCACAGTTTTGATCTGTCCTCTTCAGCATGAGACACACAACAGTGGATGTATCAAAACAGTTTGAGTAATAGCCAAGAAAACGATTACCAGCAGCTCTTGGAGAAGGTTGTTGTTCCTGAGTTATGACAGGACGCACCATGTCCTTCCCTAAACATTCATTATGCTAGGACATTTTTACATAACAAGGAACCATGTCTTTGATAACCTGAGCTGGAGATGGTTCAAGGTCTACAGAGTCTTGTTGAGGATGGGTAAAGGAAGAAAAACCTCCCACAGTTTCATCATCAGTATGAGCGGCCTTCTGCCGAGGCAACTGGTGGTTCTAGGAGAGAGACACGGACATACCAAAGGAACATTGAACCACCCATAAATACTTTCTATGTTAGAAAAACTAACAGTAAACTTGCTCTATATGGGCAGATGGGTTTAGAGACAGTTTTCATGTCAAAAGGTGTGGAAGAGAGCACATCAGGACAGTCACAATAAAATCTGAGCCGATACCTATGTCTAGGAGAGAAACAGGACTAAACCCTGAAAAACAGACTCAATTCTATCATTAATAATTAAAGACATTGATGGCAGCTGCACATTTGATATTTCTCTCCCGGATTGGGGTCACTGCAAAACAGGAAAGGACCGTATGAAGCTACTATGAAGAGAAAAAGCAGAGAGAGCTTAACATTAGAGATTGAACTTAAAAAATACTGCAGGGTGGGAGAACAGAGATAGAAGAGGCAGAATAGGGAAAAGTGGTCCCAATGTCATCCAGCATTCTAAGGCTTTAGCAGCATAACTATAGAGATAGCTCAGGATAACCTGAGTCACTCTAACTACAAGCTTTATCAAAAAGGACATTTTTAAGTCTTGCCTTATGAGTAGACAAGGCGTCTTCCTCACAGACTAAAACTGGTAGTTGGTCCCACAGGAGAGGAGCCTGATAACTGAAAGATCTATCTCCTGTTCTACTTTAAGAAAGGACATGATCTACTGTATGAGAAGGAGGATTTTAGATTATATTCTGCATTTAACAGGAAGCCAATGAAGAGGTGTCACCTCTACAGAACTCTGGCTGCAGCATTTATATCAGCTGTGTTGGGATGTTGTCAGGAATTTCACTGTAATCTCCACCATTTATAGCAGGTTTGGCTCCAGGCAGTTCTAAGCTGTGGTTCTAAGCGGTGTATTAGAAGTCCACATCCTGTCTGCATGATTAATCTTTTTTCCTATGGTTCAGAACAGTGCCAGTGGTTTCACCTGCAAGTTCAAATAGTTTCATGGACGGTTCTATTGAAGAGCAGCTGTTTGTCTACGAGAAGAAGAGTAGAGGGGTGACAGGACACATCCCTGGGGGACTCCAAATTTGATAATTCGTTGTGAAGGAAAAATGCTGCAACCACTGAAAATAGAGAGGTGCGAAGTGCAAATTAACTTCAAATAGAAAACCTGCACTGGTAAGCTGTGGTGAAGATTGAGCTAAAGTCAATAAAAGAGAATCCTTGCATCAGATACATCTACAGTGAATGTGGTTAAAATGAACCATTGCATGGCAACACAGAAACTAACAGGACAAACAACCGAGCAACAGGCCAAGTATTTGCAAACATGTGACAGCAGCTACAGAAAGTTTGATTTCAAGTTCAGACTAAATTGGGATTAATTGCCAAAGATTGAAAGAAATTCCACATATCTAAATATGACATAAGAAAAATACTCAAGTCACACTTAAAAAAGTGACTTCTATCTAGTCTTCTAAAATGAATTCCAGCATGAATCCTCCTATTTCTGCTGTCCCCCTGCACTGCCTGCATCATTTTAAAATTACTTATACCGAAAACATGGCATTTGGTTGAATACAGAATAATTGGGTCACTTAATTCAGGCTCACAAAGCAACAGCATCTGTTAAAGTGTCTTCAGAGGGGACTTCAAAAAGTGCCTCTTTACATAATAGTGAAATAACTGCAGCCTGTGGAGATGTGTGTGTTTGTCATTTGTAAGCTTCAGTTTGCATCTTTATTTTCTGACTCTGAAAAGCAGACGTAAGCCTTTGGTTTCAGTTTCTATGCAAACACTCATGCATCAGTGAGGCTGCAAAGTAATCCCACTACTTTCAGGAATGTCTGAATCATGTCCTCTGAGTATCTGGTGCTAAAGATGTCAGAAACACAGCATTGAAATAAAATCAGCCTCAGCAGGATGCCAGCAGAGACATGGCTAGTAGATGATCTTTTGCCTCCATCTAGTGGTTGATAGAGGAATTACACCTCCATCTATGCCCACTGGCTAATTCTAATGGTTGCATAGACACGTCTTTGCTGTGTCTAAACAAATGTATTTTAAGAAAAGCATTAAAATGGTTACAATTCAAAGTATAAGAATGAACAGAGATGAATTTGGCTGGGAATTATAGCACAGGGGATGATTTGGGAATTTGGCTGCAGGTTTCTGTATGTGTGTGTAAATATATGTGGGTGAGAAAATAGGTTTATATTATTTGTGTATATATGCAGGTAGATGTGCATGCTTATATATATATATATATATATATATATATATATACTATATATATATATATATATATATATATATATATATATATATATATATATATATATATATAAAACATAAATGTATTTTTTTTCATCTAGTTTAAAATGTTTTCATTAATTTAATTTTGTTGGTTTCTTCCTTTTTCTTTCCTTTTGGGATGGGTGCTGGAAACAAGAAGACTTTTTACCCTATGAATTAATAAATGGAAAATTATATGATTATATAAGTTAAACCGCATCATAGTCCTTTTCAGACTCACAGTCACCGAATAAGTTGTGGATTAAATTGAGTAACATGTATCTGACTATGTAAATTGATAGTAAGATGTTGTATTTATGCTTAGAAACATGAATGTATTTGTTCATAATACATTTTGTTGGTGAGATGTCTGTCTGAAATAAAAAAAATTCAATTTAGTTTATTTAAATAGCGCCAATTCACAACAGATGTCATCTCAAGGCACTTTATAGTTCAGCAGACTCATTGACTCGAAATGCAATCCCTCACACTAAAGCATGCTTAGAGCGACAGTGGAGAGGAAAACTCCCTTTAACAGGAAGAAACCTCCAGCAGAACCAGGCTCAGTGTGAGCGGCCATCTGCTGAGGCCGACTGGGGTTCAAGGAGACAGAAAGCAACTGCAGAAGTAAAAGTATCATCAAATACTGTTTTAGTTACAAATTACCTCTATTTAGTTCTTCAAGCCGGCGGGTTCTGCCTTAAATGCTATTTCATATGCAATAGAAACATGGGTAATATTTTTAACAGATAGTTTTATTGTAAAAGATTAATAAAAAAAGTTAAATAATATTTAAAAATCAGTCAACTTTAAAAAAAAATAAAATTTACAATGGAGCTAATCCTCTTCTGTAACATTCCCACAGACTCTACTGATGCAAACTGGCCGGTTCCTGAACACAATGTTATGTTTCTCACAAGGGAAATATTGGACAAAAAAAGTTAATTAATTAATTAATTAATTAATTAATTAATTAATTAATTAATTAATTAATTTATTTATTTATTTATTTATTTTTTATTTTATTTTCCTTGTTTCGGCTTAAGGTGAAACCTTCCGTTGCAATGCTGGATTCCAGACGGTTGGGGGCAGCACTGCGCCAATCAACCCATCCCTTCTACCGTTTGCTTGGAGGAGGAAAGTAAACCAGGAAAAACAAAACGTCAAGCGAAGTCTTCCTCTTGTCATTTCAGCTAAAATGTTATATCTGAGTAGAACCTTTCGGTAAGTTCAAAACAGATTAACTTATATTTCCGTTTTGATGTTAAATAAGCAGATTTTTAACAGACTGAGGCTGACAGACCGCTTTAATAGAGGCAATTAAATGAAAGAGACAAACAGGAAGTCTCACCACTTTCTCTGAGTTTAGTTACTTTTTTTTATATAGTTTTTTTAAAAATACATGAAGTGTATTTCAGTTGGGTTTAAATCGTTATGTCCGAAAAAGAAGAGCCGCCCTCTGCCCCATTTCTAAGCCGGGGAGGCGAACGGCCGGCGAGCGGGGAGCGCCGTCTTATCTGTGACGTTCAGCTTCAGGATACAGGAATACAGAATTCACTTTATTTAGGAAATATATATCACATAAAGCTGCTGAAAACAATGAAAAACAATTTCTACAGTTTCCCAAAATGTAGTTTATTGTTTTCTAACTTTGTGACAAAAATATAAACCTGAAATTAATTTATTTCCAGTATTATTTTTTTCATTTTTCAAATGATTTATTCTTAATTCGATGTTTTACTGCATTTAAAGTATTTAAACATGAAGGCTGAGTTATTTAAGCCTTCAGCCTCTGAGCTTGAAATGAGTCAGAAGAGGAAATGAATTACTTCTGTTTTTGGCAGCCTAGAAATTCCCAGCCTCTTGGTTTTTCACTTTCATACCTGCCTTAAACTCACAGCCAGTAAAATGTAGAATAAAGTTCAGTTTTTGGGCTGAATTTGATCACTTCCCTCCCTGCCTTCATGAGGAGGTGGGGACCTTCCGCTTCCTTTGCAGAACTGCCAGCCGGGGCCCTGCAGCAGCCCACAGCTGGATTGCATCACCCAGCTGCAGACACAGATGTCCTCATTCAGTTTTTTTTATAATCTTCAGTCACATTTTCTTTATTTAATCCTGCAGGGTGAAAACAAGCTAGAATGTGAAGCCATTCAGGTTGAAACTGTGCAACCTGGAGCTTGCTGTGCTGTAAGCTCTCCTCTTCTCTCTGGGGGCCCCATCTCAAACCTCAAGCAGACCTCAGTTCGGCGCCACAGCCCCTGAGATGCGTCTCTGTACTTCCCTCCGCCGCTGTGAGCGAGTTCCCCTCAGCGCCCGCCTTCACGCCGCCCAGACATCTGCCTGTTTTGTCTTGCCGCAGAACCTGTTGGCCCGCCTGTTCCCGCCCTGGGGAAGAATGTAGGGTGTTGTTGCGTCATCTTCGTTTCCTCTCGTTTGCTGCCTGCAGGTCTGGGTTTTTTTTTTCTGTGCTGCTGAGAGAGACAGGTCAGAAACAACCAGCAGACACACGGTTAACCGCAGGAGGGGCAGGAGACGCTGCCAGGCTCCTGAGCTTCCAGGGATGAGGCTGGATCAGACGGACAAACTGCGCTGAGGAGCAGCCTGGTTTACCGCACAGCAGGAGGAGATGCTGAATCGGACTTATTCTCACATCATAAGATTCAGAAGAGAAAAAACAGAAATAGTTTCTTTACAAACTAAAACAGGAAACTTTACCCCGTATTGTTTTTTAGACCAAAAGCTAAAACTCTCACCTGATCTGGATCATTACCAAAAGGATTGTTCTTTGGCTCCTCTGCTAAAAAAATCTCCTTACGACGTGTTCTGATGTTTTCCAGTAATCCTGCTCACTAACCAACAAACGCCAACCTGGCTGAGGTGGTCATTTCTTTCTGCATTATTAAAACGAGATGATTACAGTTTATTAAGATAATAAATCAGTCAGGCATCACACATTTTGGAAATCAAAATATTTTCTAATCCAGAAAGGAAGATTGAATCAAAGGTTTCTAGAGTAACTTTAATTTTTTCTCAGATTTTCTTTTACTTTTCAGTTTTATTTTTTCCCATTTTATTTAATTCTTTATAGATGTTCTAGTTTTCTTTTAGCTGGTTTTATTCTTTCTAATCTTTTTTATTTTTCAGTTTCAGTTTGTTCTATTTCTCATTCTCTGCTTGAATTCAATTAGTTGCATTAATTTCTAGTTACGTTTTCTTTATTTCTCTGGAGTGGGAAGTGAAAAAAACATTTCTATTGGTCTGTATTGAGGTTAGCTAGATTAATTTTTGAGCCTCAGTTTTATTTGTTTTTTAGAGTTTCTGGACTGTTAAGTTTATTCTTTATTAATCGTGTGTGTTGCTAATCTGTTAGCCAGATTAGATGGAGCAGAAGGCCTTCCTTCACATGCTGGATTACACTGTGTGAACAGAGGCCGTCTAATGAGGACAGTGTTCTTGTCTGTAGAAAATACACAGGATAAGGACACATCCTGGAGCCGGACTGATAGAGGAGAGCTATCTGTAATCAGCTAAGCATCCACCTGATGCAACACATAGACTCATGAGGTATAAGAAGCAGGAGATGACCTTGTTGGGGGTAATTTTTCCCGGATTCCAATGCTTGCTGACGTTTTGAGCCTACAGCTGTGGAACTGGGATAAACTCCTGCTTTAATATTCCTTTTTATATAGTTTTACCCATAGTTTAAGTTAAGACGCATTATACTAAGTAACTCCGTAAAAGTTTAAAAAAACAATCCACTGGACTTGGTTTCCAAGATTTGATGACTGAGAATCTTGATCAGCATATACTAAGTAACTTGCACCCAGGAAAAGAACCGGAAGTGAAGTTCCAAGGCTAGGGCCCTATAAAATCAGTTTTATTTTTTCCCAAATTCCGTTTTAATTTTTGAAAATTCTGTTTTTTCCGTTTTATGTATGTATTTTTGCGCTTCCAATCAATGGAATGTTGACAAAACTTGCAAAACAATAGTTCACCTGACACGGAAAAAGTCACGAGGGAACTGCTCTGTACTCAGGGCGTAGCGTCGTGTTTCTCAACTTTTTCGCCTAAAGCGGAGCTGTGGAGAGCCGCTTCGCCATTATTTCAATGTTTTGATGGGGGAGGGTGAGCGGAAATGACGGAGCGGGAGCGGTTGTGTCGCCCAGATTTGCATCCCCCGGTGTGCATTTCCCCCCGACGAAAAAACAACAAAAACAGAATTTCATTTCAAATGTAGAAATTCCACGTTTACAATAGATTCCGCGTTAATTTGCCAATTCCGCGATTCTGTGATGGCGGAAATTATAGGGGCCTACAAGGCCTAACCGCCTTCAGAGGAAACTAACCTTCTAATAAACAGAATTAACAGGACTCAACGTTCAGAGAATGCGATCTGGAAAACGCAGTTTGAAAAGAATTTAATTTGAAAAACGTGATATATAGTGACAGTAAATGTAATAGGGATGCACGATATAATCTGCCCCCTATCGATATCGGCCTGTATCGGCCTTAAAACTGAACTTTTACTAATGAAATATTGCTATATGTCATCGTTATGCTACGAAATCCCCCGAAAATTCACGAAATTTTGCCATATTTTTATATGTTGATATATTGACGCGGTATCGATCTATTTTACTAACAAAATCTCACAAGAATTTGCAAAATATCACGAGAGTTTGTAACAGAAC
>JAGKQL010000050.1:3763859-3777792 GCA_018398635.1 Cyprinodon brontotheroides | reverse complement strand
TGAGTTTTAAAATATCGGCATATCGGATATCGGCCAAAATCCCAATACCGTGCATCCCTAAAATGTGAGCTTGTTTGAATAAATCAACTAAAAACGGAATTTGAAAATGTTGGTGAAGGTTCTCAGTCATTCAGGTCATAGTCGTTCCAAAAAAAAGAAAATTAAAACAATCCAGTGGACTTTGTTTCCAAGTTTGAAGACGTTTCGCTTCCCATCCAGGAAGCTTTTTCATTAAAAAAATGTCAGGAATAACGTTGAGTTCGAGGTTGTGTACGGCAGCCCAAGAAAGCCTTGTTTTTGTTTTGAAAACATGCAAATTGAAACGGACGAAGGGGTCCACCTCTTTGGAATGGGGGCCGTTTGGCTTCTTGTGTGCAATGTCCCATACCAGTTTGGAAACAAAGTCCTGTGGATTGTCTTTAATTTTCTTTTTTTGAAATTTGGAAACAGAAAATCTGTAAAAACCAAAGAAAAACAGATGTTAAAGACGGGGTTTCCTTTTTTATAATTATTTCCTTCCCACTTTATGATCTTTTAAAGATTATTTTTAGGCTCTAGTGGCCTTTATTTAGTTATATTTTTGAAAGAATGTAGACAGGAAAGCGGGTTACAAGAGAGAGGAGAAAGTTTAGCAGGACCCGGACTCGAACGGGCAAATAAAGGTATTTGGGTCATTGGCTCTACCTCCACACCATAGCATCACCCCAGAGCTTCCACAAGACCAGTTCAATTATCAATAAACTGACCTAATTGGTTCGATTTTAAAGAAAAGTTCAGGTCAGACAGCTTGTAGTTTCACCCTTTAGCCATCAGATGGCAGCATAGAACCAGATGAACTGATCAAGTTTCTGTAACATCTACCTTCTGATTCAGCTCACATCTGTTTTTTCTGTATTCTGTATTTTATTTCTGATTACCATTGCCTAATAGGCTCTTGTAGAATTTAACAAATCAAATAAACTTATAAAGGGAAATATTGTCTTGTTAGTGCTGGATAATCTGGCCCAGGTGTTGATTTCTTTCTTTCTTTTTTTTTTTTTTGATAGAATCTAGAGCAGTTTGAGGATGAAAGGTCTGGTTTAATTTTAGCAGTTTCCATAATCTGAAGCTGTAATCTGGAAAAATAAACTACTTTATTGAAATGTCCTTCGGTCATTGAATGCATCATACCTGCTGACTCCACCTGCCTGATAAGAAAAAAGAAAAGAAAAAAGAATAGAAAAGAGAAAAGGTTGGTGTTGATTGTCAAGTTGTGTTATCAGTTAATCATTAGTTTGCTCACATTGATGTTGCAGCTGATTCTTCAAAACACAATTTCAGGAAAAACACGTAAAACATGAGGTGGATGATTTGGGAGCAGAGCTCCTAGACTATCAAAAATCAACTCCCTGATAACTCTCAACATGAAAGGAAACGAATTGCTTTTCCTGAACTTTCTAAGATTTTTCCTGATTTTCAGTCCTTTTGGGGCTTTTCAAAAAAGCGAATGTGCTCTCCCAGCTGATTAAAAAGTGGAGCAACAGTCTGTACATTGGAAAAATAATCTAGAAATAAGTGAGGATTTCTTAAATTAAGTGTATCTACCCTTAATTTGAGTAGGTAAACAGGATAGTTTTCCAATAAAATTAGCATTATTACTCTTAAAATAAGATAATTAAATAATATGCACTTGAAATTATGCAATTGTGTTTTCTTATTTTAAGTGTAAATTGCCTCGTTTCATTGGCAAAATGTCTTTTACCTCCTCAATCCAAGAACAAATGCATGTATTTTAAGAAAAGTGACTTATCTAGATTTAGATTTTTTCCAGTGTAATGTTATGTTGCACCTGTGCTTTTATTGTAAAGTGCTGGTTGTTGGATTTTGTAAGGAAATTTTATGGGGTTGCCATGAGAAACCGAAAATCCAAACTAGGGATGCCCTGATATTTGATATTAATATCGGATATCGACGTGCATCTAAAATCTCTGATATTTTCATGCTGATTAAAAGTTTCTGTAACTGTTTGGTTAATTTTTCATAGATCGGTTGTTTTCATAGATAGATAAAACTTTATTCCGGACTCATGATCCAATAAATACATACATAAAATCAGATAAAAATAGTTAATAATAAAAAGCACAGTACAAGTACCATTATCGACTAAATAGGAACTTTAAGAAGACAGGAATGCCAGTGTCTCCACAGCTTAGACTGATATCGGATTGCACTACGTGTGGTATCAGTAAGTGACAAGATAATATCGTTTACAGATGCATTTAACTTACAAATAAACTTATACATTAATAAGTCATACTCTTGCTAGACCTTTGAAATAAATATATTTAAAATACAAGAGGCTTTCGGTAACTAATGCCCGTGACCCACTTACAGTTTTTTGATCTAGATGAAATTCTGCATAGACAAATATTTATATCTCTATAGATTAAAGGCCAATTTATGCTTCTAACGCATAGCCTCTGCAACCGACAAATCTGTCTCTGTGTGCGACCACGGCCTCCCGTGCAGAGGTGGCAACCGTTGTTGCGCACTTCAAAAAAAATCCTGACTGTGCCTCGGACGGTTGCAAACCCTCGCAGGCCTCAAGTGGAAGTGCGCAGAGAAAAACCAGCTGTGATTGGTCCTTGGTATGCCCTTCCGGCTGTCTGTGTGGTCGTCCTTCTCGATTCGGTGCTGGGGCGCAACATTTTTAAAAACCGAGGAACAACTACAATGGACAACTACGACGAAAGGTTAATCGGTCTTTTTGCCAACTCCATTGACAGAACCTGATCTTCTTCGATGTCTAGCAACTTTAGATCCGTGACCGTGATATCTTGTAGACTCTCCATTGTTGTTTTGGAAAATAAACACCCCTACTGGCGCCGTCGAGTTCTCGAATAGGCTCCCCCTTGCTCTTTGGCGGGAAACTGCTCTGTGTCCCTAGAAATTCCAGAGCGACGGTGCAGCAACATACCAGCAAAACTGGTTCCCGATCAGCGACATTTGATGTGTGCAGTTGCAGAAGTATAATTAGGCTTTTAGTGGGAAATTACAGCTCTGAACTAATTGTTGTTTCTGATTTACAGGTGTCTGAACTGTCAGGTGTGAAACGGAGCCTGTTGAGTGTCGAGCAGTGATTTGTTTTTTGTATTTAAAAGGACGCACGGCACAGGAAACTTTTGTTGAAATGAAAGTCACTTATGGTGATGATGCCCCCCTCATATGACTTTGTAAAAGGCTCGCATCGTGAATTCAAACACGGTCAGAAGTCTGTGAAAACAGCCCCCAGATCCGGTCGTCCCCCTTCTACCATTGATGAGTCATCTGTCCGTCAGGTTGAGGCTGCCATTTTGCTGGATGGACGGATAACTGTTCGCCAAATAGCCCATGAGGTCAAGATTAGTACCGGGTCTGTGGAAACTGTCATTAATTACCATTTGCATTTGCAAAAAGTGTCTGCCAGATGGACTCCTAGGTTTCTCACACCTTTCCAGAAGCAAGAACGCGTTGAGTGCTCATGGATGAATTTGGAGACGTGCCGAAAAGATGAGTCAACGACTGATTGCACAGTCTGAAAGCTGGGTCCATTGCTATCCCCGTAATCCAGAGACCAAAGGCCAGTCAGTGCAGTGAAAGCACCTTGACTCTCTTCCTCCGAAGAAGGGAAGGGTGCAGCCCTCCGCTGGCAAGGTCATGCTCACAGTCTTCCAGGACCAGGACGGAGGAGTGATGACAGGTTTCCTGGCTAAGACTACCACAGTGACAGGAGCCTATTATGCTTCACTTTTGAGGAAATTAAAAGAAGCTATCAAAATCAAGTGGTGGGGCAAGATCAGCAAAGGCATCCTCCTCTTGCAGGACAACTCTGCGGTCCACAACTCGCATGTTCTCATATCAGAGGCACAGGCGTGCGGCTATTAACTCCTCCCTTATCCCCCCTTCTCTCTTGACCTTGCACCCTCTGACTTTCACCTCTCCCCAGCCGTAAAGTTGTTCCTGAAAGGAAAGTGCTTACCAGATGACGCGGCCTTGATTTCTGAAGTCACGTCGTGGTTTGAGGACCAACCTGGGGCATTCTACAAAAACAAATGCGTAACTCTGGGCGAGTCTTGTGGAAAAAGACTGTCTTTGCCAAGTGTCATTGCTCTATTGCTATGGGAAGCCCATGCATCCATCCATCTTCTTCCACTTATCTGGGGTAGGGTCACGGGTTTAGTAGCTTCAGTAGGGAGGCCCAGATGTCCCTCTCCCCAGTCACTTGGGGCCAGCTCCTCCGGGGAAATCCCAAGGCGCTCCCAGGCAGGTCAAGAAACAGTCTCTCCAGCGTGTTCTGGGTCCCTTCCAGGGGCTCCTCCCTGTGGGACATGCCCAGAACACCTCACCAGGGAGACGTCCAGGAGGCATCCTAATCAGATGCCAGAGTCACCTCAACTGCCCCCTTTCAACATGGAGAGGCTCTATGGGAAGCCCCTTGCAGGTAATTAAAGCTGGTAGGATTCATGCTAATATCTTATCGGGTCAATATCAGTATTGACATAGCTGGAATATCGGTATCATATTGGAAATGAAAAAGTTGTATCAGGACATCCTTAAGCCAAACTGAAGGTGCTAGGAGGCTAATGAACTCCTAAATATTGTGAAACAGTCATTCCAGCCACTAAATAATGTAAACATTACCACAATGCCAGCGCAGGAATGACAGGTGATGTTATGCACTAACATTTATTTTCAGAAACTAGTGCAGCACTATCGTCTGATCGGATGATTCTTAGAAACCAAAGCAGCAAACGGCAGGTTTACCTGCTCAAATCTGCACTAAACTAGGTTTAGAAAAGTAAACCTATTTCTCTCTTTAAAACAAAGAACAAAGTTTTGAATCAATGTGGGGGATGGTTTGACCTTTGTACACTAACCAAGCGCTAACCGTTCAGTCTTTGCTGAGTTTTTCACACGGATGTGGTCTCAGCTTCACACGCTCAGCTGGGCTCCTGGTGACTGAATTGAGCACGTGGGACTTTCAGTGTGCACATGTGGTGTAAAATGCGCCCATTTAGCCTATATAGGCTGATGGGGAATGAAAATAGATGACCCCAATATGGCCGAGCAGCATAATATACACTCATGGTTTTGTGCTTATGCTCACGCCATACTGAACGTCCTGAATTTAACATCAAGGAGTGGGAAAAGAAAAGAAAACATTTTTTCTTTTGATCAATATTTACTGTATTGATAGTTTTCTTTTCGTCGAAAAATTATGAAAAAAATAATTTTTTTTGGGTGGGAATTCTTCCTTATTAACTTCCTTCCTCCTCCGCCCTTCCTTCTATCACTCTCTTCTTCCTTTTTCACTTCATTTCTTCCTTATTCACTTCATTTTCTTCCTTCCTATTCACTTCATCTCTGCTCCTTCCTTCTTTATTCACCTCATTCCTTCCTTCCTTCCCTTCCCACTACTTCATTCCTTTCCTTCTTTTTATTCACCCTCTCTCGCTCTCTTCTTTCCTTCCCTAATTACATCATTCTCTTCTTTTCCTTCCTTTATTCACCCCATTCCTTCTTCTTTCCTTCCCTAATTACATCTATTCGTTTCTTCCTTCCTTTTATTCACCTCATTCGCTCCTTCCTTCCCCTGCCCCTATTCACTTCATTCGTTCTTCCTTCCTCTTTTTTATTCACCCCTATTCCTTCCTTCCTTCCTTCCCTTCATTCGTTTTTCCTTCCTCTCTTTATTCACCCCTTATTCAATTCGTTCATTCCTTTCCTTCCCTAGTTACATCATTCCTTTCTTTCTCTTCCTTATTCACCTCATTCCTTTCCTTTCCTTTTTCTACCTTCCTTTCCTTATTCACATCATTTCTTTCCCTTTTTTCCTTTCCTCAGCTCATTCTGTTCCTTTTTCACCTTTTCTCCTTCCTTTTGTTCCTTCCCTCACTTCTACATCTATTCCCTTCTTTCCTTCCCTAATTACATCATTCCTCCTTCTTCCTTCTTCATTCCTTCCTATTTCACCTCATTCCTTTCTTCCTTCCTTATTCACCTCCTTCTCCTTCTTTTCTTTCCTTCCTTGTTCACTTCCTTCCTTCCTTCCTTCCTTATTCCTCACATCATTCCTTCCTTCTTTTGCTTATTCACACATCATTCTTCCTTTCCTTGCTTTATTATTCACATCATTCCTTCCTTCCTACTTCCTCTCTCTCCTTCCTTATTCACATCATTCCCTTCCTTTCTTGCTTATTCACATCATTCCTTTCTTCCTTCCTTCTATTCACATCCTACCTACCTACCTACCCACCCAAGCACCCACCCTGTAAGGGGGCTTCAAGATAAGCCTGGAGGAACTGTCAGGCGATAACATTTATAAATTGCCGCATGCTGTCTGACAAGCAGTGTCTAATGTGGGAAAGAAGGAGAAGTATTTATGAGAAAAAAGAGAGCAGAGAAAGTGTGGACTGCTGGAAGAACTCGTGGTGAACTGGTGAAAGAAAAGTGAAATGGTGCTCAAAGATGACCCTGCATATTTAGAGGATGTTTGGCTCAACCTGCTGCTGTGAAGCAGGATTCTCCACCATGAACAGAATCAAAACAAATATGGATCCAGGCTCAGAATGAGCTCCTTGATATGTGCTTTAGAATGGCTTAGTCTCCATTTAAACCCAGGTTTAAAGCCTTGCAGGGCAGCCTAAAGCCCACTGCTCTCATTAAGACAGAAAAAAGAAAAAAAATATATATATATAAAAAAAAGGTCAGTTCAAATGATTTATAAATTATTTTAATTGGGATATTGTCTTTATTCCAAACTGAACAATTGTTCTCTACTTCAAAAAAATACTTCAGATTTATTTTTTATTTAAAAATCCAATGTATAACATGAGTGCATAAAAGCCTGCTTTTTATTTTAGTGTTAAATTCTGTTTAAAGTAACAGATTATAATTAAAAATGTCTCCTGACCTTTACTGGTTGATGATTTTCTTTATTCGGAACCTGCTGATTTTTAAGTGGTTACCCCTGGTCTATATGCTATTTATGAGTCATCATCATTCCTTTTTAGACAAATATTGTGTCAGCTCCTCTCCATATTATTTTCGCAATTGATTATTTTGTCAATGAACTCATAGTTTCTGCATCGCACTAACAGTTACTGTCAGACGTTTGTCACCGTTTACAGACAAAAATGTTTGAACTGCCGGTAAATCCAGCAGCATGTTTGAGTTCCCTCTGTTTACTCTGCTGCAGTGCAGGAACACAAAGTTCAGCAAACAGCCGCCGCATCCCTCAGTGTTGCTCAGAGCTGTTGCTCAACTCCAATCAGACCTGACTGAGGTTTTCTGGTTAGTCGGAAGTTTGACGCGCTGTAGGAGGGTTCAAAAGATCCCACTGCAGGGCCGGAGGAAACATTCAGGACCTTCACAGAGAAGAAGAACAACAGGAAGATGAAGAGGCTCAGCTTACTCCTCTGTTTGGCTGCTATGGCCGCAGCGCAGGTAACTTCTTAGTGACTCAGATCTAGCTTTAGTTAATCAGATTTGAGGCTTTAGATGAACAGAAGTCTGATTTGAGTTGATTCTGTGACAAATAAAAAAAGCAGTTCAAAAATATCTAATAGTATCATGAAATAACTCCTGGCAGATGCTGTTTATTGTCAAAAAGGAATCAATCCATTGGTTTTATTTATATGTTTTTATTTAGCTAATCATTCTAGCAGTTAATACTTAGAGTTTAATAATTAAACCTTAATATCTGCTCCAATCTGTGCGTAATAATCAAGAAGAGACTTTGATCCTGTCTGATGGCGGGGCAACATGTTAAAATAAAAGCCACTGCACCTTAAGGATGAATGATAAAAAAATGAAAACAAAGTTAGACATACTGTATAATATAGCATATTCTATATTGGCACATATATTCACTCCATAATTGTATGGAGTGGAATTTATTTCATTATTTTTGCAATCAAAGTACATATTTTGTTAATGGAAATTTGAAAAAAAATAAAAAATATTTTTTAGAAAGACCTTTGATGAAAACAAACTTTTGAAAACATTTTAATCAGAAAAGAATAAAGTCTTGAGAGCAACTTTGCTTTTTTCTCTGATTTTTTCAGAATCCTGTTTCTTTTGGCTTACTTTCGTTGTAGTTTTATTGTTTACAACTAACATTTTACCTTTTCAAATCTTTCTTTTTTAGATTAAATTTTTTCAACTTCATTTTTTGAAAAAAAAGGTTGAAAAAAGAAATTACAAAAATCAAATCTTCAAAAAAATCTAAACATATATGAAAGATTTATTAAATAAATAATGAATTAGAAAAAAATAAATCTGAGAAAATATTGTTTATTTAAAAAAATCTTTTCAAAGTTTAATTCATCTTGATTACATTTTTTTATTTTTTTTTTTTTTTTAATTTTACAAAACATTGAATGTAATAATAATGGAACAAAATTCACTCCATTATAATCACAGTTTAAAATGAACCTTTTCTGTTTTCTCTGATTTTTTTTGCAAGAATTTTTGTTTTATTTTATTGTAGTTTTATTGTTTACAACTGTTACATATATATTTACCTTTTTTCTAAATTTCTTTTTTAGATTTATTTTACTAACTTCATTCTCTTAAAAAAAAGGTTGGAAAAAGAAATTACAAAAATAAAATCTGCAAAAAAAAAAATCTAAAACATATATATGAAAGATTTATTAAAGAAATAATTAGAAAAAAAATTAATCTGGAGTAAAGTAATATTATATTTTAAACTTTTTCAAAGTTTATTTCATCTTATAAAAAAAAATGTTTTCAAATATTTTACGAAACATTGAATGTAATAATTATGGAACAAAATTCACTCTGTATAATCAGAGTTTAAAATGAACTTTGCTGTTTTCTCTGATTTTTGTTTTCAATATTCTTTGTTTTATCTTATTTATTTTATTGTAGTTTTATTGTTTACTTATTTTCAGGTTTAATTTTAAAAATTCTTTTCAGGTTGCATTTTACAAATCGCATTCCCTTCACCTCTGGAGGCAGCCTTTCCTCTGGAGTGAGAAACAAAGACACATTTCTATTGGTCCGCTGGAAGTTAACATTTTTATTCATCAATGCGTGCATTAAGAGCGACATTTGTATCGAGCTTGAAGTGAAGATAATGTGATTTGTGAAATGCAGTTTGAAAAGAATGCAATTTATGAAACTGTGTCTGAAAAAAAACCCAAATAATTAGAAAAAATAAAAAATCTGTGTTGATGTCGCCCTTATTCCATCCCAGCCTGCAGTGGTCGACCCCCGAGGATCGCGTCCCGTGGAGCACGCCACCAGGGATGAAAAATGTGCCACCCAGAAGGAGTGGCCTTTTTGCACAGACGATGACTGGGTAAATCCTCCTGTTTTATCTCTACACTTCATATATCGAAAAATATATATATTAAACATGATATATTTAATACAAAAGACTTTCTTCAAGTTTTGTTTCTATGGATGGTTTGTGTTAACGTTTATGGTTGAAAAAAGAACAAACAAACATTTGGAGCACCATAAAGGTGGTCCAATGAGGGCTCAGTTAGCTTTACATAGATTAGTATCCGACTTCACAGAGCGCCAAACTAACTTAGTTACAATAGTCAATGGTTACCACAGGTTAAATAATAGAAAATAGATAATATATATATTTAACCTAATAAATTAACAAAATACTTATTTATTTACTCCTGCTTACAGGTGTATATCAACATTTGCTTTACATTTTGAAAGCATGTTTCTAATTCCAATTGATCTTCCCAGCTTAAAGTTTCGCTTGCTCATTAAAGTCGTAAAACTCCATATTCAAAAATTCAAATCATTCTTGGCTAAACTTGTATATAAACATACCCCTTTATCAGACCGTCACAAAAAGTGAAAGGATTTCATTAAAAGAATACTGGTTCCTAAAATCTGTTTTGTTTTTCTTGATCTTATGCAGGCCTAAATTCGCCAATCATAAATCAACCATCATCTGTCAATCAAATTTTTTCGTCATAGTATCTTTGATTCATGTATCGCAGGCCAATATAATGCAGTTGTTGCGCCAAAGAATAATTTCTTTCCCATTGAGCTTCCGCCCCAGTGTTCACAGGGATGGACGCTCTGTGTCCTTCTTCCACAAACATCTTCGTCCCACTTTCCTTCTAAATAAAAAATGGATGACGGAGGAGACTCATCCACCTAATTCCCACCTGTAAACTCTCCCTCCTCTTGCATGCGTTTCCTCTGTCCATAGCGCCTCTTGACAGTGTCGCTTCTAAGTCACCACTTAGTGCTACTTTGGTCCCATTAGGATTTTCTCTCCATTGGGAACTCATACTCAGGGGCAACAGGGTTGCTAACTGGTTAGCAAGATGTGCGCCCCACAAACCCGCCAAAACCTCAAACATGCTTCTTGCAAATCTTCCACTCACAACACTCCGCCCCTTGATAAATCTCACCAATCACATCTACCTATCTACCAATGCAAAACGCGTATACCTGGGAGAATTCAGAAATGCAACGGTTGAAACAGCCGCTTCCCTCTACGACTTTAAGCTAATTTCAGTTTTCAGTCACAACATGTTTTTGAAATGATTTAGTCTCTCAATGGATCTTTCTACACTGTTAAGCTACTTTAAGTCTTCTGTTAAAATATACTCAAAATATACAGCCACTTCTTACCACTTTCCATAGCTGGGACCGTCACTTCTGGGAGTGTTTTTGCCGCCTGCTTTATTTCAATAATGTAGCCTATATGAGACAGAAGGTTCATAAAGTTCATTAAATGTGTTAAAATATTCTGATATTGCTTCGCCTGGCTGAATTTCAGTATCTGGCATCTGTCGGAACGGGCAAGTCATTTAGAAAGTTTTTGAGCATAAACAGTAGTGTATAGGATTTCCTAATAGCTCTTACGCGCTGGCCACGTATTCTACGAAGCCGCAGACCAACCGAAGAAAGTGCGCATTCAGAAAGCCTGGTCTGCCGATAATGCAAGCGTAGAAGAAGAAATGCGCCGTTTACCCAGCAAAGAAAAGAAAACAACGAAAGAAAATGTCTGAGGACCCCAGTGTTGAGGTGAAGAGCATGAGCCTCTTTGCCGGAAGCTGAATGCGCCGGTTTGGTCTGCCGGCTTCCGTGAATCGTGGAGCGCCAGCATGCTGGGGGCGCTTATTAGGAAATCCTATACACTACTGTTTAGGCTCTAAAATCGTTCCTAAAATGACTTCGTTTCGAGTAAATTCTGGATGCTACCTACTCAGGACACTTGGATTACATTGGACGAGCAGTATGGAGGAATATTGACAAGTTTTTGTGGACTTTTTGTGGACCTTTCTGTCTCGGGCTACTAGACCTCCATTATTTGAATGTCAGCAGACAGCAAGAAGCCCTCCCAGATCTCCAGATGCATTTGAGATATCAAAAAAGTACTCTGCAGAGTGTTGTTCAGCATGGGGTGAGTAGAAAATGAAGGCTAATCATGTTTTGGGTGTGTACTATTCCTTTAATATCGTTCCCCTAAGCCACTGAGTGTTGTTTAAAAAGGAAGACATTAGCTTTTTATGCTAGCACAGCTTCAGTGAAACACAAAATTAAAATTCTGTGCAGATTTACTGCCTTTTATTTCTGAGGTAAATAGTGCTCTATTCTTTTAAATTAATTCCACAAGAAGAGCAACTTTACAGTTTAACTTGAATCACTTTTAATCTCTAAAAGTGAGGTTTCGCATAAAGAAGATAGATAGTTAGATAGATGCTAGTCTCTGAGTTAGCTTGAGGTAATTTGCTGTAAAAGGCTAATTTGTTAGCCAAAAGCCCTTAAAATTCTTCCTTATTGTTTTAACATTTACTTAATCATCAGTGTGTGAGTGTGTGTGTGAATGGGTGAATGAATGTAGTGTGTAAAAGCGCTTTGGTCAAGTCTCCTAACTTGAATAAAGGCGCTATATAAGTACATGCCATTTACCATTTACCATTTAATTCACATTCATATGGATTCCCGGTGAAATACATTAATTTTCATATTTCTTCTTTTTGTCATTTCTTAAAAAGTTATTGAGATTTCAAAGAATCCCATTTCGAATCCGCAAAAATATTCTTGAAACCTGAGGTTAATGTAATAAAATATTTTAACTCTATCACACCCATTGGTTATACTGTGGTTTGTAACCAGCTTAGAAAGCTGTTTTTTTTCCCCAAAACACAAGATAAAGTGAGGAGGTCTCAGTTTTTGTTTGGGAACAAAAAAAGTTCCTATTGTTCCATTTTGCTTATTTTTTAGAGGTTTAATATGATTACAGTTGGTTGGAAAAGCCTATTGGAAAGCAGGTGTTTGTATTATAATTATTTATATTTGCCTCGCTTTTTAGACTTAACATGCACACAAAGTGAAACTAATATATGCTTGACATATCTTGAGAAAACGTTTGCATTTAATTATTTTCAAAATTTAACTCCAGTAAATATTTTTGGTTTAATTTTGTTCAGAGTTTCTTATTTCTATCTGTGCTCCATCAGAACTCTAAGTGCCCGTCCGGCTGCAGGATCCAGGGTCTGATAGATAAACAGGATCATCTGCTGCTAAAGAAGATCCAGAAGATCCGTAACCTGCTGGATCAGCACAAGGCCAAGCATCGTTCCATCGACCAAGTGTCCAAGCAGACCTACGACGTCCTGAGGGAGAAACTCACCCTTGATTCTGGTCACTATCTAATCAGATTTTCCCCCCTATGTAACAAAAAAACATGAAAATCTAAATGTGTTAAAGTGCTTGGTGAAATTTATAGCTTCTATTTACATTATACAATATCTATACTGCATTATTTCAGGTTTCGTTTCATTTAAAGGCCTTGTAGCAAACATTTTATTTAAATTAGTATTAGAGTTAAGTTTTAAAATAAAATTACAACACATAATGCTGAATCCTGACGGGGTTTTTTTTTCCTCCAGGAAACGACAACCTGTATTATGACCTGGCCCAGAATCTGCGTCAGAGGATCACCGAAATGAAGGTTCGGATCGACACACAGCAGAAGACCCTGGCCGCCCTGAGGGACAGGGTCAAAGAGCAGGTTGCCGAGATGCTGAAAATAGAGGTAAGTGGAGAAACAATCATTTGGTTGAAATATCTGAAGAATCCTTTTTTTTCTGGTCCGTTTTTTTGTTCACATTTAGCTAAGCCACACAGTTAAGCGTCATCCCATTAATAAAGTAATCTTTTAATTTCACCAACCTGTTGCTTCTGACTGGAAGTGATAACATTTAGAGGAGAACAGTCTACTTCCTGGATGGAATCTCATTTAGGCCTTCCAGCATCAAAGCCCTATATAACATATTTGATTGCTGGAAGTCCAGTAGAAAAATCTATTAACTGAGATGGATACAAGTGATTAACAACATGCCATCTTTTTAATGAAATAAGAATAAATCAGTTTTAGCTTCACTGATTTCTAAAATCAATAAACCAGAACTACGGTTTTGGTTAAGCACCACCGGCATCTTAGGGCTCGCGGTAATACAAATAATTTTTCTTTTTTGTTTTTATCCAGCTTTGTCTGGATGTCTTTGATGTTTAGAAATCGAAGTCTGTATTTTTTGTTTTGTTTTTTGTTAGGTTGATATTGACATGAAGCTGCGCTCCTGCAAAGGCTCCTGTGCCGTTCACACAAACTACCAGGTGGATAGAGAGAGTTATGTGGGTCTGGATAAACAGGTAAAGGATACATGTATGTTTTTAAACCAATATGCGTATTTGACGATGCTGCTTTCTCTGCTGCACAAACATTAGCCTTTTGGGGCCAAATAAAATTAATTGATTGATTGTCTGACAAACTGAAGATCTCAGCCTTCAGGACTTCTTTGTGTTAAATCAGTGGTATCTGCATAATTTCTATAATGTATTTTAGGGATGCACGATATTGGGATTTTGGCCGATATCCGATATGCCGATATTTTAAAACTCA
>JAGKQL010000050.1:3681335-3760859 GCA_018398635.1 Cyprinodon brontotheroides | reverse complement strand
TTATCCATTTCTGACACTTTGAAAAATAATATACTCAAATATATTTTAAATATATAAGAGATTGATATGGGGTGTTTTAAATGGCAATATATCAACTATATGAAGATATTGATATTTTAATGTATCAATATATTTTCCCTCGTCTTTAGAAGTTTTAAGTCTAAAAAAAATTTGAGGAAGAAGAAAAGTAGTATTTTTTTTTTTTTAGACTTTAGAAACTCAAAGCTGAGACGTCTCCCGGGTTAAAATATGGGTGGGGTGGCCGATGTCCGATATTCAGTTTTAGGCCCGAGGATTTTGAAGGCCGATACCGATAGGGGAGCGATTATATCGTGTGCATCCCTAATGTATTTAAATAAAGGGATTTAAATAGTGTATGTATTTATTTAGTTTTAAGTTGTAATGTGTGAAAAATAAAACTGGTTTCTCTTCAAACACAGTTATTCTTAAAATAATCAGAAACTGTAATTCCACAAAAAAAAAGCAAAACATAACATATATTTACTCGAGGGTTAGAAATGAAAAAAATAACCAAAATCTTCACCCTAATCTGAGAATTCTGACTTTGTTTTCTTGGGAAAAAAGTTAAAATGTAATTTTTATAAGATTGTGAGAGAGAAAATAAATCAGTTTTCTGTTACTGGCTCTAATCCCACTTCATACATCAGATATTTCCTCTGGTTTACCAACATTGACATTTGTTCGCTGGTGAAGATTACCAGTCATCCAGGTCATAGTCATTCCTAAAAAAGAAAGTTAAAAACAATTTTTGAATTGAAAAAGCTTCCTGGATGGGAAGCGAAACGTCTTCAAACTTGGAAAAAAAGATCTTTTTTACTTTCTTTTTTTTTGGAGTAAAATCTGTTACCTTTGAGCCACAATGTTGTATAAATCTACAAACTGCTGCCATGTGATATTTTTAGTATTTTAATTCTATGAATGTTAATAATGCTTCATCTTTTTTACCGTCTCAGATCAATCAGCTGGAGTCCTATGAAACCCAAAGCCTCCAGTCAGTGGGGACCATGTATGTGATGAAGAGCCGGCCTCTGAAGGATGTGATTGTTGACTCAAGGTTCAAGTCCAAGGATGTGGCAGCTCAACAGACGGAGGACATGTTCCCTCAGGTGAGGGACACAACTCTCAAAAAGCTTGTTTTTAAATGGAAACATCACAAAAATGTTTTTTAATAAAAAAAAAAAAAGATGGATTTCTTCATCTCTATGCCACCAATTATCTGCTAAAGAACCATTCTTTAGATTCAAATTAGGGGAAATGTGCACATCACCTTCCATTACGGATGGATTTGGTAAACCAGTGCTATACAGCATCCGTGTGTCTTACAGAAAACCACCAAGTTTACATTAATAAAGATATTTACTCATAAAGAACTCATTCTGTTTCCTATAAATCGACACAGAACGTTAAAATCAATTCCAGATGTTTTTCTTTATTTCATTTATTTAGGCATAAATAAACTAGATGTAGTGAAATAGTGTAAAATAAAATTAAAATAAGTGTAGTGAATGATATTGTTAGAAATTTCTATTTTTCTGTTTGAAATTTGTTTAGTTTTGTCAGAATGACAAAAATGGATGAATGGATGGATGGATGGATGGATGGATGGATGGATGGATGGATGGATGGATGGATGGATGGATGGATGGATGGATGGATGGATGGATGGATGGATGGATGGATGGATGGATGGATGGATCTTAAGTAAGCAATTATAAGAGATGTTAGCTTGTTGCTTTAGATGGAAAATGAATCCCTCTGTTTTTCGATTTAATCGGAGAAAAACAGTCTCCTTGTCCCAGAATTAGTATTTAGTTTTACTTTAGATTAAATTAATAACTAGGAAGTGAAAATAATTCAGTTATAGCACAAGTTTCTAATGCCCATAAATGGTTATCCACCGGTCTGACCGCCATGTTAGCTCCTAGCTAGGGGTTAGCTTGCCATGCTAGTTCCAATTTAGAAAAGGTTTTCACTGAGGTTATACTCATTGGTTGAATTTATTATGAATTATGAATTCAGGTTTCCTGACTTGTTGTTGTTAAAGCTGGAGACTCATCCTGATTGTGCTAACATGCTAATGCCAGTATTAGCTAGTGTTATTCCAGTGATTGGCTGATTGATTAGTGGAACTAAAAAAATATTCATATCTAAACTTCTCAGTGGAACCCATGGAAAGTTTCTCACTATGTTTTACATCATTACATACTTTGCTTTCCTCATCTTTTCTTACCAAAATTCTAAATCACTTAGCAGATTGTTGACTAGCTTTTCTTTACATGAGCTGAGTAATAGATTTTAAACCGATGTTCCTTTTGAAAGAAGTTAGTGGTTGCTCTTGTTTTTAAATGTATTTTCCTCTGTCTCCAGGTAAACACTGTTCAGTTTGTCTTAGAGGAGGAAGGCTCCAGTTCATCTCCAGCCACTATCTCCAAGGGCCCAGGTACATCACACTCATCGTCGTCCTCCTCATTCTCTTCCTCGGCAACCTCCACCTCCCCGTCCTCTGCTAAATCCATCACTGAACTCTCAGGACGTGGAGACGGCAATTTTTTCGGCGGGTTCGAAGGGTCACAAAGCCAGCCCAGCATTAGCCATTCGAGCACCAAAACGGTCAGCTGTTCAAAGACCTTCAGGAAGACCATCATCCAAACACCTAGTGGGCCGGTTGAAAGAGTGGAGGAAGTGGGTGGTGGACCAGAATGTGAGGGAGTCGGTGGTTTTACAAAGGGGGAGATGGGCTCTTTGTTCCCATCATTCGCTGGCTCCTCCTCCTCCTCCTTCTCTGCAATTCATTCTGGTGGAACAAAGGGAAGCCTCCTGGCAGATTCTAAATCTGGCCTGGATCCATTTGGAGCTGACTTCGGCGCGTTCTTGACCGACAACTCCGACGACGACGTTCCTGACTTCCACGCTCGGAGTGTGAAGAGCACGGTTGTCGAAAGGCAACAGGATTTTGTAGGAACAGGTACTAAAACAGGCAACCTAGAGTAAGATCTGTAGGAATGGAGAAGGAAGAGGACAGCTAGGTAGCTAGCTTGTTAGCTAGCCATATGTAACAAAAACAAGAAGTGAATTCAAAGCTGCCATCTTATTGGTCCTAGAGTTTCCAGATTTCCACGTTTATTGTGACGTCAAACGTTATTTTCAAGATGTAGTGTTTATTCCAAAATAAAAACAATTTTAAGCTAAAAAAGCTAACACACTATTTCTCTAGAAGCCTAGCTTGTTTTTGATTGCTCCTGACCCAGGGTGTTCACCTAAACCTTTATCTCTCGAACGTTGACCATTTCTGTAACAAAGAAAAACCTGACATGTCCTCATTGGTCTAAATAGTGTAGAGAAAGCAGAATATTTTAGTTTGAAGTTATTGGAGGAGGCAGTTAGCGTGTTAGTCTCTGCAGTAAGTCTCAACCAGCATCTCCAAAGGTGGTCCACGCTAACCGGCAGTCTTCGATGTGTGCCCCTCTGTCCGCAGACTGCGTCGACGTCTACCAGAAGCACCTGAACGGGGAAACGAACGGCCTTTTTAAGATCAAACCCGCCGGCTCCACGGCAACCGTGGAGGTTTACTGCCACCAGGAGGGGATAATGGGTGGGTGGTTGTTAGTCCAGCAGAGAGAGAGCGGCGCCATCAGCTTCAACCGCACCTGGGCCGAGTACCGCAACGGGTTCGGCTCGGTGGACGCTCAGGGGAAAGGAGAGTTCTGGCTGGGCAACCAGAACCTCCACCTGCTGACAAAGCAGCGGGAAACCATGATGAAGGTGGAGCTGGAGGACTGGGAGGGGGGCGTGGCTACCGCGGAGTACACGGTCAGGGTCGGCGCCGAGGAGGACGGGTTCCCCCTGCAGGTATCTGGGTACACCGGAGACGCCGGGGACGCCCTGGGACCCCACAATGGTATGAAATTCAGCACCTTGGACAGAGACAATGACGGGTGGGGGGAGAGCTGCGCGGAGGCGTACGGGGGCGGATGGTGGTACAACAGCTGCCAGACGGCCAACCTTAACGGGGTTTATTACAAAGGTTCATACGAGCCACACACTCAGTCACCGTATAAAACTGCCAACGGCGTGGTGTGGGGGACATTTAAACCGGGCACCTACAGCCTGAAGGCGGCTCGGGTTTTCATCCGACCCGCCGCTTTCTGATCCAAACAATCCTGACGTTTGTTCATTTATTGAATAAAGAGAGAAACGAGGACATGAGTGAAGGTTCCCCTCCTGTTTGACCTGTTGGTCAATCATTCTGAGATTTCAACACAACCTCAAACAATGTGATGTACTGTATCGACCTGTTTGTTAGCTTTAACTGTCCAATGTTCTGAAAGTGACCCCGACTCTGTAAGGATCAATGTTTTAATAAACACGAGTTCACTTCTACTGCTGTGTGCTGTCCTGTTTTATCCAACTCTCAACATTTCATAGAAAACGTTGGAGAGGCTAATAGTACAGAAAGTCAGGGATCTTCCAGCTCTTTGAAAAGAAACCTAAATGTGGAAAGATCTAATAATGCTACACTGACATTTTTAAATGCTTAAACTTTCAGAACTTATTTCTACCATTTTCAGTATCAGCATTTTAGTTTATCACCAATATTTGATTCCTTAATAGCTTTTTTTCAGCGTACTAATATTTCCATTCTTTGCTTTAAGGAATCTTCGTTTAGTATCAGAATCTACAACCTTTTATTTAAAAGCCTAGGTGTCATACATTTCAAAACTAATTCAAACTATTTCAAGAGTTAAAGCACTGTTTAGTTTCACACTTTTAGGAGAAAATTAAAAACAATCCACTGGACTTTGTTTCCAAGTTTGAAGACGTTTGGCTTCCCATCCAGGAAGCTTTTTCAATTCAAAATGTCAGGAATAGCGTTGAGTTTGAGGTTTTATACAGTAGCCCAACAAAGCCTTGTTTTGTTTTGAAAACATGCAAATTGGAACGGACGAAGGGGTCCACCCCATTGGAATGGGGGTCTTCTGCTTCTTTTGTTAGCCTGCAATGCCCCATACCCATCAATGTGTTAGAAAGGGGGGTCATTAAAGGGAATTGTTGGCCTGGCTGAATAGGCGACGTCCTCCGCTCTCCTGTACAGGAGCTGCGATGACTCAGGATCTCCACCAGCGTACTTTGATGAATGTATATACAATATACTAAGACTTCATTCTGTTAAAGCAATTAAAGGTAAGCACTTTTTAATTAAATATATTAAAAAATATATCAAACTACACTTAAAAGAGGAAATCCTAATCGATTTAAGCACCTCTGGTGGCGTCATCATTTTATGTTTAATATGATAATATTTTGTAGAAAATATTACCGAAGATGAAAAAAGTTGAATTTGTTGAAACTGACTAAACATGTATTATTGATTCAACATTATTGTTCAATGTAGGACTTTAAAATATTGAGTAGATAATAAAATGACATGAAAAACGTCCATGTTCAATTTGACTTGATATATAACTGAAAGAATCAGTTTAAGTTGACTAAAAATGAGGCATGAGGTCACAAAGGTCAGGACATGGTTGAAGAACTAATCAAAATGAATGCAAAGGGACAGAAAATACATTTTTGCTGAAATAATCTGCTGCCCAGGTTGCACACAACGCGTCTGTATTCATATCCTCCTCACCCATCTGCCGTCCATAAATGTTAAATCACGACATGTAAACATGAAGATGTGAGGAGAGCAGAAAAGTTCAGAGGCAATACACTGGAAAACGATCTCGAAATAAGTAAAGATTTCTTAAATTAAGTGTATTTACCCTTAATTTGAATAGGTAAATAAGATAGTTTGCAAGTAGAATGAGTATTTTTACTCTTAAAATAAGATAATTAGATAATATGCACTTGAAATAAGACAATGCAATTGGGTTTTCTTATTTTTAAATGTAAATTGTCTTGTTCCATTAGCAAAATGTCTCTTTTACCTCCTCAATCCAGAACAAATGCCCTTATTTTTGAGAAAAATAATGATTTCGATTTTTTTCCAGTGTACAGTTTTCACAACATGGCAGCCTTCCTCGTATCTCTGGATTGGAGCTCCAACAATATTATTACCAACACATCAAACAGACCATAGTGATCCACAGGTTGCACAATCAGATGAGCTTCTCTTTCATCTAAAATCCCCCCTAAGGTTTTAATTTATCTAAAACCAATGAGTGAAAAGACTAAGACATTTTGAATTAAAGCAACACTGTAGAAAATCACTATTAGGTGGATCCAGCGTTTTTTTCTTAATTTTTCAGTGCAGACATCTTGGTTTGGAAAATTATGGAATAGGATGAAAAAAGGCCTCATTAACAGGAAAGTGTCTATTAGCTGAATAAAGCTTTATTTAAAGACACATCAGTGCAGAGTTGTTCTGCAGAGTTTGCTCTTAGTTTGTTAGAGTTAGAGTAACCTAGATGAGAACCCTCTGCAGAAACTCCCCTTTGAAGATCAGATCTGTTTTAAATCTAAGGACCAGCAGCGCTACCAGCCTGATAACGGCCAGAACATGACCTGGTCTCTCAATGTTTTAATCATTGAAGACCAGGAGTTCGAAGACTTGGTGGGAAACCAGGAGTTTGTCTCGGACTCTGCTTTAAAGGCTACTTTCTTAGACTAAAGCCAAAGGAGACATAAGATGTAAAACTTAGATGTAAATCAACACATGACAAATGTATAAGCAGATTTAAACACGTCTGCGTTTTTTTGTTTTGTTTTTTTGGGGGGAATAGCTAAATTAACTGGAGTCTGTTTAACATTTTCACCTAAAAGAAAAAAAGTCAGAAATAATCAAGTGAAATAAAATAAAAATAAAAAAATTGATGTTAGCAGAGCTTTTGTTGGTTTTTATTTGAATGCTGTCTGATTGGTTTAATTTTTACTGTTTTATTTTAGTATTAAAAAATGTTAACAATGAATATTTATATCAAACATAGATCCTTTTTTTTCCTGTGTGCATTCCTATATGTATTATCTTTTTTTATATTGCAGATAAAAACTGTAGAACCCATAAATAATGGAGCAGTTGGAGTAAAGGAAGTCATTGTTTATGTTTATATGAGTCCCTGATTTATAAAACCAATGAGGTTCTGGTTTTTGCTTTAGTGAAGCTTTAAAGTCAACGATCCGTGAGAAAACTCACATTCTGGGAAAGTATTTCTAGTCAATCTTTTCACATTCTAAATGTTTTTATATTTTTTATTATAGCTCGAAAGGTCTGTTTCTGTTAAAAACGTCGTTTCTGGAGGGAAGTCAGTTTGGGCGTTATTTGTTCCACATGGAGAGCAGAGATGGATAGAAAAAGGATTTCAATCAGAAGAAGCTTTGAGGACTAAATCTGACTCCAGACGTTCAATCAGCTCAGATAACGAAGGTTAACAGACTTAGAGGAGAATTCATTAAATAGCTGCAGCAACTGATGAAGAATGATTCAGGTATCTGTGTGTGTTTGCATGAGGCTGCAGGAACAGGTCAGACGTTTGCTCCACAGTGACCTCATGCAACTCACCCTGATCTCAACCACTTTTAATATTGTGCTTTATCCATCTTACACAAAAAAACATGGTTTTAATATTTGCATACAACATAGACCCCAGAACTTTTAGAAAGCTGTGTCGTTTAACTGAAACACAAATGATGACATTTTAGGATCAATATGTTTGATTGGTCCAAAGGTCCATTCAGACGCAACAAGAGACAAAACATTTTTGTTTTGTTTGACTAGGCTCATTTAAAGACAAACTGAACTCTGCCTTGTTTAACTTTTCATCCTTCGTAGTGTGTCAGAGGTTCAAACAGCAGTACGATGGCGGCCGCGCTGCAGCTGGAAGCCACGCACACAGGATGCAGATGTGCTCAGTTGGATCACAGCCGTCTCTGTGCTCAGATGAGGACTGGGTAGGAGGTTTACATCTGAGGATCTGCTCTGTTACCATCTGTTGACCAGCAACTTTAACAGATCCATACCATAAAATACAAACTTTCGCTGATGGAGAATTTTGAACACACACAGGGACATGAATTGCTGCATTTAGAATCAATAGAGAAAAAAATACTCAATAAGCGTGAGGAGTGGTAGTCTAGGGCAGAGGTCCGCGGATTAGTGGACCCGCCAGTCCGGATCCGGACCCAACCTGATTTAAATCATTTATAAATTATCAGCATGTTGTCCGACAACAGTGTCTTATTTCACTCGCGCCACTTCTCCTGTTAATACGGTAAAGCCCTCCGCAGCGTCCGACACCAGGCATTACACGTAATCCAAATGATCCAATGAGCTGCTGTCAGTCTGGGTTGCTGCTGCCGCTACGTTTGGACACAACAGGCAAACCGCAAACCTGGCAGAAAACTTGCTTGCGATGGGGAAGAAGGGGAGAAGATGATGAGAAAAAGAGAGCAGAAAGTGTGGACTGCTGGAAGAACTGTGGTGAACTGGTGAAAAGAAAAGTGAAATGAAGATGATGCTCAAAAGATGACCCTGCACATTTTAGTAGGGATGTTGGAACTCAACCTGCTGCTGTGAAGCAGGATTCTCCACACCATGAACAGAATCAACAATAAATATGGATCCAGGCTCAAAAATAAGCTCCTTGATATGTGCTTGAATCTTGTTAATTCAAACAAATATACCAATTCCTTTATCTTCTGTTGAATGCATTACGCCTCCGTAATAATAAGAATGAAGTAAAAAGTCAAGATATCAGATGGTTTTTAATACCAACGAGAAGAGGTGGGTATCAAGCAGGGGTTTGAAAAGAGACGGGAGAGAAGTTTCATGTCTAAGGGAAGGTAATACCATAGCAAGCTGCTTCCTGTGGTTCTTTAAAAACCAAGCAGGAAACATGCTAAGTAATAGAAATAGAAGAAAAGCTATTATTTGATCTTTTATTATCACATTTATTCCAACTAAACACCAGTCAAATTATCAACTAATATATTTATAAAGAGAGAAACATAGGGGGGCTAGGATACAGCCCTGTGGTACACCCCTTTGAATTGGATCAGTGTTATCGTTCTGTTAAGAGCTGCTTCTTCCAACATACTTACATCCAGCTCTCCTTTCCTCCCCCAAAGGTTTCTAAATGCCCGTCTGGATGCAGACTTCAGGGTTTGATCTCAGAAATGGAAAGTAGCGTTGAAAGAAAACTGCAGGCGTTCTGTCATAAGGCAGAGATGTACGAAAACGCAATGGAGAAGTCCATGACAGAGATGGCGGACATCTACAAGTCGAATCGGAGGGTCATCGTCAACAGATACAGTTAAGACTGTTTACTTTCCACTTTCTATAAAAAGATAACATCCTGCTGCAGTGATGCTGAACTTTTGAAGCTTTTATTTTTGGTTCTAGTGTCTGAGGTTAGGTTTGTGGAGCGTGCAAACAGACTGACTAGAAACCTCACTGAGCTACAGAGGAGGTCACAGTTTCTAGAGGAGAAAATGAAGGAGTTGAGCAGCCGTGTGAGGAAACAGGTGGTGGAGTTGTATCGAACGGAGGTGAGGAGACAAATGGTGGCTTTATAGTATTTGTTTTGTTAGGGATCACACGGAAAATATTTTTCCATCTTTTACCTGTCTTTTTGAAAAGAACTTAAGCACTGTATCTTCTAATTTCTGTTTATGTCAAGTGAACCTTGATATTAAGCCAATATCTTAAATGCCTTGTTTACATTTTTAGGTGGACATAGACATGAAGCTGAGAACCTGCCAGGGAGCCTGTCGGATGCCGCTGCTTTACACTGTCGATCATCACAGCTACCAGACGCTTCAGACCAACCTTGGCTTCACTGACAAAACCATGAAACACAGAATCAAACCGGTCAGGCCCCCCCCAAACATTCCCCAAGTCAAGCTGCAGCGGGCCAACGTCGGCTCCCGACTGTCCGCAGAATACAAGCAGATCCCGATGGTCCGGAAGGAACTGCTGTTGCATTTTGAAGACATTGAGCTGAATCATGTGGTGCTGGTGGAGGATCAGTCTGCTGAGGTGAAACGTCCAACACAGAAGAGCGACCTCCTCGGGACAAGACTCGGCAGTACATCTACACCTTATGGAGAGAGACATTCTTGTGAGGAACAGGATGTTCATATTCTGGACAAAGAAGATTGAGAAGATAGTTTGAGAGGGGTGTGAAGGAAGTCATCTATAATAAAAAAAGAAACCAACCTTAAACAGAGGAGTGGACTCCAAATGAGTTTCAATACAGCAATATAGTTTATTCCTTCCCGCTATCATTGCTGCCCCACCCCCACGCAGGGGAGCAGAGCACCTCTTTGTTCAGCCATGCCAACAATTCCCTCTAACGACCCCCCTTTCAAAGATATGGACAGGAATTGGGTATTGCAGGCTAACAAAGAACCCAAAGACTGCCCATTCCCAAGGGGCGGACCCGTTCGTCCATTTATATTTGCATGACGTTCAACTTCTTGTTTTGGTTTAGAAAACAACAAACAAGGTTCTGTTTTTTAGTCCACTCTATAAAGTCTTTACCTCAACGCTATTCCTGACATTTTTATTTGAAAAAGCTTCCTGGATGGGAAGCAAAACATCTTCAAACATGGAAACAAAATCCATTGAATTGTTTTTTTAAACTTTTTTGGAATGAAGTGAATCTACTAACATACTTAATAACTTATAACAGGGTATGAATTTTGACTTGTATTTAGAGTTACCGTAGGAGATCTTGCAAAAACGGCTACAGCAAGCTATATTTTTGAAAATACACAGCCATGCCTCTCCCTTCAGACCACCCCTCGAAACCACGCCTTCAAAACACATGAAAGCGCATGCTGTCTGTCGAGCTGTTCGGTTCAGATCGAGAACGAAACAAGCCGAGACCCAGTGCTCGCGACACAAGCTAACAACAAAATAATGATACGTTCACACCTAAAGGAGGCAGCAAAAGCAGCTAGTTTACATGCAAAGTCAATGGTTGACACACATCACGTCGCAGCAAAAGGTCCCACAGCGCGTCTATAGCAACAGGAGCAGCGCGTTGCTGATCTGGGAGCTGGACAGCCAGCACTGCTGATGTAGAGCTCTATAATCACTCCTCTGAAACAGTTTATTAATGCCTAAATTAACTCAAAATGACGAAATCTGCCGGCAAAACGTGTTCGCTTTTATTATCCTGGTTCCTGCAGTTTGGATTACGTTCATGAAAAGTGCCTCCCAGACGCCGCGGCAAACCGCCAAGAGATGACCGGGCCGGAGGCTGTTGAATGGGATTTGTGGTGACAGCGCACCGCCGGTGTACGGGGGTCTGAGCGGCTCCGACAGAAATATTATTTGAAGGTAGGATGGTAATCTGGATGAACTGACTGTACTGAAAATGTTTTCAGGAGGAATTTCTCAATTCAAAATAGATTCAAACTACTTTTTATATCAGATGGTGTTAAATACCAACGAGAAGAGGTGGCTCCGCCCAACGCGCATCAGACCAACTTTTCCAACACGCAGCTAGAGCAGCAAATATGCTTCAGCCACACTTCAGAACTAAACTTGAACATGCATCAAAAAAGAAGCAGCATGCGCATTTTTGCTGCTTTAGGTGTGAACGCAGCACAACAGTGGCTAGCTTCCAGCCATGGCGTCCTGCACAAGAATTGGGGGGTCGATTCGTTCATGTGTCAGGGTATGCGCACAGTGGGGAGGGACAAGCAGATGACCCCGTTTGACGTGTCAGGAACCAATAGCGGTCCACGGACCGTGTTTTGTGATTGCTGGATGTTACTCATTGATTTCGCACTGTAGCGGGGACTTGGTTGACCAAATTTGAAGCAGAGCCAACAGCTCGGTTCTGCTGCACTGTAGTCGACCAAAATCCCTAACGATTTTGAAATCCCCCCGGATATTTTTTTAGGTATGAAAATTAGGACAATCCTGGGAAAAATATGACGTCTGGTCACCCTAACAGGGACCATTTATTCTCGTTTCACTTCCTGATCTTCTATTTCACTGTTTGTTACGCAACTGTGGGAAGGTCTTCAAGCCAAATGGTAAAAAAGTGTGTCAGAAAAGATCTCCCTACCTTGCGTTCAATGTAACCTGACTCTGCCAGATGGATTTGCTCCGCATATCCATCTGGAAACCTTCCGTTAGTAATTTTGGGAAGGGAGGCGAAAATACTGGTTAGCTGATTGGCCTATGTTGGTGATAGGCGGGCCGAATAAACCAATCAGATCAGCGCGGCATATGGCGTAACAGAGGCGGCGGCGAAGAAGAGCCAATTGATAGATCAAACTCTTGCGAAACCAGTGGGGAGAAGAGCAAAAGCATATTTTCCTCTGAAAAAAGCCTCCAGAGCAGTGTTTTGCTCTTCTTTCAGTGAAAAATACTCTGTAATTCGATAAAACTTGCTCGATAGCCACGCTAGCGCTAGTTTCATCGGCTGAAACCGCCATGTTCTTTAGACTGAACTGTAGCACGCACTCTGCGTTGCGTCACACACTCAACCCGCCTCAAAGGCGACGCTGATTGGGCGTTCGTTTGGTGAACGGCTACAAATTTTCTTCAATGGAGAGTCTCCAGACTGATTAGCGAGTGAAATCTTGAAAGTTCGCGAGATCAGGATGAATACTCACGAGGCTACGTTTAATGGAAGGTTAGTATTGAGCTAGCTTTATGTTTTACATCCTGAATGTTACACTTAAGTTTTTATATGTCTGCAAAGACTACTGTCAACTTCCTGGCTGCTGTTTTTAACCCTTTGTTTCTTTATTTATTAAATGTTAACCTCATTTAACAAAAACAGAAAAAATTCTGGTTTTCATACGTTGGAAGTAAGAAACACAGACCCGGATAAATGTATTTTTGCAGAAAGAAATTGTTAGTATTTGAAGGTGACTTTGTTATTTATGTTAAAAGTGGTTAATCACAACCATGTCTAGATAATTCACTTATTTAAGCTGAAAGTGGTTATTCTTTTTCTTTAAGTGAAACATGGCTCCTTTACATAACAATGTGTTTTATTTAACGGCGAACTCTGTTTTCTTCACTTTGTTCTCTCAGTATTTTTTTGATGCCTTTCAGAATCTATAAAGCAGGGCATTATTATTTTTCAGTAAATGAGGTTATAATAGGCCTAGGTGGAGTACAACTTTTCTACTTCTGTTATTTGCTGTTGTTTCTCAAATAAAATGCATAACGATATTACAGCTTTCATTGATTTATTTTCAAATTTGAAAGATTGTCTAGCCCAGGGGTGGGCAAACTTTTTGACTTGCGGGCCAGAATGGGTTCTAAAATTTGACAGAAGGGCCGGGCCCAGGAGCATTTGGACAAGCAATGTAATTAATTAAACCTGGGGATTGAAATGTATAAAAAAACAGACAATTTTCACGACCATAAGGCGCACCGTACTAAAAGGCGCAGTCTCAGTTATGTGTCCCATTTCTGTATTTAACACACACATAAGGCATAGCGCACCGGACTATAGGGCGCGTTTTTTATATACAGGTACATGTCCTCTACTACCTTTAAATACCTCTACTGCATATTTAAAAATACAGCGGGGGCAAAACTGAGTATGATTGTGCTTTATTCATTTATTTATTACAAAGTATTAATCAAACCTGGGTGCTGGCCTTGAGACAGACACGTCGCTGATGACACAGAAGCTGTGATGACTCTAAATTAACTTAAAATCCTGAAACCTGCCGACGGAATATGTTCGCTTTTATTGCCGGTATCCTGGTGCCTGCAGTTTAAATTATTTAGATGAAAAACACCTGCCAGCCACCGCTGTGAACCCGGAGGCTGCCCAGCCTAGAGGCTGCTGATGAAGGGATTTCTACTGTCGGTGCACCGCTGGTATGTGGGGGTCTGAGCGCCTCCGACAGACAGGCATGATGATAATCTGGATGAACTGACTGCAATTATTAAGTTTTCAGGTGGATTTTCTCACTTAAAAACATATTAAAAACTACTTTATTCCCACTGATCACAGCAAATATAGCTGCAAGATTTAGATTATTTAGATGAAAAACACCTGCCAGCCACCAGCTGAAGAGGAGGAGACCGGCCCAGAGGCCCCCTATGGAGGGGGAACAGATTATTTCAGGCAGCTGAAATATATGGTTCCCCTTTAATTTTTGCAAATAAAGAGTAAATATGACCAAAATCCACAGGATTTGTTCTTGGTGGTGAGAGGAATAAGCACAGTTAAAAAGACTTGCAGGTAAATCAATTTCTTCCCCTTTTATGGAGGAGGAACAGATTATTTCAGGCAGCTGAAACATCCATTCTCTCCTCTCCTCCTCCCATATCTTTGGGAAATAAAGAGCAACTGTTTCCAATTTCTCTAAAATTGATATGTGTGATGTGGTATACTATAAATGTCCTTAATCCAGTAATCCTGTCATATTTTACATTAGAAGGTGATTAACCAGAAATTCTACTCTCATCTTCGCAGGACGTCTTAATTTGTGTGCCCTGCTATCAGCCAGTTTCCATCCTCTTATATCAGCAATGAATAATTAAAAATACACTACGTGTTGTTGTGTTCGGTGACTGACGTTTATTTTTGTCAGGCTGAAGGGACAAAAGTTGGAGAAATACCGATTCTCTTGGCGTTTAAAAAAACACAAAACAGCGTAAGAGGACCTCGTTAATGTATTTATTTTACAATTTCTTAAAAAGAGCAACCGATTAAAATGGATGTTACAAAGTTGAGATGATTATATGAGCTGTTTTTACCGAAAAATGATCAGGAGCGCCTTGAGAATGGTCAGATCCGCCTCTCTGGCTGCAATGCGCGCTCCCGACACAGGGGAACAGATTTTCACGGGGAAACAGAATTTCGCACAAGACCTCTTCACACCGATGTCGGCGGTTGAAGTTCCTTTGTCAGACCTCCTGGGATAGCGGCGAGCACAGCGTTCATTCAGTCACAGATTAACAGCGATGGTGATGCGTGGAAAAAACCACCTGGTCTCCTCATACACCTGCCTCAGCCGCGCCTTTCATCATCTCCTCATCCATCCAGCCTTTTTCATTTGCGCGTTATATCAAATGTCATCAGAAGCTGTGTCTGTCTCGCACAATCAGCTCCTCCCAGATCCAGCTTCTCTGATTGGTTGATGCGGCACTTCCAGCAGCAAAACTTCAATTTTACCATCTCGAGCAGCAGCAGCCGGCGGTTTCGGCCCAGCGTCAGATAAAACAATCCCGGCAGCTTTCGCCTGCTGCTCCAAAAGCGGCTTCGCGGGACCTTTTGTATATGGCAAGCGCGTCAACCAGGCTGATTTTGCGCATGAAACTTCGCTGCGCCTGCTGCATCCGGTTCACACCGATGTCGGCGGTTGAATAACAGCGAGCACAGCTTTAATTTGTTTCACCATGTTTTTCACATCAGCTGTGAGATGGGCACGCATGGAGTCACAGATTACCAGAGATGGTGATGCGTGGAAAAAACACCTGGTCTCCTCACATTCACCTCTTTCAGCCCAGCTTTCATCATCTCCTCAATGAGGAGATGAGGAGTTCTACATAGTGCATGGTGGTCTCAGTAAAAGTCGCAGATTACAACACACATAGAGACAGCACCGCACATTTTGAGAAAAAGAAGCGTTTATGTGCGCCTTACAGTCGTGAAAATAGGGTAATTTGGACAAGTTCGGCGGGCCGGATTAAAAAGCCTAACGAGGGCATATACGGCCCGGGGGACGTAGTATGCCCATGTCTGGTCTAGCCTGTAAGATAAAAAAAAATGAACCAATTAATCGAATCGTATCGTGATGTATTCTTGAGTATTAAAAATAATGGAACCGTTGCGTCAGGAAATTGATACTGAATTTTGAATCGCCATGATGGGTGTGATTTACACCCCTACTCCAGACCATAAACCTACCACCACCATGTTCTATGATATTTATAATAAAGTTTTTCTAAGGTGAGTAGAGCTTTGCACCCAATGTCATGGGATGCAAACTTAAAAATAAAAGGGCATTGCTGAACTAAACACTTGGTATACTACTACATATATTTATAAATATGTTTGATTTCTCATGAATTCTGATTGTATTCTTTATCTGAAAACCTATTTGGTAAAACTTTGGTCTCTTTGGCCAGTTTATAACATGTTGATAGATATTTTATTTTCTTGGGGCGCTGAAATGTGCTTTTCTTTGGCACCAATGGCTTAATATCACAGCTTAAAAATGCAGTTATTAGATTACACTGACCTTTAAATGAAATGTTAGTTTTAAAGCGTAACTTGAACTGTGGTTGAAGCAGAAGTTTGACCGATGAAAGCAGAGAGAGCTTTAAGGAGACGGGCATCCAGATTTAGATCTATTTTATAAGGGGGGACATTGTATTTGGTTGGAAATTGCTCCAATTCGTGGATCTACTTATTAACTTTCAGTTTGGCTGCTAAATATTTACGTTCAGTGATCATTCCTGCCTACAGTGAGATACTCTCCAGTTTGGCTCAATGATTTATGGGTAATTTGTTGAAAATAAACCAAAAACACAATCAGACCAAACACTCATAGGTTCCTCAATGTGTTTATTGAGTAGCAGAGGACAGTTTCATTGTCTGTTCCTTTAAAGCACACGAAGGTCTCACACAGCAAGTTGAGTCACAGCATATGTTGTTTGCACAGATCAGATTTAGCCTATTTCTCACCCTTATAAAAATTTCAAAATAAAACTTTTTCTCTGTTTAGTTCCTTTCCAGGCAGTTTTTATTCTTACGTCATGTAAAGTGTTTTTAAATATGCTTCTGTTCCTCAACAAACAGGCTTTTCCATGCTTCTCTCCATGGGTAACAACGTCCTGTTTGAGTTGCATGTGTCAGCCCCTTTCGCATGACTATCTGGAGGCAAAGTAAGGTCTTATCTTCATGCTGATGGCCTTCAGCGAATACCAGCTCCCCTTCCAGTTCATCCACACCACGCCGTCGTCTGTGCCGTGCTTTGCCATCTGTGGGGTGTAGGATCCACCTATGTAATATCGACCGTTAGGATTGGCTGAGTGGCAGCGGTTGTACCACCAACCACCTCCATCCTCCCTGGAGCACTGCTTGCTGGGATCACCAGGGGTCCTGGAAGAAGAGAATGATGAACTCATGATTTAATACCTATCAAATATATGTAGCTTTTTGTTTTGTTACCATTCCTCTAATAAATGCATTGGGTTTAACTTTTACAGTGATTTCAATACATGATTGAATATTTTCTACTTTAGTTTTAATGTAATAAAGATATTTAAAGCCAGATTAATAGCTTGAATAGTCAGTGGGCTTTGGGTCACCTACCAGTTGTCATTGTCTCTGTCGAAAGTGCTGAACATCATGCCGTTGTGAATGGTCATGGTGCGGTTTTCGCCATAGAGCGCCAGAGCTCCTTCCAGGAAACAGTTTCCAGCATTACCGGAGTAACCGTCGACAGCCATAATATAGTTGGACGTCTCCGACTGGATGGTGAACTGCTGATATTGGGCATGGACCTAAAAGAAAAGAAACCAGAGGTTTTAGTTTCACTTAATATCAGCATTTTTAGCGGTTATTTTGAAAAGGAGTTAAATTGACTGGTTTTTGATTGTTTATTAGTGTTCAGACAGCACAGATATAAAACATAAAGAAATCATTTCAAACTAGGACAGAGATTAAACACTGTTGGGGTCAGTAACATGCACGGAGGTGTCGCTAATTTTTGAAAAATACGTGTTAAACTGCCCCCTTTGGAAGTCAAAAAGACATACTAAAGGGCACTCTCGGAAGCCAAAACACAAACTAAAGTCCTCTCTTGGGTGCAAAAACACATGTCAAAGTACCCTTTTGGGAGCCAAAACTTATGATTAAATAAATGGCTTCTCAGGAGCCAAAACTTGTATTGAATTCCCCTCTCGAGAGCCAAGACACTTGTCCAAGTGCCCTCTCGGGGGCCAAAAGACAGAAGTTAAAGTTACCCTCTCTGGAGCCAAAACACATCCTAAATTGCACACTTGGGAGCCAAAACGCATACTAAGGTGTCTTCTTGGGGGCCAAAATCCATGTTCAAGTATCCTCTCGGGAGCCAAAACACATGCTAAAGTGCATTCTCAGGAGCCTAAATGTGCTTAAGTGCCCTCTCAGGGCCAAAACCAATGTTCAAGTACCCTCTCAGGAGCCAAACACATGCTAAAGTGCAATCTCGGGGTTTAAAACGTACTAAAGTGCCTTCTTGGGGGCCAAAACACATGTTCAAGTACCCTCTCAGGAGCCGAAACACATGGTAAAGTGCAATCTTGGGGGCCAAAACGTACTAAAGTGCCTTGTTGGGGGCCAAAACAAGTGTTCAAGTACCCTCTCAGGAGCCGAAATACATGGTAAAGTGCACTCTCGGGAGCCAAAACTGATACTAAAGTGAAATCTACAGTGAAGTGGGGGCACTATATACGCTCTCTTTTTTTCTTTCCGCCCCTGCCCTTCAAAAAGTCTCAGCACACCACTGGTAGGCTTCCAAGTATAGGTCTTCAGGGAACCTTACAGAGCAAGAGCCTTAACCCATGATTCCTCCCCAGGAAACACAATGGCAGCCCACTGCTCTCCTAGGGGATGGGTTAGATGCAGAGATAAATTTGTTGGAGTGGCGGCCTAGTAATTAGGGCATTGCGCTTGGGTCCCAGAGGTTCTGAGTTCAAGCCCCACTCCCACGGACTGCCACTCTGGGTCCCTGAGCAAGACCCTTAACCCCACACTGCTCCCCGGTCGCTGCACAATGGCAGTCCATTGCTCCCCAAGGGAATGGGTAAAATGCAGAGTATAATTTTGTTGCTTTGTACTTGTGACAGTGCAATGAAAATTAAACTAAATTCTATTACCTTCTTCTTTTTAACAATAAAGGTAACTAGAAAAGACCTCAGGATATATTTAACTCAAATAAAAAAAGCCAATACCCAAGATGGCATCTTGGAACTTCTTTTTGGTCTAGGTATTGAGGCATAGTTAAGTATGATATTAGAATGTTCGGAGTTGTTAAGAAACCTTACAGACTCACCCTGTCTCCTTTCCAGTCCTCCATCTCGATAAGAACCTCAGTGGGGCCCATCTTGGTCAGCTGGCTGATGTGATCATTTCCCAGCCAGTACTCACCTGTCACATTACAAGAAGGGCCAGTATGATAGTTGCCCACAGGATTTAGTAGGAATAGAGCTGTTAAAAATCTTACCAGGAACCTCGCAGAAACGTTTGCTGGACTGAAACGCGATGTTTCCGAAACCACGGCGATATTCATCCCAACGGCGGCCAAAGTCCACACTGCCATCAAGCCTGTTCTGAATAAGGACCCATCCTAGAAGGAATGTTTTAAAAAATACTGAGCCCAAAGGCCTGAACAAAAGGTATCGAATGAATTATTCCCTATAGATATATATTCCAACCTCCATTTTGAGTGGTCTGATCACAAAAGACCTTGTATGGTGGGAACAATGGATCAGGACGTATAATGTACATCTGGGAGTCACGTCCTCCACGCCGGTAGATCTCCTCACACTCCTTACCTGGATCACAAACAAAAGAGGTTATCAAGTTGGTTGGTTACTCTCTTTTTTTCTTTTTTTTTCTTCACTCACCAGAAACCACAGGTATCGGACAGGTGGTGATGCACGGATCTCTGCAGCCTTCTGTCTGGGCCAAAACAGCCTTCTCAAGCTTCTGGATCTTCAGCCTGAGCTTCTCCAGGACCCCCTTAAAACAGAGTGAAACAGCATTTTCATTTGTCTTGCTACCTTGATTCATTTTATTGAATTTAAGTTATAAGGAAACAGTTTACCTGCAGTACTCTAATGTTGGAGGGGAAAACGGTGTCAACGGTCTCTTTGATGTAAGCGTGTTGTTCCTCTATTTGATCAGTGTACTGACCTGCCACCTGGTTGTTGTCTAAAAACATCAGGAAATGCAAGGACATATGAAACAACAGTTTGGAACTATTTAGCTCAATCTTAAGATATAATTAAGGTAGCCTCCTTGAGATGCTTCAACCATTTCTTGACAGGAAACTTCCAGGTTACCTTCCTGAAAAGGTAAAACTGAATTTCCTGAGACATAAAGGATTTTGCGTGGCGTTTTGCGTACTTCAGGCGGGGCCCTGATCCAGCAATAAAATGGTGGTATTAGTATCGGCAAGTACCAACAAATAGGGCACCGATTTTGAGAGCCAAAAGTTTAGTCAACTATTGTCACCCATTCCAGGTAGGCAATAAAAAGCTCTACTGGATTTACTTTGTATTAGTCATTTTCCTGCAGAGGTAGGCAGCAGCTTGACAAAGCCATGATGGCAATTATTTTATTGCAAAGCCAGATATCGGTATCAGGGCCAAAAAATGGCATCGGTGCAACACTACTTTTTATGATATGTTTTCCTTACTAGTAGTGACCCGCTGTCTCTCCCGCAGAGAGGAGAAGATGCTATTGACGTAGTTGTACACGTTGTTCAGGACAACAAAACTCTTTAATGAGGCAAATTGCATGCACACTGTAAAGTGTTTTAACACATTAAAAGCTGTTCAGGAGGATCTTAAGCTTCACCTGTTTAATTCTAAACGTTGATTTCTAGGAAACTCATTGGAAGATCTAATCCAGTTTAGGAGCTCTTCAGTAAACTAAACATATCACCTTCTGACTAAAGTAAAGTAGTTGATAAGAAATGCTGAAAGTACTCTCTCACCATTGCCTCTGAAGCGTGAGTACACCCTCCCGCATCGGGCTGCACCTCTTTCTCTGCCTCCTGGCTGCCTCTGGCTGGAGCTGGGGTGGGGCGACCTCGGTACCTGAACAAAACACCAAAACCTCAGCGTTTTCAACTGACATAGGAAAGGCATGTTTCTCTATAGCTTGAACAATGTCTAAATGAGCTGGAAAATTTTTAGGGCTTTTCTTAGAACTTTAGGCAACTTTATACAGGCTGAACTTCTTATTCATTTGCCTCAGGAAGCATACAGACTAAAAAAGATTTATTTTTGTGGTTTTGGGGAGTTTAATTTAACTTGACTCCACCAGATCACTGCTCCGCATATCCATCTGGGAATTATGGATGAAATAATTTTTGGGAGGAAGGCGAAAATACTGGTTGGCGATTGGCCATATTGTTGATAGGCGAAGGCCAGCCAAAACCAATCAGATCCAGCGAAGCATATGGACGATACTAACAGAGCGGCGGCGAAGCGCAAACACAACCGCTAAGCCAGTGCCTACCTCTTTGCCGAAGCGGTCAGGAGAAGAGCAAAAGCATCTTTTCCTTCCTCTGAGAAAAAGCCTCCAGAGCAGGTGTTTTGCCTCTTCTTTCAGTGAAATACAGGTAATTCATAAACCAGCCCAGCCGGAGAAGCACGCTAACGAAGGTTTTATCGGCCACGCCATGTTCTTTAGACTGAACTGCCGGCTTCTCGTTGGCGTTACACCTCAACCCGCTTCAAAGCCAACTGATTGGATTGCTTAGTGGACGGCTCCAAATTTTTAACGAGAGTCTTTCAGACTACCCGGTAGTGAAATCCAAGTTTTTCCAGCAGATCAGGAAGGTCTCACAAGGCTAAGTTTTAATTTGATGTCATATAGAGATCAATTATGAAAATAATTCGTCAACTAGTGTCTTTTTGGATTCATTTGCATGTTATTACTTGTGCAGTCCTATAGTAGACTGCAAGAACAATACAGAAATAAGTAAAAATTTAATAAATTAACTTTATTTACCCTTAATTTGAGCAGATAAATACGATGATTTGCCAATGGAATGAGTTTTTTTTACTCTTAAAATAAGATACGATAATATGCACTTGAAATAAGACAATGCAATAATTTTTTCTTCTTTTAAATGCAAATTGTCTTGTTCGATTGGCAAAGACTCTCTCTTACCTCCTCAATTCAAGAACAAAAATCACTTTTTTTTAAGAGAAAATTACTTATTTTGATGTACTTTCTTTTTCCAGTGTAGACCCTATTCCCTGGTAATTTGTGGATCTGATTACTTTTTTAGAACAGTTTATTATAAAATACCAGTTCAAACCATAATAACTCTGAGCCAGCTCATTTTAAACAGATTCTCTAAAGTTGTTTCCTGGCTTCATTCCTGTCCATGCAGACACTGAGAGTTTTAAATCAGCCCAGTAGGACGGAACAATTCTTAAATTAAGTATATTTACTCTTAATTTCAGCAGGTAGATAAGATGATTTGCCGGTGGAATAAGTATTTTTACTCTTAATTGAAATATAATTAGATAATATGCACTTGAAATAAGACAATTTAATAGTTTTTTTTTTATTATTTTAAATGTAAACTATCTCATTTACTTCCTCAATTCACAAACAAAATGCACGATACCGATACCATCTGTTTAACATGGGTGAAGGAAGAACTGATAAGCACTTGATGTAAAATACTGCCATCATGGTTTTATTGTTGCTGCCTACCCTTGTAGTTACCAGCATCAATACAAAGTGAATCCAGTAGGAACTTTATTGCCTACCTGGAAGGTGTGACAATAGTTGAAACTTTCGGCTCTCAAAATGGTATCGGTGCCCAGTAGTTGGTACTCACTGATACTGATACTACCATTTTAGTGCCCCATACTGGTACCGGTATCAGTGCAATACTACTAAAAAGCGCTGCTAAATATCAATAAATTGAACCAATTAGGTCTCTGTAGTGCAATGTAAGGTGGGGCAACTTGTCTCACTTTAACCCAATGATAAAATGTGTCTAAGATACATAAGAATCAGGTGGATTAAACAATTATGTTTTATTGTGGAAAAAAAAAAGAACCAAACTACAGACAAACACAACTTTTGAATGTCTGTATAATTAAAAAAAAAATAGTTTTGGTTTTTGAATGGCAACAAGAGGCACATGGCTGCAGAGCTGCAGGAGATCTTGTTTAAAGGCTGGACATCCATTATGACATCAGCTTAAAATATAGATATATCCTAAAGTTTAATCTGACTTTTAATCTCTTCTCTATAGAATTGTTTTGTTCAAACATTAATTCTGTGTTTACTGGTTTTATACACATTTGTTTATAAATATGTTTCTTCTATACAAAGAGTGTTTAAATGGGTCTCTGGCACAAGAGGACATTCAGAACTTGACAAGCTTTGATTTTCTTCATGCATGTTGTTGTACCTGCTGCCTCCGCTGATTGGTGGAGGGGCGAATCTGTTTCCACCGAACGTTTCTCTGCCTCTGCTCAGCGGCCGATGACCTCGAGCGTCTACAGCTGCTCCTGTGCTCTGCACCAACAACAACATACATCCACTTTAAACAAATACAGCTCACTGTAACACAGTTGTGCTTTGAAACTGTTTTACATACTGTGTTGTTTTTGGCTGGCTGCTTGGAACCCTGTGGGGGAATATAAAAAAATAAGGAGTTAAAACTGGTTTTTAGTTTCAAATAAGTGTTTAAATATGTTCTACCCATTAAGACGACAGTAAAACGTCTACAAGACAGAAGATATAAAGTAAAACTAAACAAAAAAAAACCCAAAAGATGTAGTGAAGCTAGTAAGATTCATGCATTTAAAAAATGCACAAATATATTTAATCTACATTGGAATTTCTATGAATAAAACTAGTTTCAAAAAATAAACCACTTTTAAAACTAATTATCAGACGGATTTTGTTCTTTTGGGGTAAAACATGACAATTTCTAAATGAATTTTCTCTGTAAAATTGATATTTTCATTAATAAATGACAGTGATAGTCAGTTATTTGCAAACGTTTTATAAGCAGGTTATCCCTCACAGAGCTAGAATCTGATTTAAAAATTCTAATTTGTATGATCTGCTGAAGATTTGCATAGATATATGTGTTTCTATTGTATTCTATTTGCTAATTTTCTATAATCAGATATAATAAATGCTTAATAAAACTCTATTACAATCATAACTAGTAACGCTTGTTCAATAAAAGCCAAATTCCTGCATGTTTTTATTTTTTATTTGAAACAGAATAAAACAACGTTTTGTAGGGTTTGGATAGAACAAAATAAATCCATTTATATGGTTAAAACACATTTTATTAAAACGTTTAGACGTTAATATTCTCACCAAATCATAGTCGTCGTATTCGAAGACATCCTGAGCCCAGGTGACATAAAGGCACAGATACAGCAACAGAAACGTCTTCATCTTGATTTTCTCAGCAGAAGTTCTGTAGATCCAGGTTTTCTCTCCGCCTCGTTCTTCTGTCCACCAGATCCCCCCAGAGGAGGCCTTTATCCCCCGCGCTTCGGCTCCTCCTGCCTCCTCCAGGATTTATTGATCCGCTCTAGTTGATCAGTAAACTCTGAGGTCGGTTCAACCAAACCTGACTCAGATCTGAACTGGGCCAAGGAGCAAAAGGGCAAAAGGAGCCAGGAGTCACAGCTTGTTTGACAAATGAAAGTGTTGAAAGCAGCTGATGAGGTGACTTACTGGCAGGATGGATGAGTGACGATGTAAACATCAGAACATGTTGGGAAAACCAGGAAAGCAGTTTGAAATGTTGGGATCTTCACTTTATTTATAGGGATAAAGTAAAATAGGTTTTTATTTCAGATTAGTTGAGAAAATGCATGAATGATCCACTTTCTGCAACCTTACATTGTTACATTGCTACACATATCTTGGCAATAAAATGGAAAACCAAATTTTTCAACATAATTAAACTGGTTGCATCTGGTTGCTGCAGCAGATTTTTCAAAGATTTCACCATTATAACAAAGAAAGGACATAAAAGAATCAGAAAAAAAAATGTTATTATATTAACATAATGCCAACATGGAACTTGTTCCCTTTAATGTTGGATAAATACATCTAAATCAAATTTTTTTGTGTGTATTTATGTATTTTATCTGACTTTTGTAATCTGTTTCTCTGTTCTTTGTGTTTGTAGAGGGGAATTATTTTATTTCCATGGTGATTCTGAGGGTTTGAAGGTACATTCAGTTACAGACAGCATCTCACTGCCTGGAAATCCTGTGATGTCTGTTTGAGTCCAAAAGGTTCAATAGTATCACGTGATGAAACAATAAGCACACAAACATCCACATCTGCCACACTGACAAATACTTTTATGCCACTTAATGAGGATCCATCCTTTTTACTTTTTTTTTATTGTTTTAACAAGTTTTCATTAAATAATCTAAACAAAAACAGAGATCAAATATAAAAAAAGAAGGTAATGTTTTGCTCTATTGTTTTCTGAATCCCAATTGTTTCGTTTTACCTTTAATTGTTCTATTGTAACTACTAAAAAAAAGTCTTTTTTATCCTCCTGCTTCCATCATGAAGCTTATTTCTCTGTTTTCCTGCTTATATATTCTGTTCATTAACATAAATTTAATCATTTAAAACATGCTTGTTTCAACCGGAAACTTCTTATTATATATATATATATATATATATATATATATATATGTGTGTGTGTGTGTGTGTATCTGTCTAGCCCTCAGAGTGAGGACCATTTTGCAAATTTCACCATCAAATTGAGGACCATTTGTTGCAAAGTGAGGACATTTTGTCGGTCCTCACATGCTATTTTGCTAATTGGTAGGTTTAGGCCTAAGGGGACAATCTGTTAGGGTTAGGGTGACGTATGCATTGGTAATGGTTGGGTTGCAGGGTTAAGGCATAGAAATTGTTGAAAATGCAGGGTATTCTCATTATCAGTTAAAATTATGAAATGGAAATGCGAAAAGTTATGCACAGTATTTCATGGGTTTTTACATTTTTTTTCATCACAACAGCCTTATTCTAATCCTCTTTCCTCGAAAAAACATATCAGTGCGCATGCGCATGTTGCGCACCATTCAAGAACATATACAATTTAACATACAATTAACCTAACCCTGACCCTAAAAATACAAAACAGCAAGCAACTTAGTGAGGAACATCGCCCGGAAGTAGTATTGCACTGTGTCAGCTAGGTTCAGTTTTCGCGATCCGTCACAGCGCTATCTACTTTTTACTTACCGTCACAGCTGGCTGCGTATTACTGATATGTTCGAGATAAAAAGTCAAAAACACAAAAACTACTGTGAATAACTTTTAGATGCGATTTCATACCTAACTGATAACAGATCGAGTGGAAGTCAAGAGAGGTCAACACACAGTCCTCACTACGCATAGCATCACGCGGTGTGTGTGTGTGTGTGTTGTTTGTGTGTGTGTGTGTGTGTGTGTGTGCATGCCGTGTGTGTGTGTGTGTGTGTGTGCATGTTCACGGGGAAGATTCTCAGTCATCCAGCTCATAGTTATTCAAAAGAAAAAACAATCCCCTGGACTTTGTTTCCAAGTTTGAAGATGTTTTTCTTCCCATCCAGCTGGGCAACCCAGCCAACAATTGACCCTTCTTTCAGAGGCATAGCCCAGTATTGGGTATTGCAGGCTAACTAAAACCTTAAACGACTCCACAATCCTAAGGTGCGGACATGTTCCTCTGGTTCAATTTGCATGTTTTCTATAAGCCTCGATGACACCTCAACGATTATTCTGACCTTTTGAACTGAAAAAGCTTCCTGGATGGGAAGCAAAACGTCTTCAAACTTGGAAACAAAGTCCAGTGGATTAGTTTTTGGAATGTGTCTGCACACACACACATTCCACAGCATCATCTACATTAATATAACTTACTAACATTGCAAATCTGATCTTTATCAGCTTTATTTTATTTCTATCTTTATGCTGGTGAAGATTCTCATTCATCCAGGTCATAGTCATTCCAAAATAGAAAAAAAGAAAATTTAAAACTTTTTTTTACATATTAATATTTTAACTATAACACTTCCTGGATGTGAAAAGAAATGTCCTAAAAATTGGAAACAAAGTTTTTAATTTTTTCCGCATCCTTACATTTTGGTCCTGACCTGTCCAGGGTGTTCTCCGCCTCTCGCCCGTAGACAGATGGACATAAATGGGATAAAGCATGATGGAAAATGAATGGATGGATGTTTTGCTACTGCTGTAAAGCAGGAATATATTTTGACATGCTTTTACAGACTTTTTTTTTTTTTTGTTGCTCTTCAGGCAAATATCTTTCTTTAAGTTTTTCATGTCACCGATGTAGGTCACGATTTATTCCCGACTTCCTAGGGATGATGGATGGATGAAAAGAGCCCCTTAACCCCTAGAACCCTACTCCCCCCGGCGGGTCCAGCTGCTACGTGACCTGCGTATTTTTACCAAACCCCATGATATTGATGTAAAACATTTGCTGGTTGGTGACACATTTATGGATAAATGTGCCAAAATGGCCCCTCTCGCCTAGAAATTTCTCACTAATACCATTCTAAAATAAATGATTCATCTGATTGAGTCCAATGAGACCAAGGTATATTTTTACACAACATTTAGATTTAAAAGTCTGTACTACTTTTTTGTGCTTTAAAATAAATAATATTTTTGGTAGTGTTTTTGCAATGTTTATTTCAAAAAAAATTTTGGCGAGGTTAAAAATACAAAATATTTTGTATTTTGTCCCTAATATATTCCGGAGCAGGGGTCCAAAAGCTACAATGAGATTGCTGACACCAGAAACCGTTATATGACATCTTGCAGCACAGGCATTACCAGTTTCTTCTTAAATCTAATAGCTTTTGAGGCTATAAGTGATTTACATTGTGTTTTGTCAGGCAGAAATTTATTTATACCTGACAGGGTGTAAGAGGTTAAGATGCCATCAGAACATGAGCAAAGGGAGGTAGGAAAACAGGACAATAGAGTCACCTGCAGATATATGAAAACTTTACAGATGTACAGTAAATAACCTCCACCAATCAGTTAAAAGAATACATTTATTTATTTTAGCTGTTTACAGAGGTGTAGGTATGGCCTGGAAAATCTATTAATGAAATTTGTATCACGTCTCTGCAAATGTAATGATTCCAATTTTTTTTTCCTTTCTTGAATGAACAAAGTGTGTCTATCAGTGTTTCTATCAGTGTGTCCTAAAAGGTCACACTGATAGAATATTTCAAATTATTGTCATATTTCCTGTAGTGCTGAAGCTTGAGGAATACTTCAATGTATAATATATAACACACTTAAATCAGGTGAAATTCCCCTTCAAAACCTCATCAAATCTGCAGTAAAACAACTCTACTAATAGTGGAAGTCTTGGTGCTTTCGGAAAACACATCAACAGAGTCACCTGCTGGTAGTAAAGTATATGAACAACTCTTTTATCATAGATCTGTAAAAAGAGGATAATAAAATTAAAAGAGTTAACTTATCAAGAAATTGCAAAAAGATAGTAAGCATAGAGAACGACTAAGATACAGTAGATTAAATTTGATCTTGTCTAGATAAAGAACTATGGGATATTCTTTACCCAAGTACAGAGATTTAACGTTTATATACTTGATAAATGCAGTTCAATGCATTAGAGACAGAGACCTCGTAATAATCTCATAACCATTTAAAAGCCCGATCAATAATGAAACAAAACAGAAATTACTTTTGCTTTGAAGTCCTTATTTGGCCTTTTAACAAAATATGTAAAAAGAAAAACAGAAATACATTTTTGATATTAATAATTTATTACTATGCGATAATTTAAAATGATTTCACTCAGTCGGCACTTTATTTTGACCTTAGGAAAAAGAGAACCGTTCATCGTACTGTCCTTGGTAATCAGCCCTGTTCTGGCCTAGACAGAGTTTGTCTCCCTTAAAATGAGGAAAAGCTGGGAGGTTTGTGTCAGACTCAAAACAAATCACACACACTTTGGTTAAACAATATAAATTGAGAAATATTTTGGCTTCTTATGGAATAAGTAATCCTTGTACGTAAAATACTTCTCACTCAGATATTTTATGGCCTTACAGGTGAAACAGAATGAGTAAAAACATTTTTCAATAGCATAACTTAAATATATGAAACGAGAGGAATCTAAATTTTCCGATCACACTAGTCAAAGAAATACCTGATTAAACTGCACCTCATACAGAAAGCAAAACCAGTGAAACTCCTCTTTTTATGATCTAATCTAGTGTATTGTTAATCATTCATTTTTTAAATACATGTAGTAATTGGACACTGGAGGCGGTTAAAGGGCTTTTTTGATCCCCAACTTTATAAAGTGCAATCTTTTCATGCCTGTGCTGTTTAAGTGGTTCACTCTATTAATAATGAACTTATATATATAACCACCACAATCCTCTTCACATATCCTGCAGCAGCATGTAGTTTAACTCATGAGAAGACAGAAGAGTAATGCGTGCTGCGAGATGCTGCATTCACGTGCACTGGGAAATTATAAGTTTTAACCAGTTATTTAGATAGAACTCATGCTGTTGCAGCATTTTCACCAGGGGTGGCAAGGGCTTTGCTTGTGGTGGGAATTGCTACCCCGATTTATCCTGTGGCTCCGGTGTTAAAAACTCATCAGAAGAAAAAAAAAATCACGTCTTAGAGTATAATCTAATGATGAAGACTTTTTCTAAAGTGAAAGTTGCTTAGAAGAAAGGTGCATATGGATTCTCTGTCATGTTTTGGTATCATGTGGGAATGATAACCTCATGTTGGTGTGAGAGTACAATAACTATCATTATTGCAAGAAACCACTTCTGGTTCAGTGGATTGTTTACCAAGCAAGAAACGAAACTGTCTTTATTCAAATTGAATCACTTTAAGGACCTCACAGCTCTAAGTTAAAGATTTCCCTGTTCTTTTTGTGAAACTGTAATTTCCCAGCGACTTTGAACGTAACTAATTTCGCGGGACTTTTTTTTCCTCCCTGCTTCCTGAAGCCAGAGCGAAAAAGTATGCAGAGAGCAGATCTGCAGCCCAGCAAAGAGCATTTTATGGCATTTTCTGCAGCTTCACTGAGCTTAAATCCATTAATTAGTCTCTAACTACATCTCCAACGTCATGCTTTTAGTTTTTGTTTCCTTTTTCTGCATAATTTCTTCACATTCACCATAGTTCAGGTCTGCAGTGAATTCCTGGTAAGTACAAAATATCCTGTTTACGTGGAGTAGTTTGAGATAAAACCATAATGATCAGTTATTATGTCTGCAGGTGTGAGGATGGTTGCATTGCCTTTACCAAATCAGTGTGAATTATTTTGCTATAAAAGTCAAGTTTGTTGGGATTTAAGTGATTTAAAGGGGGACTGGGGTGGGGGATGGGCGGTGATAAAATTAATAAAATTTTTAATTAGCTGCGAATGATTGAGATTATAAAATGGTTTGCTAAGAAAAGCATCTTCCCGTTCTGCTCTATAGCTAAAGTCGTAGGGAAATCATATTTAAATGTTAAATCAACCTGGCTTAAACATGTATATAAATGTACTCTTTATCAGACCATATAGGGCTTGGGATCCGCGTTGCATTATGGGGACGTGGCGGCCATGTTGAGGGCTACGCTTAACGTAAACATAGCTCTGATACAATGTTGTTGTTGAATGAAGAGACGTAGAAGTAGAGAGAAAAAAGATGTTAAAAACCCGAAAAGGATCTGGAATTTACGGGACACATTAAATAGAGAAGCCAGGGACCGGTATGTTGACAAAATCAGCATTATTAATAATGACCATGGAAGATCACTACTTTTCAAGGTGCATAGTGGGAAAGTTCGAGTCCACTACTTTTTCGTCCCCTAGACATTTGAACACTCATCTTTGAATCCATTTGACTGTATGATCTGGTTGAACTGTAAAAGTGTCTTGAGATGACATGTGTTGTGAATTGGCTATAGAAATAAGTAAACTGGAATTGAATTGAAATGAATCTAAAATGGCGTAACCACTCTATAGTGCCCTATAGAGCCCTACATCTCTATAGTGCCCTACGGCGCGGTTAGGGCGGACCTTCGGACACAGCCAATGTCTTTGGCTATTCGCAGAGACCCTGCTCAATTCCTCTCATATGTGAGGGTTTTCTCAAAAGACTGGGCTACAGTTAGCTGTTTCTTAGCTGGGATTTGTTTGTTAGTCAAGTTTGTTCGCCCTGGATAACTGGCCTTTTCCCTACCGCACCACATTATTGGCAGCCATGCTTCTGTTAACAGCTGGCTTGTTAGCTATGTGTACCGGGGAAACCTTTTCTGTCCGTTTTAAAATACGCATTTCAATACACAACCCCATTTCTTCTAATGCAACTGCATCTAAATAAAACCCCCCTATCACTGGGAACCTTGCGTCTTGCTAAGGTCTAAAAGCTGCAATTCACTGTTGTTTTTGCTATCTTGGCAGCAACTCGTTCTTGTAACTGACACCTGCTCCCATCCTCCATCTTCCTACTATACTTGTCTTTGGGTAGTAATGTGTTCTGGACATCCAATGGAAAACATCACCTATGGTCAATGATTGTCAATATTCTTCTCTCCCACTGTGCAAAACACATGCCCACTACTGTGTAGCCTGTGTAATTTTTTACTTACTTATATGGTCAGTATATCTCATGTCAGCCACTGTGTAGTCTCTCCATTAGCTCTCTACTGTGCAGATATTTTTATAAATAAGCAGAATTGTTATATAAGCCGCAAGTTCGAAAAATGGGGAAAAAGTCGCAGCTTATACTCCGAAAATTATGGTAATCCCAAGGGATAAATAAAGTTGAGTCTAAGTCTAAGTCTGATATGCGCCAAAATACACATCATCATAGCAGGCAGAATTATCGCTGATGTTGCTATGAAACTTAGTTTGACGATTTACTTTTCCCTCCCGAAAAAAAAAAAAATCCCCACCCACAGTTGCCAGAAAACCGCCTCTACGCCGGAGAACTTTAAACCCGTGAGTTCAAAACAACAGATGATTTTATTCCTGTTTTGAGAACAAACTTCTCACTCACCTGTAGTTATGATGTCGTTTGCTTTTTCATGTGACGCTGTCGCTAGCCGACCTGAGAGCAACCTGCAGCTACAGAGAGCCAAAAATGCGGCGTTATGAAAAAAAAATATAGATTTAACTTTTCTTAAATTGCCTGCAGCAAAAAATTCAAATCAATAATTGAATCAGGGTTTTTTTGCGGAGGCCTGTTCATTGTTTAATCTGAAGCACTGCTGAACTTCTCAGCAAGAGCATCTAAAGCTGTGAGTCTGTTTGTTCTAGAGATGCACCGATCCGATACCTGGATCAGTTATCAGTGATTTGACAGATATCAGAGATCCAATCCGGTGCACTTTACATCAAACTGTCATTTCTTACTTTTTGCTGCTTATTTTTAATAAATAAAACAAGTAAATTTATTCCTGTCTTAATCTGTTCCCTTTTTTTAACATTGTTTTAGGCAAGGCTAAAGCTTTCAGTCATATGGCAAGATATATGGTTCATCCATTCAACGGCTGAATCGGATTGGATATCGGCCAATACGCTCAGCCCAGGTATCAGATTGGATTGGTGCGTCTCTAGTTTGTTCCCAGGAAGAAGATGGTGAGTCCTAATCTTCCATAGCTGCTATTGAACAACCTCATGTTTTTTTTGATCCCTGATTTATCATTCTGCCTGCAGATGAAGATGGCTTCTAGGAAGAGAAAGAAAACAGAAAATGAGGACATCAGGACCCATCCTGATCAAGAAAATGTTAGTCATCAGTACTTAGTGTTTGCCATGTAAATGTATGCATCTTTCATAGGTTTAATGAGCAGCTGCAGACCATTATGACCCTTTATTCTGTTTTTTTTTTTTTCACTAGATCCCTCCTGGAGAAGCCCACAGCCCACCCAATAAAAGATCAAAGGGAGATCCATTTCTCCAGGTGAGCCAATTAAATGTAATGTTAGTTTTTTGTTAATTGTATTTGATGGAACTAGTCCTCAATCATTCATATGATCAAATAAAATGATATTAAAGAATTCCAGCTACAGAGACTGTATTTGAACTTGTTTAAGCCTTTATAAGGCCCTCAGTGAAATACTTTAAAAATCAAAATAGTGTTATTGGAATCCAGGACAAAACCTTATTACCCTTTGTAACATAAAAAATATGGAGATTCTTATTATATTACATAGCTTGAAAAAAGTATCTGTGACGAACAGGAATGAATAGAAGTAGCTTGTTCTTAGTTGAGCCCTTCAGCACTGCTTCTTCCCCTCCGGTTGCTTTTAACAACTCACTCCGTTCCCCCATTCAAACTTTCTCTGAACCAATCAGAATGTCTGAGAGGCAGGCTGTGTGTAGGTGTGTCCTATCAGAGACTTCGATCAGCCAATAGCGCAAAGCCCTAGCCACTGCTATGCCTGTCACTACCCGATCCGCCCCGGAAGCACAATCCGTCCTGCGCATGCGTGATATGGATAGATATACATCCGGGTGTCCATAAATAATGGAATTATGGTGGTAAAACTACTTATTTCTATCCTAAACTCACTAAAGAATACTAATATACATCTTTAAAAAAAAGTTTTCTGACTTTTGTGAGACAATTTTGATGCTTTTTACATTTTCTTCCTTAAACTGCTTTTCTGACGACATCATCGGACATGCTCAGAGCAGTCCGGCAAAATGTAATTAAACCATGTTTATCTGCATGATTTAGATGACACGCTAAATAGCATAAGGTTAAAGCGACATGAAAACATAACTCTCAAAAAGACTTGATTTATGTGTAAAACCAAAGCCGAAAAAGTTAGCCACTGGCAGTAGCGTAGGATCCCATTTCTGGTGCAGATCGGGAAAAGACGAGTGATAAAACAGAAGGATTTTAAGGCAATTATTTTCTCAGGAAATACATTATTAACCTTTAACACATTATATTTTAGTACATTTACAATTTTTGGGGAGGGAAAATGTCATTTAGGTCTTTTTAACAAAATAAATTTGATGCGCAAATGAGCTGATGGCTCATTGGCAGGACGGATGGTGCTGCGGGGACGGATCGGGTAGTGATAAAGAGAAATGCAGCCCCTTGCTCAAAGTCAGAGGGACGTAGAATCCAAGTTTAGGTGTTTGTGTTGGAACATGAAGTAAATCAGCCTAATGCTGCGATAAAAATCTTTTAAAGTGTAACTAAGTATCCGATCTATGCAAAGTATTAAGAAGAAGACTCATACAAATTCCGTATTCTGGTTTTTCATTATATTTTCTTATATGGACTACACCTATTAAAATGAAACGGTTTTATGGTACTTATTAGCATTTTACTCTCTAAACCTGTTACCGTAAAAATACAATTATGAACATCATTAACTTTTATGGTTTAAAGGGTGTTCTTTAAGGAATAACCATTTTTAGAGATTGTTTCTTATTTAACAGAGCTGAAGGTAAAGTTTCATTAGATCCCACAAATTCAAAGATTTGCTCCCTTCACCCTTGATTACTTTTAATAATAATTTAAATTATGCAGAAATACCATATGAACAAGGGGGAACTTATCTTTCATTTTGTAGAAAGGGGTTCCGTTTATTTCCCATTATAAATAGTGGATCTTCATACAGAGATTATCATTGGAGATGGCCAAATACATCACCCAACTAAAAGGTTTATTGGGTGTTTAAATTCAATCAGTTTTTTTTCTGCTGAAATATTTGCCATTTTTGCGTCATTTGTTATCATGTAAATTTAGGAAGAGAATTCAATATATGCTTAAAAAACTGCAACTAAAGAGTTTAGACTGATGTCAAAACTTGGCATCATCTTTAAAAAACATGTACGGTTCATTTTCTATTTCACTTAAACCATTGTCCTTAAAAGGACCATTTGAACCAATGCTAATTGCAAATGAGTATTTCATCACCTGTTGATCACCTGTTTTCCATCAAATTTAACCACGATAAATGATTGTCCTTTAAAGCAGCGGTCCCCAACCCAAGCCGGTCCCATCTAGGCGTAATCAGAGACAATGACACACGAAATTGTGCTCCTGATGTCCTGTCAAAATTATCGCTTCACAAAGATATGTTATCGCGTTAACGCGAGGCCATTTTAACGGCGATAATTTTTTTAACGTGAGATTAACGCTATGTGGTTTTATGGTACAATTTTCCAAGTACATCCCGCTGCAGCCTGCGGGAAGGCGGGGCTATTTTCCCCCAGTGTATGCATTTCTCATAGGCTTCGAGAGCGGAGCTCCTCAAGGGAAAAAGACGCTCATACACTGGGTGACGCTAGTGCCTTTTCTTTAAGCCCCACCACCAACAAACAAGTTGAGTGTCTGGTAACTAGTAGCAACCTGAAATACGCTGAGAAAACAGATTACTGAGGTGAAATGGAATCTGCTACGGCACTCTTGCTGTCTGTGTACGCCACAGGTCGGTATCGTGTGTGTGTGTGTGTGTGTGTGTGTGTGTGTGTGTGTGGGTGAGTGGGTGTGTGTGTGTGTGTGTGTGTTCTCATTTTTGTTAAGAGGCTGAAAAGTAACTTTCTAGAGCATAGACTACCTTCATCTAGTGATGTCGGTCTATTGATTTTGATGTATTGATTGAAAATTGTTCATTATTACCTTGGTTAATTAACATCTAATGTTAACTCTACTACATTTTATAGCAGTAGGGTAAAATGCTTGTCTTTGTTCAAAAGACTGTATTAACTGTAAAGACTGTCTTTTACATCAGCCTGTTTTCAGGGCCTTTTTTTGGCTACATATTTGTTATTTTTGGCATAAATCAGTATCTGTGACCTGTTTTCATTTTAAAAAAGAACATTGGCACAAACCTAGCCTGTATGTATTTTTTTGTATGTCATCGAGAGTATTTAAATGATTTTCAATCAGGAAAAAAATGTGCGATTAAAATGCGATTAATCGCGAGTTAACTCAGGCATTGATGCGATTAATCGCGATTAAAAAATTTAATCGATTGACAGCACCGCTGCTTTAAAGAATAACCTTTAAACCACAAAAGTTAATAAAAATCCTAAACTCTTTGATTGTAACAGGTGTCGACTATAAAAGTTAAGCAATAAAAGCCTTTAATTCTTTTTTGTGATGCCATAAACCCATCCCTTTGATGGTATGATGATATAAAGGTTATAATACTACTTGTTAAATAGATAAAATAAATCAATGTATGTATGGACCACAATTTTCAAAAGTTAGCTCACAGCTTCAGTTAATCCAGCGAGAAACCAGCAGCTAGGCTTTTAACCTGGGTGTAGTCATCACTACGCCCAGACCTGAATCTTCAGAGGCGCATAAAGACAGGAGCAAACTTCTATCACTTTAAAGGACTATTTTTTTCCCAACAGGTGGTCTAAAGAGTTCATCTTTAGTAAAATTGAAACAGTCAAGATCCTCGAAAAATTGTCTGTATGTCTAAGAGAACTGATGCTGTTTTAAAAACAAACTGACTCCAATTAATTTTATAAAAAATGAGCAGTTATAATAAAAACAATCTTACATTTGTTTTTGGTCCATTCTATAAAGCCTCGAACTTAACGCTATTTCTGATATTTTGAATTGAAAAAGCTTCCTGGATGGGAAAGGAAACGTCTTCAAACTAGGAAGCAAAGTCCAGTGGATTGTTTTTTTAACTTTTTTGGAATGACTATGACCTGGATGAGTGAGAATCTTCACCAACAATCGTACTTTTAACTCATAGATACCTCAAGATTTAACAGCAACATATATGTTTTTTACATGTTCCAGACCATTACATCAACCCCTCTGGGAGTTAGGGACAGCAATGGTGGAAGTTCTATGGTGAGTAAAACCTAAAAAAGCTGAATATTTTATTTATAGGTCAAAAATCTTTAAATTAATTCGTAACTCCTGATTTTCTGCAGACCAAACATCAAAATCATCAACCTCTTTCAGTCAACTCTACCATCAAGGGGAAGAACAGGATAACGGGCAAGGACGGTTTAAAACTAGACCAGAAAGCTCAGCTTTTAGTGGAAAAGCCACAGAAAATCTCCCTGTCCACAGAAAAGGTCGCCAACCATTTTCCAAAAGCATATAAAACACGATCGCCGACTTATAACCGAGAGAAGTCGCAAACATTCCGTAAAGGCATCGCAAATGTAGGGAGTGTGACTGGAGAGGGTTCGAGGAGAGCAGCTGAGCCACGAAGCTGCGAGAACCAAAATCAGGAGATTTCTGAAGTTCCAGATGGGAACCAATCATTGGAGAGCAGATCTACGAATCCTTGTAAACTAGAAACACCAAACCTCAAGACCGAAGAGCATCTCAGTCAAGAGGAATGGGAATCCAATTGTGAAGAAATAGGGAGATCTGTTTGTAAAATCATTGTGGATGGTGTGTGTCAGGGAACAGGTTTTGTTCTCGTCGATAGGCTAATCATGACAAGTGCACATCTGTTCAGAGATCCTGAGGATTTAAATAAGCTGCTGGTTCCCAAAGAGGTCAATGTTGTCTTTGACCTAAAAACCAACAAGAGAAAACCTCATCAGGGACCAGGTGATAGTGGCAGTGACCCGGTTCTGGATGAAGCAGGAGACGAGGAGGAAACCAGCAGCTTTACTGTGGAGGAAACATTTGTTGATATTGATGTAATGCTGGATTACGCAGTCCTTGCACTCATACCTAAAGGCCAAGGAGCAAAGCAACCCCAAGTACCACCAGGTCTCCTAAGGAGATTCGGACCAGTGCTGGGGAGTGGGGATATCTGTATCATCGGTTATCCTTACGGAGGAGAGAAGACTTTTAAATACACATCTATAATTAACAAAGAAAATAGGGAGAAGGTTAAGGAAGAGCATTTAGCTCAATACAAAGGCTTGATTATCACAGAGAATTCTGTCAGATTTATTGCAGAGAACCAAGGATTTAATGACATAATAATGGGTGGATTCAAAGCAAACCAGGTGACAACTTATTGTTCTTCCATGTACGAAGGAACATCAGGCTCTCCGGTTACCGGTAGGAACGGGCGCCAGGGCACAGTTATAGCGAAGCACGTTGGCGGGTATGGCTATGGGTTTCCAAAGATTACAAGGAGCGTGATTGAGTTTGCCCATCCACTGATCACCATATTTAAAAAGCTTGTGGATAATCTAAAGGAAAATGGAAAAGAGCAATGGCTGGATAAAGTCAGGTTGGAGGTGCAGAAAAACGTCCACCTTAAAAAGTTAATTAAATAGTTTATTTGAGTCGATAAGAAAGCACTAAAAGCAGACTTCTGAAGAAAAGCTGTCTGCTAACTCAACAAGCAGAGTTAGATACTATTTCTGTCAGGTCTAAGCACCTAAAACATCATACATACATACAGGGAAAGAAAGAAGGCACAGGGACAATTAATTTAGTTACTCGCGAGGAGAATAGGAAGGAGACTGCGGAGTTTACAATCTCCACTCCACTCTGCAGTCTTCAGCTTTCTCCTTGCTATTTATTGAAGAAAAGGGGATGTCCCTAATTACATCAGCTGAGGTTTAATTAAAGGGAAAGGGAAACAAAATGATCTTACTTTAAACCTCAGCACATATGTTAACACAAAGCATGTGGTTGTTTTACAATTTAATTGTTCCAAGAACAGATGTTTAGAAGAAACATGTGATAGAGGACTGTTCAGGCCTCCTTCACAACCCGTCCCATTGCATGACCTTTATCTGGAAAAATCTTAAGCAAGAGTTAATAAAAGATTAATCAAAACATTATACATCATTATAGTTCATTAGAACACAACCCATGAAACACAAACAAAGTATAAATAATATATTTCTAACAATTTCCAACACTTTTTCTATTATATTCATGGGAAATTAATCATGCATATCATGCCCATAATACTGTCTTAAGTCCTCCAACAATTAAAAACTATCATGGAGGTATAGGAACAGAAAGTATATACCAAAATAGGATAGGATAATACATTTACATTTCAAAGGACTTTTGTTTGTCCAAATTATATTTTTCAATGTTTTATTGTGGTTAAATTTGACTTTTTATAAGCCAACATTTGACCATTGTATGGAGGTGAATTCTGTCGTTTAAATAACATAGACCATAAAAAAGTCTAGTTGACAGTTTTAGATATCCCCAATTGTATGTTTGTACAAGATATATCATTTTATTTTTAAAATATATTCATAATAGGTGCTGATTTACACTAAAAAAAAAAATGGGATCAGCTACCATTGTTTCTAGTATCAGTTGAAATTGTAACACTTTCTTTTACAGTCACACCAGTGGTTACATTACTATGTCAAATGTGATTATATTTTCAGTACTTATTTTTCAGTTAAATTTGTGAATTTCAGTGTTAAAACTTAAAAGTGCCCACATAATGCTGCGTTCAGACCGGACGAAGCAGGAGCAGCGAGTCTACATGCAAAGTCAATGGTTGACGCAACACCAAGGCGCAGCAAAAGGTCCCGAAGTGCGTGGAGTTTATATTACTTTAATTTTTCTGTAGTTGAGTTAGCTGCTAGCTAGCATGACCAGCTCCGGCTATGCTGGTTTTCCTTTAGTATGAGCGCTACAAGCCGCGTGATGTCACGTGACTAAGGAAATGTGAACGGGATTGGCTGGTTGTTGGACGCCACAATCCATTGCTAATGTCTGTGACCTGAAGTAACCCTTCCCTTTTTTACACTGAATTTAGACCCGAATTTAAGACAGTGAAATAAGAGCCAGTTGAATCTCAGGAGGTTGAAAAATATTGAGTTTTAATTTTGAAAGGTTGAATTTTTTATATGCAGATTTTTTAACAATGAAAAATTAAACAGAAAAATAAGTATTGAAAATGTAATCACTTTGAAATAGTAATGTGAATTTTTAGCTTGGAAGAGAAAATAACAAATGAAATTTCAACTGTGTAAAAATAATGACAATGAATTTCTTTTTAGGTCAAAAATGTGTTCTGAATATATTTTAAGACTGAAGACAGTAAAGTACAAACATACAACATTTAAATTTCAGTGGCATTTTTTAATTTAAATCCCAGCGATCACACTGCTACTTCCATACTGCGCCTGCGCGTCAACCATTGACTTTACATGTAAACTAGCTGCATCTGATGCCTCTGCTGCTTGTTAGTTGTGAGCGTGGCATAAGTGCTGCACTTGCCCGCCCTGGTCCCGTACTGTTTGCTACCCAGTTGCTAGGTCTGCTAATGTTAATCAGGGGTAGAATATTTAAATGACCGATTAAGAAAACAAGCACCAACATCTATGTGGCTTCTGAGCATCTTGGCTGCTTTAGTTTGGCACCAAGTCTCTAAAGCTTGACGGATGTTCCACCTTGTTTTGTTTCTTTTATGTTTTCTTGGCTTGAATGTGAGAAATGTTTCACAGAGCAGAAGCTGTTTCTCACCTTTCATATAGCTGTTACTACCTGAGCTGAATAACATGGCGTTAACCTACTGTTTTATTGGTTCTTTTCTAATGCACTGACATCATGACCAGAAGTATATATTTATATATTTTAGAGCCATCAAATTGATAGAACAGTGTTTATATGCTGTATATATTTTTTTCTAATAAAATTAGTACTCTTATTTTGCAGCATTTAAGTCAATCTGTTTGTACTATTTGTGAAATTTTTATTTTTTGATAAAAAAAAAAAGCTGTAGCTACTTGACTTTTTAAATAAATAATATATTGGATTTTATAATAATATTATGATTTCTATGACGGAGTATTTTGGCCAGGCTGAAAAAATGTATTATTATTTTTTTAGATTAAAGTAATATTACAAGAATGAAGTTGTAAAGTAATAAAGTTAAAAAATAACTAGAATGAAGTCGTCATAACACAACCGATTTCAGAAAGAAAGAAAGCTTGAGCTCCTCACTCAGCTCCACCAATCAACAACCCATCCACTTTGACCTGATTCCCAATTTGATTCTGCTGCTTAGATATTTTATTTGTCAAACCCATGCCAAAGTATAACTTCACATGATGCTTGAAAATCCTCATTTCATTGAAGAAAGTGCTTTATGCTCGGTAATGTTGAGTCTTGTAATTTTAAGGACTTAATTTTTAAGTGATGTTATGATTTTATTCTTGTAATGTTACAAATCTTCTTTTTTCTTATAATTTTTTTACTTTTGTTGCAAATGTTTCTTAAAATAATTATTATACTTTATTCTCATATTTTAGACTGAAAAAAAAAAAAAAATCTGTAATCTGTCCCTAATATTCCGTCGTATGATTCTTTACAGTTCTTTATAATATGATTTTATGTAACAAATTGTCCTAAAGCAATGAAATAACTATTATTCCAATGCTTCACTAATAGTCTAAGGATTATTAGTAGATATAATGCTTCAAACAACATGTTATAGTTTGAAACAGATAATGTGACAGATTGTCTGCAGCTTTCAGCAGGTTATTCCCCTCAGCAGCCTCTTCTCTGATTGTAGTCATAGTATCATAACATTCTGTTCTGTTTTTTTTTTTAAAGTACATGAATTGCATTTTTTATCTTTTAACTTGTGTTTTATTTTGGAAATGTTCTTAATTAGTTTTAACAAACCACTCATGTCTTCTGGGAATGCAGAGCATGAAGTGTTTAACAGCTTAAAAACCTTTTGGTTTAGAGTCGCCTTTGACTGTTACCTGAAACATCGTTTTTAAGTTTGGTCCTGCTTTTACCTGCATCTATTATGCCAATGTGATGTCTTCTGTATTTTTTTATTTTCTTATGCTTTGTTTAATGTACCACACTTTGAATAATCTTTAATGTACAAATAAACTTTCTGCGGTTTAAAAAGTTATCATTTCCATTGATGGGTAAGAATTGTCTCTTTGCCTCTTGATGTTCTGTTTGTATTTTCTTTTTTTCTATTAAACACTATTTGAGATTAGTTAACCAAACTATTTAATTAGGGAAGTTATGATGGATTTTCAGATTAACAGGTTCATGTTCTATGAAGTAAAGACTGAAGCAGAGGTCTCCAGTTGAAGTTTTTAAGATGCGTTCACATCAAAAGCCAACAAGGAGGCAAATTATTTACATCTTATTCCAATATAAAAGTAATAAGGAGCAAATCAATGGGCAGTAATTAAAAAAATGTTTTGTCAGATTTCAAAGCTGCAAATTGCATATAGAAAGAAGCAATAATGCCTGTAAGCATGGGGAGAAAATTTTCATGTTAAATTATTTGGTCATAATGCTGTTTTTTTCAAAGTAGATAAGCGGTTGTATAGCAACTCTTACGGTAGCTTATTTGGGATGATTCAAGTACTCTCCCAGGTGGCTATAGATACATTGCAATAAGACAGGTGATATCAAATATAATCAGACCTATGTAGCATTTCTATTTGAAAATATCTACTGGACTGGATAAAATTTCAAAAAGAAGAGACAACATATGTTGGATTAAAGTTCCAATATATCAAACATGGATTTTATTGTTATACAGTAGTAGCCATTTAAAATTTAACCACTTTCCTTGATGGGCCCTTGGCTGTTCCCCTACAATTCCTTTTTAAACATCAATCTTTTTACTAAAATGTTCTGTAATGATTTGTGGACAATCAGATCTAAAGAGAAGTGAAAGGGTGGAGTCAGAGTAAAACAAAAGGCATGCCCAGGAGAAGGCCAGTGGCTGGAAGTTGGAGGGGACACATAAAATTGGTAACAGATTTTACGATGTGATCTTTTAATAAGAAACTAAAGACAAACACTGTTTGGGTTGCAGCCATCTTCCTGGTTTTCTTCCATATTCTACAGAGACCTCTGCAGGCCAAATCCATTATTATATTTATTATATTTACTTTGCAGTAATTTCAACACATCTTGACACAAACAGCGTTCAAATTTGGTGTTCATCAAATAACCAATTTATTTTCTTATAATATTTTACTCTTCTTTCTTTAGATCTGAATCAGTTCTTCTGCTAATCGTCTGTTCTGAGAGCATTGCGTAGACTCCTCCAGAACTCCGGTCTCCTCTCTTCGTCCTGAGGCCACTCCAGATAAGTTGTGGAGCTCATGAGCTTGCGAAGTTTGCAGAAACGTTTGGGTATGTCGTCTTTGCGCAAGGGCTCCAGCAGGATCAAGATGGCAGCATCTCCACGAGCTTCAAACAACCAGAAGTGGGAGAAGTCCAGTTCATATCGGCACCAGTCAGACTGGATGAAGTTCTGGGAGAGGACAAAGACGGTATGATGGCTGCGCTCAATGGAACTCATGATATTGTCCATTATCCAGTGTCCAGGAAGGAAGTCCCGCTTGTGGAGACAGAGAGTCAGTGGGGATGCTAGATCCGTTGAGTCGCTGTAACAGAATAAAAAAATGAAGTTAGATTATTGTTCAGTTTTTGTCCATTATTCCTAATATGCTTTAAACAAAATTTCTTAAAATAACGAGTATATATATCACCAAATTAACATCTTTATAGTCTTAAATGTGTTCCCTCATAACAACGCAAATCATGCCTATTTTTGGGTGGAGGACATACAAATATACCACCCAAAAAACAATGGATCAAACCTTAAAGTGATTGGGGGAGCATTTTTTTGCGTCAGCAGATTCATGGTTTCTTTTTTTTTTTTTTTTTTTTACAACCACTCTAAAACTATCAGTAGCACAAGCAATTTACTCATTTAAATAGGGTGCAGACAGACCAGGTTTGCAGATCTATTGAGCATACACCATTGCTAAAACCCATTCAATTAAGATGTGATGTGGCAAAGCACGGTGAAAACCAATCAGTGCTAACAAATCTATGCCAACAGATTCTTACATTCATGAACCTTACAGTTAAGGAAGCATTGCAGCAAACAAAGACGTTACCTTGGCTCCTCCAACTCAGGTACCAGAAAGTTTTCCACCCAGCTAGCATCTCTTTCACTGTAGGAAATAAAGGCATCAAAGGATACCAATGCTCCTGTCCCCTCAATTTCTCTTTGTTGCCGATGTCGCTGGTAATCTCTTTTTGCCTTGAGCCATGCCCAAGACATCTTCAGGTACCAGAAGGCATGGCATCGCCAAAGTAGGACAGAAACCAGCATCCCCAAAAAAAGGGCGACCCCACAGCTGACAGACACAAACAGAACTGTGTGGCATTGGATAATAGGGAGGGTAACTCGGTCTACTGCATCTCCCTGCAGGTTAAGTGGTGAGTCACAGACATAACTTTGGTCTCCATCTGTTATCTTCACACCCCTACTTCCAGCAAGTAGCGAGCGAAGAAAGGTGACAAATCCACATGAACAGACAAACTTGTTGTGACCCGCCTCCAGGTTCTCAAGTCGTCTGTATGACTGAAGGTCCAAAGGCTAAAGACATTGAGTGTATTGACTGTCAAAGTATATAAACGAAAGTTAGGGCAGCCTGGATAACAAAGAGGAAACAGAATATGGTATATCAGATTGCCTCTTACCTGTATTTTAAGTGTTTGCAGATTGGGGTAGTACCCCCCTGCTGGTAACCTCAGGAACTTGTTTCCAGAGAGGTGAAGCTCTCTCAGAATTGGCAGTTCCAGCACAAATTCTTTCAGGTTATTATAGCTCATGTCCAACACCTTTAAACGAGTAAGTATGAAATAAAGACAATGTATATTTCCAATAGGGCAGTTTACTTTCCTTGATCAAGTCTCTTTACCTCCAGAGACTTTGGCAGACAGGGTGTGATGGTGGTTAGCTTAGCCCTAGAGATGTTGATGTATCTAAGGGAGGCTGGCCAAGAACAACTAGGGGGCATCGAGCTGTAGCTGGTTCTGCTAATGTCCAGGTGGGTTAGTTTGGTGAGCTTGGTGACCAAACGGCTCATTGTTGACAAAGACTGGGCACAAGTAGACACATTTTCAAGGGTGCACACCTTTTACACAATTTTACAGAAAGTTTTAATTGAATTTAATGCTGATACCTTTAGAGGGTTCCCACTAATATTTAAAACTCTGAGCTCCTCGAGTGTTTCTTCGTTGCCACACAGCATGTAAGAAATAGTCAGGTCGGTCAGCAGGTTGTCAGACACATCTAAGTATTGCACGTTGACCATCATTTTTGTTAGATAACAGGACAGCAGGAACATCTGAGGGTAAAAATTGATAATACTGTGAGATTTGAGTAAAATATCTTGACATTCTTACATACAATTAATAAATAAAGAAATCTATGAATAACAATCAATTAATAAAAAGGTTTAATGATCTAAGAGCATGTGTGCTCAACATTGTAGATTTTTTAATAGGACTCTATTAGGATCTTACATCCTACCATTTTCAATAGTATGACTTGCCAATATCTGTCAACGTGTTAATCCTGTTCTGCACATTTCAGATTTTGTTGACACCTCTTGTCTGGAGCATCTTAAAGGTGAGTGGCGGCCTAGTGGTTAGGGCATAGGGCTTTGAATCCTGAGGTTGTGAGTTCAATCCCCCACTCCACTCTGGCTTGCTGAGCAAGACTCTTAATCCCACATTGCTCCCTGGGTGCTGCAAATTGCAGCCCACTGCCCCCCAAGGGGATGGGTTAAATGCCGAGAATTAATTTTGTTGCTCTGTACTTGTGACAGTGGAATGACAATAAAATGTAATTATTATTAAATAATTTAGCCGCATATTTTGGTCAGTTAGGTCATTCTCTCAGGAAGTCATTGTTTTGTTAGTGACTTAAATGCCTGTGCTCTTTTAGTCTGTTAGCAGTCAGTGATGTCATAAAATAACAATTTCTTTCATTAAAGAAGATTTTAGATTTAAACTGTCTGGAAAAATACATTTTTCGTATTTTCCATTTACAGTAAGCCAAGTTCATGATGCTGCAACCTCTTTCTCTGTCATGGTTTTTTTAGTGTTTCTTGCCTTCAGTATTTTTGGTTCAGTAATTTTGGTTGGTTGTCTGTCGTCTTCTTTTTGCTGTTGTTCTGCAGTCTGCTTTCTCTCTCTATTGTCTCATACAGGTGTGAAAGAGGACTTCTAGGAGTTATTGTATATCTACTGTGTTGTCTTTTTTGCCTTTTATTTTATTTTTTCTCTTTTCATAAACTCTTTTCTGACTCTGTTTCTCCTGACTCTCTTCTAGAATCTCTTACTCTCTCCCCTTAGTTCTTATCCCCTTTCTTTCTCACCTCTATTTCTATCTCCTTGTCAGTTTCACTACCCAAATAATTTTCAGTTGAGTTTCATATACAAGTACTAAGCGTAACCATATGGCAACAGTCATTATGGTTGCCTGTGAAAGCAAAGCTGTTGGCCAATCATCTAGCTCTGGGACATCTATTCCCAAAGCCACACTGGCAAAACAGGACACAAAAGAGTAAACCTCTGCAGCAGATTTGTTTTCAACTATAAAAGGAATAAAAGTATGTTCAGTTTTTATATCTGCGGAAGGTGGATACTTAAAATAAGGAATACATTTTAATCTAGGAATTATTACATGATATGAATTTCAACTTTACTCATTTTTAGTGACGTATTATTTCAAAGGGATATATGAAACATAAAACCATTCAAAACTGAGCCAGAGCAACCGTATTGCAGCTCTTCATGAGAAATTTTTATATTTTTCAGTTTTAGCAAAATGTGGGAGGAGCTAACATTTTTCCTACATGAAAAATCTCGTTTTCAGTTCCTGCATTTGTGTGAAAAAATTGCAATGCTTTGCTTTGTGCTTCTTTAAAAAGGCGTAAAGACATTTTATCAAACTAGAAAAAAATTTTTTAACAAGAAATGTATCGAGCATAAATGCTTTTTGGATAAAATTACATGATTACTAACTTTCTGAATGAAATTTAAGAATTCAAACTACAGCATGAACCAAGCTGACCTAAGTTTATTGACTCAAATTACCTATTATGAAGAAAGAGTTTTATTAGTTCGATTCCCACCTTTGAGTTTATGATGGACAGCTTCCTCTGGTTCTGCAACAGAAACTGCACCTCTGAAGTCATTGCAAACTTTAAAATGTCTAAAATTGTGACATCGCTGACAAAGAACTCGTCCATGTTCCTGAGTTCTGTCCGTTTAGCACGTACCCACCTAACACAATAACAGGACAGGTATTAAATGCCAAATACTTAGATTTGAACAAACAATAAAGCCCAAAATTGTTCATACCCACATACTAGATTTATACTGAAAATATTCTATTTTTAATTAAAAAAATCTATTTTACAAGAATAGTTTAATTAACTGGAATTAATAACAATTTTTGAACGTCACCTATCAGTGTTCATGCTTGAATAATGGATGGATGGATTAATAGATATTGGCTAAAACATCTGGGATGTGGTGCATAGCATATTCAGATACATTGGTTACTCACCTGCCCTCACCTGTGAGAGTCAAACCCACAATCTTTAGGGATCGCAGCGGGACTCCATCAATCAGTGTCAGCAAAGAGACAGTTGCTTCATCAGACAGTGAAAAGTTACGGAGAGACAGATCTCTAAAGTGACAAACCACAGGAGAATCATTCACTGGTTTCTCTATTTGTTTCTCCATTTTAGCAATAATAACAAAATTTATTTTTTGTCAAACCTGATCCTCTTAATTATCTTTCTTAAAGGCTGAGTAGACACATAATGATTCAGATGGAGGTCTACCAGAGTGAGCTTAGTCTCAGGGTAACACACATCAAGAAGCAGAACCTCAGCTAACGTCGTGTTCGTTGAAAACGGGCCATAAAGACTCAGGGTTGCATGACCAAGAGGCCAAATGCCTCCAAAAGTACCGGAGTCATACCTGCAAATAACAGAGTCAAAAGAAAAAGAAAGATAGAAAAATACAGCTAATAGATCAGTAGAGGTTGGTTCTTTGATTTTCAGTTGTTTCTATTAATACATTGTCAAGCATTTATTTATTGGCGTTTTGCTTAGATTCTTGTTTCCTTCTCATCTATTGTTCCTAATTAAGAGTTCAATGAGTTGACTGCTTCTTGTTTTTTCTTTACATTTGTAGATTTTGTTTAACATTGGAAACTGCTTGGAGATGTACAAATGAGCTAATAGTACAGATCATAGTTCTGGTGTAGATCAGAGTTTTTATTTGTTAAGAAAATATAGATCTGGTCGAGAAAACAAAGAGCAATAGTCAGTTATCTCTACTACAGCAGTCAGAGGTCATTCATGTTGAAAGGATTCTAACTAGAGTAAATCTTTATATTGCCTTTAGCTCTGTAACAAAATAATCTAATGAAAATCTTGGCCAAAATAACCAACTGCCAGAGAGGACTTCAGAGTGGACCAGTAGGGCACTTCTTCTTTCCATGGTTGCTACATGTTTGCTAAGGACTGCAGCATAAATACACAATGCAATTTTCTAGTTTCATTAGAAAAGCGGCTTTGATGGGGAAGTGGGTGTTACAGTGGGAATACACATTTTCCCCAGTGATGTTAGTCTTAAGTGTTGCATTCATGATTATTTTCATTCCAGACCTGAGATGCATACTGCCTTTGTTTCTTTTTTCCCTCTCCCTCAAATGTGGAATTCTCAAGTAAAGGAAGCCGCTGGAGCCACAGAAAACATATTCAAAACATAAAAAAGCTGAAAAATCAACTGAAAAACACAAGTATCCCCAAAGGGTTTGGAGAATATTTAGTATAAAAAGCAGTTCTGGGTGCTAAGAGCAACACTGTAGAGAAATGAGGACTGGATACCTGGCCAAGTTGTTGGCTTGCACAGTGAGCTCGTCAAGGTGGGTGACTCCTTTAAGATCCTCTCTATTCAGTTCCTTCAGATCTTGACCTCCAAACATCAGCTTTCTCAGTCTGACAAGTCCAAGGAACAATGGAGGAGAACCCAGGCAGCTGGAGGAAACCAAGGAAGATATTAATCTTCTTGATTGTGCCTTTCCAGGTATTGTGGCACAGAAAGGATTTAAATCAGGCTTCCTCAAACAGTCCTTAAAGGTCAATGTCCTGTACCTTTTAGATGTGCCTGTGCCTCAACATAGCTCAGACAAACTATCAGCTCATTAGCAGGACCCTGGAGAACTTCACTGCATGCTGAGGAGGTGTCGGTTATCTCTACCTTCCTCATACCTCAACCAAAGTAGTTGAGTTATCTTGAGCTATTTTCTATAGCTATGCTGCTATATGTTAAGGCTGCTGGAGGACAAATGGACCACTTTTCATCATTTTGTTTCATTCTATCTCTTTTCTCTCATTCTGCAGGATTTGTTAAGTTCCATCCATATTCTCTCTGCTCTCTCTGTCATAGCAGCTTTGTTCTGTTCGTTATCAGCTGTGACACCGTCTTGGATTGAAATATCAGCTGTGCTGCTGCAATCCACATCTCTGTTTATAGATGTTGGAGCTGGAAATGAGGTACTCGGATTTAGATTTAAGCATAGGGCCTTTTCCAGTCAGTGGCTACTCCCTCCCCCTACCCACTATTCATTCTATTTCTGCTTGCCCACGAAGAGTAAGCCATATCAAGTACCATCTGAAACCAACTTTGGACAAGTGTGAGTGGCTTATAAGGCTCTGCACAGCAAGCTAATCATCTCTGATCTCATCCACCTGTAGGTTCTGCTTTATATTTGGTCCAGCCTAGCTATCGCGGCCAGATCATTGTTTTGTGTTTGGTTCTGTTAGTTTTGGTTATGTTCCAAGGTTCGTGTCCTGGTTCCTGGCGGCCAGTGGATTGAGAGGGTTTCGTGTATGTCTTGTCCTCTGATCATGCCCTGGTCCTTCTCCTTGGAGCCCTCAGGGTTTTGGCTCGGAACACAGAGGAGGTCAGTTTTATTCCCATAAGCCTGGCTCCAAGGAGGAGACCAGTTTAAAGTCCTGCTGAATCCTGCTACGTCTTGTCTCTGTTTCCTCAACCACTGAGCCACTGTCTGTGTGGGCACGCTCCTGCTCCCGTCTGGCTCTGGACTCTGAACTTGCCTGAAAGCTCTGTGGATTCCTGGAACCTCGTTTCTGTCTGTTCCTGTGTGAATCTGAACCTTTTGTAGACCTGAGGACTCCTGGATCTAAGAACTGTCCTGTTCTGACCTGGAGCTCCATGTGGTTGCTGCTTGGATCGGGGACACCCTTGACGGCTCTGTGTCGGATCACGTTCGCTAGTCCATCGGATGGGTCCTGGCTTCCATGCAGAGAATGGACTGAACTGTTTAACCAGACAGTGTCAGTGATTGAGCGATGCCCCGCCCCCTTTTCCCAGCAGTCGTTGCAGGTCCTCAGATCCACAGCCGCCTGTTTCTGTTCTGTTATGTTCTGTTTTGTTAAACTTTCCTACTGGCTGTGTCACTTTGAATACTGGGTCTGTCTGTCCTGTTTTATTACACCAATGATCCGGGCCCATGGTAAGGTTTTGGATGTCATTATTTAAAGATACTTTTTCTACATAATGCAGACTCAAAACTGGTCGGAAATCAGAGCTCCTCACCTGTATGGGTTGTTGAGCAGGTTGAGTTGCTGAAGAACCTCCAGCTTCTTAAACCACTCGTAGTTGAGAGTCTTCAGCTGATTGTCAGACAGATCCAGCTCCTCCAGGCTCCACAGAGCATCAAACGCTGATGGATGGATCACGGCTAATCTGTTACCTTCAGGATACAGACTCCTGGATTAGACATATTTCACAGGTTATTTCCATTGGGGTGTATCAGATCTCATCATGGTTACCGTGGAGATCCAGAACTCTCAGTTTTGAGTGTTCCAACAGGTCGTTTTGGGTCACCAAGGTGATGTTGTTGAAGGAGAGGTCAAGGCTGAGAGCTTGGTCCGTTACCATGGGAACATGAGTGAAACCCGAGTGGGAGCAGTTACAGTATCGATGAGGGTTACAGCGACTGCAAGGCAGCCTGCCATCGTCCCCGTTTTCCATCTGACCCCAGATCAGTGAAGAGAAGAGGAGCAGCGCCAGTATCCACAGATGTTTCATGCTGTTTATAAAATTTGGTATATTTTTACCTGGAAAAGGCAGAAATATGAAATGAATTCAAAATCTTTAGCTTCTACAGATGGATTATAAAACAGAAGTGAAAATCCAGAAGCATGTGTGAGTAAATAATTTTTTGTGGGAACAATAATCTCCTTTCCACCGTCGACCCCAACTGCCTCTCACAGACACGTAGCTGTTTAAGAGGGAAGTGCTTCTGGGGTTATGGCGGTTTTTTTATGTGACTTAGGATCAAACTGCTGCAGACAAGAAAAAAAAATCACGACATCTTCACTTTAATCGCTGTTTATATTTAAATATTTTAATTGATAAAAACATTTTAAAAAAAACTAAATAATAATAATAATAATGAATTTTATTTGTAACGCACTTTACATTGAATTCAAATCTCAAAGTGCAACAGTTTAAAAAGGGAACATTAAAACAAAGGTTAAAAGACCATAACATTAAAACAGAGTAAAAGACAATCATTAAAATCAATACATTTGAAGGCATACGTAGCATATTATAAAAACTAAAAATCAGCAATTGAGAAATTGCACACCATATAACCTTTTATGTCAGCAAATTGACAAAGACTGCTGGATATTTATCACAGCATGTTCTTAAGAAAACTGAGGAAAGTACGATTGCTTCTGATCTAAAACTGTGAGCCAGATGACTGAGAATTTGCACATTAAATAATAATAATGTTTTAAAACAGCATCTATGGAGAGAAAAGCAATAAGCTGTGAAATCTGTGAAAGCTTTTTGGAAACACAAAAGAAAAAAGTCTTCATCTAATGTGAAAGCTAATTTATTTAAGTCACTGTTCTGGAAAAAGGAATACAGCTAAGAGCAGGTATAAAATAAACTGTAACCGTATTTATGTCCAAATGTCAGACTGTGTGGGTAATTTTTCTTACCTTAATATCTGCTGAGCTGAGGTGTACAGGATGAAAATGAAGTGAATAAAATGGTTTCTCCTGTCTTAGAGAGGAACTATAAGTTAAAGTGTACTCTGAAGCTGTTAAAAGAGGAAGTGAAAATACCTCAGGTCCATGCCTTATGCAGACCATGCAAATATGTCCACCTGTCTTTCTCCATTTTTTATAGTAAATATAGTAAACACATTATCTCATTCTGTTAAACTTCTAATTTGAATTTATTCAAAATAACAAATAAGCTGGGTAATGTTTTAATTGATTCACAATCAATATTAGCTTTAAAAAAGTACTTTTCAGTCAAATTTAGGCTTTGTTTTCTATTTTTCAGAGTATTTAAAATCAGCAGACATCTTGTTGTCAGTATCTGCACTTGTAGATAATCTTTTACATCTTAACACTGAGAATAGTTTCTGTTATATATAGTGTTGCGCCAATGCCAATGATGAGCATGGATTTGAAGCAATGTCCAAACATCAACCAAACAAATGATTTTTACAAGATACAGGGAGGAGGGGGCTTGAGGGGGAATAGAACTTGCTCTGCCGCTATGAATTAAAATCGATAAGAAGTCAAGAGAGATGAAATAATAAAAAAAAAAAAAAAAAAATATATATGGTATATATATATATATATATATATATATATATATATATATATATATAAAAAGCGTGAGAGATATGGTTTTTGGTATATGGATTGCTGCATGGACATAAAATGTGATATGCAGATAGAGTATATGTGTATACTGTCTATAGTTTATGTGTGTATATGTATTATGCATGTATGCTGCAGCATGTGTTTGAGTGTACGGTGTATATAGTAAGTATGTATGTGTGTATATATATGTATAGGTATGTAGGTGTGTATGTATATATATATATATATATATATATATATAGATATGTATGTATAAGCTTTAAAATTATAGGGTAAAGAGAGGTAGACATTAATATAGAACAGGGGTAGGATTTAATAAAGTTTTATTACTTCCTCCTACTGAAAGGAGGAACATGGGTTGTGCTGGTACAAAAGTTTTTCTCTTTTTCTTCTTCTTTGTTTTGTTTTTGTTTTGTTATGACTTTATTATTAATTTACTTATATTTGCTTTTATTAAATGTTCGGGAATAAATGATCAATAAATGAAAAAAATGCAATCTTCTGGCCCCCATACCTGGCTGTGCAGTATCGTGGGCCGGAGCACCGCATCATACCATCCGCTTGAAATGTATATGTGTGTTTCTTGTGTATATAAGGAAGAACTGCATACTAGTTGGATGTAAAATAATTGCCATTATGGCTTTGTCAAGCTGCGGCCTACTTTTTTGAAGCAGGAAAAAGACTAATACGAAGTGAATCATGTAGAACTTTTTATTGCCTACCTGGACTGGGTGACAATAGTTAAATAAACTTTCAGCTCCCAAAACTGTATCGGTATGGGTGCAACACTAGTCATATATAACAGATGATATGCAGTAGTAGCGTATAGATGAGTTTTCCTGCTGTTAGTTTCATTTTCATGCAATGTGGATGTTTATTATAAATAGGCCTACAATGTACAGTAAGATTTCTTCCAGTTAGTTTTTTTAAGCATCTCTTGTTTATTTTGATGAGCTCACATTTTGTTGCATTCAAGTACATTGGGTAAAAAGATGTCATTGTGCTCAGTGTGTAAAAAAAAAAGAAACAAACATGTATGGATAATGTTAGTTTCGAATCTTTCTCACAAAGTTCATGTTAAAGGTTAGTTAGGAGTCACTTCTACTTTTTTATCTATAATACAAGTAAAGCCTCCTTCAAATATACAGCATCAACGAGGATGCTTCTTTAAATCTTGAGAAAGACAACATTGATCACATAAGTGAGTGTCAGAATGAATGTTCTGGAACAAAATTCAGACACGATGGTAAAAAGTTAAGCTTTAATATTTTAAGAAAGTATTTATTTAGGCAAACAATAAATATCTAAAAGCAAGAAGGGATAGAGGTAAATTGTGAGCCCAATGACTGTTGACAAATAACTAACCTTAGATACAGGGCAAAAAACAAACAGTAGAAGAAATGAGGAAGCACAGGTGCAGAGTTGCCTAATTCCCAAAAGGTTCTGGCTGAGAGAGAAATGGTAGAACAAAGAACAAACAACAAAAATGGATCCAATAATCTAGAAAAGAAAAATGACTTGAGGATGTAAAAGGAAAACCACATACGGTAAATATTCTTAACGATAATTAAGGGAAATAAACATAAAGCAAAAAAAGGCACAGCCCTAATGACAAAAATAAATAACAAAAATGGCAAGATCCAAACTTATAAAGTTGACAAAATTTTCATTTCAGAAGGGGCGGTATTTTAAATATAACCTTAACTCTTCAGCGAAGTTAACTGACCATCCAAATCACAGGTACCCGATCTCAGTGGCTGCATGAGATGTTTGTACAGTGAGCTTCTCAGGAGTGACAGCGGTGACAGCCAATCAACACAAGAAAAGACTTTGGGCCAATCAGGAGCTTGTGTGCGGTCCAAACTCAGGGGGGCTTCAGTTTGATCTGCTGTTTTTTCGTCCTTTTGTCCTTGTGCTCGACAACATCTGTAGACGGTAGCGAAACATTGTTTTTGTACAGTAAAAGTTGCAGGGGAACAAAATGGACCTTTGAATAAGCGCCACTCCTAAAATGATATCCATTAATCCACTACATTTCTAGGAAGCTAATCATTACTCATTCCTTTTGGCTCAGCTTAGCTTTGTAATCCTTTTTTGCTCTTGAAATGCAATTGGCCACACTAGGGCTGTTTCTCAATATGTATACTTGTGCGTTCTCGTGTGCTCGTGAAACATCATCAGCCTCAGCCCTAATACTGTTCCAATTCACTACAACACAAGATCAAGAATGGACAAAGTCCCCCGATGTTGTTCTCTCCCCTCTCTCGTTACTCAGCATGCATCAGAGCAGAGCAGACTTGTCCAGATTGACAACTGTCCCAGCATGCACTGCGGCAGCAGCAGCTTCCAGGTTAGCGCTCACAGAACTCAGAGTATTGCGTTAAAAATTCTAAATAAGTGCGTAATTTAAAATAAATTATCTGATGATAAGAGGACCGAGGCAACCAGCGGAGCGCCAAGGCTAATGTTAGCCTGTCTGCAGCAGCCTTCTCTCTGCATAGATGCATAGTACCGCTGGCTCTGATGGCGATTTTATTTTATTTAGCAAAGTATTCTTTTGATTTGTGTTTATCTGACTGTGTTTATTATTATTCCCCAACTAAATGAAAAAAGTAAGAATATATTATTATCTACAGAGTATCAATAACAGCTGAAATGCAGCTCCAGATGAGCCGAGCATGTGGTGATGTCATCAGTACGCTTCTGTTCCAATTGACCCATATTTATGCTGCATGCTCTGGTTCTCCTGGAGTCCACACTTTCCTGTGTTCTTGTCAAGAACATACTTGGCGAGGACACAAGTCCAAACACGCATTCTTATGAATTGAGAAACGGCAAATGGTTCTAACAATGTTCAAAGTTCATTCTTTAGTACAGCCATCCTGGATGTTTTAGTTATGTATTTTTCAGCACACCTGCGTCAAATGGTAGCTCATTAGTTTGAATTGGTTCCATTTCATTCTCATTGTTCTTTGTTTAGATCTACACTCAGTTTCATGTGTCTTTTCCTTCCAACTTTTTTCCTTTCAGTCATCGTCTCTTTTCAGAGCGTTGCGTAGACTCCTCCAAAACTCTGGCCTCCTGTCCTCCTCCTGAGGCCATTCCAGGTAGGTGGTAGAGCTCATGAGTTTGCGCAGTTTGCAGAATCGTTTTGGAACGTCATCCTTGGATAATGGCTCCAGCAGAATCAAGATGGCAGCATCTCCACCTGCCTCAAACAGCCAGAAGTGGGAAAAGTCCAGCTCATAGCGGCACCAGTCCGACTGGACGAAGTTCTCGGAGAGGACAAAGATAGTATGTCGGCTGTGCTCAATGGCGCTGATGATGTTGTCTACAATGGCGTGTCCAGGAAGGAAGTCCCGCTTATGGAGACACAAGGACAATGGCTGAGAGGAACAAGCACTCCTGGAACTGCCCTCACTGGTGAGACACAAACAGGAAAACTGACTGTGGATAAATTTTTTTTTTATTGTTAACTATTGTTTGAAACAAGAAGTTCAACTCTGTTGAAGGAAGGTGGGATAAAAAAAATTTTTTATTTTAATTTGAATGACACACTATATATATATATATATATATATTTAGTATATATATATATATATATATATTTAGTATATATATATATATATATATATATATATATATATATATATATATATATATATATATATATATATATATATATATATATATATATATATATTACACGGAAACCGAGCTGGTTGCGCCCCTCAGATACTTATTTTTCACCGTGGTTTTCGAGTGAAATTAGTTAATTTTCGAATTATTTAAAGATAACGAAAGCCATTTTCTTGTTATAATGAGATGATTGGTGTTTGTTAAAACTGATTACATCCTTCAATACCACAATACAGTATGACAGTAGGAGAAGATTTATTAGTATAAATCATGGCAGCCTATGTGTAATTCTGTAAAAAATCCTGTGTTTAACTTTTAGTTAACACGACGACGTTGTTGTTTTGATTATTTGCGTCCTCTTCTGATTCATAATCAATTAGACCTATGCCTCTGGCACCTTAGCACCGGGTGTTTTCTGAACAGCCCCTGTGTTATGCCTCTAACAGGTATAACATGCATTAACCCCCAAAATGAGTCCAAATGAAAGATTTTCATTGAAAAACAGACAGATTTGTTTATACTGTATTCCATGCAATCCAACCATCCACCACAACATGAAAATTAGTGAAAAGAAATAGGAAACTAAAAAAATTTTTATTTGTGCACACCCAGTACCCCTGACTGCAAAACTACGGTCCTTGCAGTCATGAATGGACTAGGAATCCAGGGCTGTTGGCCAGCCTCATTCATTACCCAAACAGGTTAATCATCATGTTATCTCCCGAAATCAATAACTGTTTTCTTGTGATAAAGAGGCAATTATCTTGTTATCACAAAAAAACTATTAATTGTTAAGCCATGATAACGAGATAGTTATGTCATTATCTCTAGAAGACAAAGGGAAAAAAAGTGTTGAGTACGACCACTCTCGGCTTCCGTAATATACTGTGTATAGCCCATACCCCTTCCTTTTGGCAGCTTTTTCTTCTTTATGACTATTAGAGCCAATGTAAAGAGTAAATTTCTCCTCTTTGAGATCAATAAAGTCAATCAATCAATCAATAAACTAATCAATTCTGAAAATGAAAAAGTGTCTAGTAACTTCTGTAATTCTGTTCCCTGATCACTGGTTATGAAAGCATCAAGGCATACACTACCATTCAAAAGTTTGTGGGGGTCAATTAAATGCTCAAAATGGCCAGAAAAGAGAACTTTCATCTGGAACTCCGACAGTCTATTCTTGTTCTTAGAAAATTGCTAAGAAATTGAAGATTTACCCTACAGCGGTGTGTACTACTCCTTCAGAGGACAGCACAAACAGGCTCTAACCAGAGTAGAAAGAGTGGGAGGCCGCGTTGCACACAACGGAGCAAGAAAATAAGTACATTAGAGTCTCTAGTTTGAGAAACAGACGCCTCAGAGTCCCCAACTGGCATCTTCATTTAAATAGTACCTGTAGTAGCCTCTTCATTGAAAAGTACAGTGTTTTCCTTCAAAAAATAAGGACATTTCAATGTGACCCCAAACTTTTGAACGGTAGTGTAAGGAGGGAGTAAAAACAAAAACACACATACCTTAGCTCCTCCAACTCTGGTACCAAGAAGTTTTCTACCCAGCTAGCATCCTTTTCACTATAAGAAACAAAAGCATCAAAGGACAGCAACGCTTCTGAGTCCATGGTGTCTTTTCGTTGTTTGTGGGAACTTCGTTTGGCTTTGAGCCATGCCCAAGTCATCTTGATGTACCAGAAGGCATGGAGGCGCCAGAGCAAAATGCACAGCAGTAACCCAAAGAATAGGGCAACGCCGCAGCACACAGAGACAAATAAAACCTGATGGCAAACGACGATCGAGAGGCGGACCTCACTCACTGCCCCCCCCTTCAGTTGGAAAGGGGAGTCACAAGCATAGCTGTCCTTGCTGTCTGTTAACTTGACAACTCCACCTTCTTTTAGTTCAAATTGTAGAAAATGAACAAAATCACAGGTGCAGATGAACTTGTTGTAACCAGCCTGGAGGCTCTCAAGCCGTTTGTATGACTGGAGGTCTTGGAGACCGAACACATTCAGGGTGTTAAACTGGAAAAAAAAATAAACAAAAAAATGATCAGCTGTTACAGAATGGGAAATATACAAAGGGTATTAACTGAATTAACTGGCATATATTGATGCTTTCCCACCTGCATTGTTAGAGTTTGTAGATTGGGAAACTGCTGTCCATTTGGTAATACTTGGAACTTGTTTCCAGACAGGTATAGCTCCCTCAATAAAGGTAAGGACAGGGAGATATCTTTGAGATCATTGTAACTCAGGTCCAGCACCTGTAAACAGTGATGTACTAAGCTAGTTAAGCATGTCTTTGATATGAACGCTTCAACCTGTTTTGGCTCGCTAGAGTATGGACTAATCTTATTACCTCAAGTGATTGTGGTAAACAGTCAGTGATGGTGGTTAGCTTAGCTCTGGAGATGTTGAGGTACTTCAGTGTTACTTGGCCAGGAGCAAGTTGAAGGCATTAAGTTGTAGCCAGTTCTACTGATGTCCAGGTGAGTCAGTTTCGGGAGCTTGGCCACCATTCGGCTTATCGTGGAAAAAGACTGGACAGATGCACACAAACCTTAAAACCAAGGAAGTCTGATGTCTGGTAATTAAGAGGTACAATTACAAGCTGTATACGGACACCTTTAGAGGGTTTCCACTGATGTTCAAAACTCTGAGTTGCTTCAGGGTTTCCTGTCCATGGCAAAGCGATTCTGCTATAGTAAGATCAGTCAGTAGATTGCTGGACAGGTCAAGGTACTGCAGATTTACCAGCATTCTGGAGGTTTCACAGGGCATCACAAATACCTGTTGGTAAAAGTAACTGTTAAAAGAAATGATAAATTACAATACGCAGTGTCCTCTGCCAACCTTTGGGTTAAAGGAAAAGTCTGGTCAGCAAGGAATACCCAATGGGTCATTATTTATACCTAAAACTAATACGTTTCGTGGTGATTTAACGAATTTGGTGTTAATCAGTAAAATAATAAAAACAATATTTTTTACGTTCGCGATCACTGAGTCCAGGAAATCCACCATTTTGCCCAAATGTAGTAACCCCTCCCTCCTGCCATCTTCCAGCAGTCACGCCATGCAGTGCGGTGTGCCTGCTTCAGCCCATTCACCCTTTACAAGCAAAATCAATGGAACTACTAGACACATCTGCAATCAACAATTATTGAAGATTTCCAGAGGACTTCACTATTGAAATTCACCAGAGCTATAGTTAAATCCGACAATGCCTTACATGCGCAGTAGTTGGATGTTGGAATACATCGATCAGTAAAAAAGTGGGACAAAAATTTGATTTTAAGCTATTCCGATCGCATGATCCTCCACAGAAGGGTTCGCATTCGTTGATTGCCAGCTTGAAGACGGATGATTTGCTGAGCTAACTCTCTCTTTCAAGTCACTCTCTGCCGCGCATAGTGCACTGGTCGTTTCCATCATGTATATTAGCGTGTTGTGACAAACGCCAGATACAGCACTGGGACTCGCTCAACAGCTGACAGCGCACTGTGACGTCACAAGGTGGCAGTATTGTTCTTTGACAAACATGGATGTCTGCAGTAAAGCACATTCAAATAAAATTTACCCTTAAATTAAAACAGGATGTATTTCTTGAACAGGATGTAATAATTTCATACTTTCAGAAGTTTTAATTAATATGACCAGACTTTTCCTTTAAGACTTTGGTTCATACAAAAGCACTGAAAGTTTTGTAGTCATCAACACATGTTTACCCCAGAGTTTATGATGGACAACTTTCTTGGGTAATTCAGAAGAAAACCTAGCTGTAGGAATGCAGTGAACTTAAAAGCATCTAGAATCACAGTATTTTGGAGAAAGAACTCGTCGATGCTTTTGTGATCTGTCAAATTGGCTCTCTCCCACCTGCCACAGAAAAACAGCAGGTTTCACAGTTAACTCATCACACAATATTCTGTATCATGGGATAGATTCTTATTAAGCAGAAAATAGTACTTTGAAAACAGATTCTTTATGAGGAAAGTTTAAAAATTTTTTTCGATAATCATTAAAGGTTGTACCAGCAGATACTTGCTCCTTACCACTACATTAGAATGTCTGGGTACCTAATATATCACAGATTTAAGTCTAACATAGGGTCACCAATTAAAAATCAATAAAGAAAATGAACAACCAGTAAAGGTCCAGAGACATTTTTAATTATAATCTGTTACTTTAAACAGCATTTCAATGTGAGCTGAAATAAGTAATTACAAGGCCAGTTTTGCCTATACGGATACTGTTTAATGTCTAAGTTTTCTCTATCATCAAATTTTATGACCCTCTAAATATTTTTTTTCTTTGCTTTAATGTTGTCAAGACTGATTTGGACAAAGTTTATAGCGTTACGCTACTTTAATGATGTGATGTGTGTTCTAATATAATAGACATAACAAAAGAAAATCTGTCAGCATTTTCATTTACTGAACAAAGTGCATGATATTACAATTTTAAAGCATAAAAAATCAAAAAAAATCTCAATTGTAGTAGAGTTAACAATACTCCACATGAGTTAAGCTCAAATAACAGAGTTAAACTTTATGCTTAGGTTTGGGTCAAACCAAAAGTTTTGTTTTGTTTGTTTTTAATCAAACAGCAGCAGTGGATGCAAGAGCTGGATCGATTATTACTGAGGAATGACCTAGCTCCTGTCAAAGTCTAATTTAAAAAAATATCAAAAAGGTTTAAGAATGTTTTGAATATAGAAAACTGTTAAAGCATCTGTAATCAAATGTGAATGCATCTGAGTTTATAGAAAGAGATTTAGGCCTATCTGAAGGAACAAGAGGCCAAACAAAGAGATTTGGGTGATTCTCTGAATTCGGTGCACTTTGTGTCCCCAAAGGTTTACCTCAAAATTTTTAATATAAGGTAGACAATAAAGAGAATTTAAAAAAGAGCAGATGAAAAGATCCATTGTGTCTCTGCTTTTATAACACACATCCATATCTAAAATTTACATTTTCAAGATTTTTATAGACGAAGAAGATCAGAAGTGAGTAGAGATATGAGCATGTCCCCTCACTAAAAGTGCCTACTGAATATAAAACAAATAAATAGCTAGAAAATCTTTTTCTGCTAAAATTGTATTTACGCTGTTTACTCAAAGCTGAATAAAAGAAATATAGAGAAAATAAACAAATTGCCGGTAAAATAGCACTATTTGGATCATGTCCCTCAGTTTTTGTTCAACCCCTGTAACGGCATACCAATGTCCCCTTTTTTTAAAAATATTGGTTCAGTCCAACTTCAACCACACACAGGCGTGAACATAACTGCTTGAAAGTATGCAAACTTACTTTCCACACCTGTTCCATAAGTTTTATCCATTAGATTAGCATAGATCAGCCTCAACCTTTCCAACACTTCTTACATGTATAAATGATGGTATTTAATATTGTTGGGAAAAATAAAACAATTATCTTTGAGAAAAATACTTTGAATTTCTTGCCATAAACTTACCTACTGCAGCTAGCTAGTAATGTGGACTTATAACTACTTTTGGCTTAATCTTCAATCTCAGTGTAAACATTCAACCCCTTAACTAAAAAACACTGTTAGAAGGTTGAATTAATGTTACAGGGTTGAAGTTTTGTTGTTGTTAAGCAAGTCAGTCCCTTTTTCTAAATGTTATTTCATACATTATTTTCAGATATCTGATGGCTAAATCAAATGCAGAGAGGCAAAGAGAATACAGGGTGAGGGGCGAAATTTAGATTCACAGAGAAGAGAAGAATACCTCAGGAAAGAGCGGAGCTGTATGGAAAAAAGTTAGAGAAGCAGGGAAAAGAAATCAATCAAAGTAATCTGGAGTAAGAGAGCTCAAAGATCCTAAGCGGAGGGAGTGGCTGAAAGCTAAGGAGCCGACAGAAAAGGAAGGCTGAGATTGAAAATGTTGGGTCTGCCTCTCTAACCCCTCCACATACTCATGAATGTGATATTCAAGACAAAGTCCAAGCCAGACCAGGGTCCTCACGGTGAGGGAAATATAGTTTGAAGTATAGTTGACTTTAGTGATGATAGTTTTAGAAACACTACTTTTTACTCTGCTTTATACATGACTAATATGTTTGTTGTAGTAGATCCTAAGAAATGAACATTTGTAACATGGAAACTATGGTTTATTGCTTTTAGATAACACGCACACACCCACACACACATATACGTACGTATATATACACACTCACCGGCCACCTTATTAGGTACACCTGTCCAACTGCTTTCGTTAACGCTTAGTTTCTAAGCGGCCAGCAAATCACATGGCGGCAACTCGGGTGCATTCAGGCATGTAGACATGGTCAAGTCAATCACTCCTGCAGTTCAAACCGAGCATCGGTATGGGGAAGAAAGGTGATTTGGTGACTTTGAACGCTGGCATGATTGGTGTTGGAGTGCCAGAAGGGCTGGTCTGAGTGTTTCAGAAACTGCTGATCTACTGGGATTTTCGCGCACAACCATCTCTAGAGGTTTACAGAGAATGGTGAAAAGAAAAAAGCATCCTGGCGCGGTTCTGTGGGGAAGGCCACTTGTTGTTACCAGGGTCAGAGGAGAATGGCCAGACTGGTTCGGGCTGATAGAAGGGCAACAATAACCACCCGTTACAAACCAAGGTGGGCAGAAGAGCATCTCTAAACGCCACAGCATTTCGAACTTTGAGGCAGATGGGCTGCAGCAGCAGAAGACCACACCAGGTGCCACTCCCTTTCAGCCCCAGAACAGGAAACTGAAGCTACTATTTGCACAAGCTCATCCAGGGGTGGACAATAGAAGAATGGAAAACGTTGCCTGGTCTGATGAGTCTCGATTACCGTATAACTCGATTCGGATGGTAGGGTCAGAATTTGGCGTCTACAACGTGAAAGCATGGATCCCATCCTGCCTTGTATCAGCGGTTCAGGCTGGTGGTGGTGGTATCATGCGGTGGGGAATATTTTGGCGGCGGCACTCTTTGGGTACGCAGGCGCAATTGAGCGAAAATCGTTACAACGCCGGCCTACCTGAGTATTATTTGCGACCATGTCCATCCTTTGCCGACCACAATGTACCCCAACTTCGCGGTACTTTCAGCGGGATAATCACCATAAAGCTGGAATCATCTCAGACTGTTTTCTTGAACATGACAATGCGGGTTTATAACTGCACGCTCCGATAGCCTCCGGTCACGCCGCAGGAATCTCAATCCGTGAGAGCATCTTTGGGATGTGGTGGAGCGGGAGGAGATTTACATCATGGATGTGCAGCTGAAACAAATCTGCGGCAACTGTGATACCCCATCATGTCAATATGGACCAAACTCCCTGAGGGCTTCCAGCACCTTGTTGAATCTATGCCACCAAAATTGGGAGGCAGTTCTGAAGCAAGGGGTCAACCCGTTACTAGCATGTAAAGTGGCGATTGAGTGTATATAAACACACACATATATAGTATTAAGCCTTGTGGTCAGTCATTGCACCATAATTGCTATGTCTCTTGTCATGTAACTACTAATATGCAGAACTAATGATTTCTTTTCCATTTATTTTATGGTTTTCATTTTAGTCATTCAGCAGGCAAGAAAGCATCCTGAAAAGTATAATAAACTACTTAAAGAAATAAAAGAACTAAAAGGAAACCCCAAACATCAGAAGAAGCTCAAAGAAAAAATATAAAAAAGACCTAGCCAGCAACTAAGAATAAAGATTCTCCAAGATCAAAGTTTGTCAGTTGAAAAACTGTACTGTGAACAACAAGGTGAGGAAAACTTTACTGCACCATGAAGCCATAATTTGTGACATCTCAGAGGAAGTACAAGAATGCCAGATATGAAAAAAGTTTGCGAGGTGGTTGTTTGGGAAGATAGTCAAGAAATACAGGCTGCAAGTTGGTACAGCGAAAAGGAAATACTGAGCTTTCCAAGGAAGCATAGGACAATGTGAAGAAATATAAAGACCTGAGCATTAATGGCAGTTTCAGAGATTTTTTAGCACAGCATTCAGCCTATACTGTTCATCTAATTTTGAAATTATTCAATATTACATCAAAATGTTTCTTTTCTTGTTTTGTTTTAATGCATTAAATTAAATTTAAATTTGATTAAATGTTTTGTGATTCTTTTCAACCCTGTTACAGTGTGAGCCACCCTGTTACAATGTGTTTAAACCTGTTGTTACTTGATACATTTTCAGACTTTTGTGATATGTAAAAATTTGAGATAAATGCTAGCTGAACTGTCTGTAAAGTTCAGAGGACAAAAGAGAAAATATATGAAAACTTAATGTGATGTTTACATTAAAGTATATTTTTGTGATTAATGAAGACTGTAGGTATATAAAGAGGCCATATCATACCTGACAGTCACAAATGATTATTTACAATGAAAAAAATCTACTTACAATTAGTTATTTTATATAAGGGACAAGTGATTACTAAGGCACTGGAAGAATTAGTTTGAATATGTTTTGGGATTGTACCCACACAGAAACTCAATTGTCCCGTTACAGGGTTGAATTTAAAACAACATATGTGACAAAAAAATTGAGAATAATCTTTGGGATTGAATGCCTAAGGTGGGAAAACATATTTTCTCAGAGGTTAAAATAGTCCTAAATCAGACACCATGATCAAAAGCAACATTTTTTGTGACATTTTTTTCAGTAATCACAAGATCAAAAGTGCACCGAATTCAGAGAATCACCCATTTGTAGTTTATTCTATGCAGCGATTGCAGCATATTGAATGCTGTCTCTCCCCGTTCAGTACCGACTTCAGAAAACAGTTGGTACTGACAATTACATGGTAGCATAACCACATTACACCCCATGTGCAGGGACTGCCATGCCGTGTTGGCAACCAGCTGGACAGAACCATCTTCAACCTCTGGACTCAGACTGAACTTTACACTACAAAAACAATCTAGAAATAGGTCAATATTTCTTAAATTAAGTGTATTTACCCTTAAATTTGAGTATGTATATCACATGATTCTGCCAATGGAATGAGTATTTTTACTCTTAAAATATGATAATAGATAATATGCACTTGAAATCAGACAAATCAATTGTGTTTTCTTATTTTAAGTGTAAATTGTTTTTTGTTTCATTGGCACAATGTCTCTTTTACCTCCTCAACCCAAGAACAGATGCACTTATTTTAAGAAAAAATTACTTATCTAGATTTCGATTTTTTCCAGTATAAGACCAAAGGTTCTTGCCTTATATCCTGACACTGCTCACTTCGGTTCAGTTTTCAATAAATGTTTTGAGTATTCCAACTGTTTGTCGTCTTTGAATGCTGGAAGCTTCTGCTCTGATCCAATTTGACCTCATTCCAAATACTTCAAGAAAAACTAGGTTTCTCAAACATAAATCCCAACTGTGATACTATTGTTTCATATTATTAATTATGTTTTTCAACTAGTTTAGTTTATTTTGTTTCCCTATAGTCAAGAGTTTTATATTGAAACATGTTTGACTTGGAGATGAAGTTTTTTTTGGTTCATAAACTTTTATATTTTGAATGAAAGTGGTTTTGAATTTATTCCATATATGTACAGAGTTATCTATTTGAGCATGATTTGAGCTTTATTCTCACATTTATTTGTTGTTCTAACACAAAACTAGTTGGACATGTTTTAACAGAACAATATGTGAAACTCTGAACTTTCTGATTTAATACCTAAATCAACAATCCTATTCAGGAGGGTATTGAACATATTGTAAATGCATAACACATGGAGAATCTCTATTAGAAATGATTTGTTATTATACATTACAGCCAGCAGGTGTCACTGTTATGGTACTATTGAAATCACCAAGACTACCATTGTTTATAGAAGTGGGTATTTCAAATTTGAAGTCTGAAAGGGGATTTTACCTACTTAGAGTTAAAAATAGGATATTGAAGTAATCTAGATACTCAGCATGCTGCTATTTGGGTTGGTTAATTTCACCACTATAAGAAATATGACAGTACTGTGACAAGCTTTTTGTCAGAGGGAAATCTTAGATATGTCGATCAACGTTAATAAAATAGCCTGGAATCATTATATTTTCTGAGAAATTAATAAATATTTCATAAATAAAAGCCCTTAGTTATGGACAATTATTCTCGCAACCGGGATACCTCGGAACAAACACATTTCTGATAAACTGCTGAGAAATTTAGTTTATTCTATTAACTGATTTGTTGAGGGAATGATTTACTCTACATCTGTAGAATTTTTAAATATCTGTAGGTGAGTCTCTTGTCCTATTTTCCTACCTCCCTTCTCCTGTCAGCTGGGCATCTTTAATGGAAATGAGGGAGAGGGGGACGCCATCCGTTACCACTAGGAAGTCAACAATCGACTCATCAGACACGAAAAGGTTGCGGAAAGAAATTTGCCTAGAGAGCAACATTTAAAAAAAGTTTGTAAAGGCAGGTCAAAAACATTAATGTAGGATAGAAAATGAGGATAATAATCAGACCGGATCCTTTTCTTGGCTGACTCCCTGAAGGGCTGAACAGACTGGGTCCCAATCAGATGGATGTCCTCTAAAGTGATCAGAGTCTCAGGGTATGATATGTCAGCGAGCACAGCTGCAGCCAAGGTCACATTGGTTAGGAAAGGACCCTGGAGGCTTAAGGTAATATGACCCAGAGGCCAAATGTCTCCTAATGTCCCAGAATCGTACCTGCAGAGAACAACGTCAATGCATTAAAATGCATTTACGTCTCAACGAGTTGATCACAAAAGATGAATGTGTGAACACCTGGCCAGGTTGTTGGCATGCACAGTGAGCTCATCCAGCTCTGTGACTCCTAGCAGATCTCCTCTCCTCAGCTCCTTCAGAGCTGGACCTCCAAACATCAGCCTCCTCAGGTGGACGAGTCCAAAAAACGACGAATTTGAACTAAGATGGCTGAAGGAGACCAAAAAGAGGGGATTTTAGGGGGTTTCTGCTAATAGTGTCCTGTGGCTTACCCAATATTTGCCATATTTGACCACTTAAAAAAAAAGGACTGGTGCTTCTTAATTCCAGTCTCTACAAGAGAAAAACAGTGGTGACTTTATGACAATGCAAAGGAATCCAACCTGAGACATGTAATAATGCCCAAGCATGTGCACAATTTAGGTTCAATGGAGGACGGAGGAAACTATGACACTGGGCCTTCTGACCAAAGCAGGTAATTAGTTTTTTATTGGTGCAATCCTAAATTTCCTAATTTATTCTATTATGTAGATCCCAGAGTTTTTTTGTCACTGTAGAGGAAAAGGTAGACATGCATTTATCTGCCTGATGTGGATTCTGTGTTCAGCTAAGATGAATAAAGATGAAAATAAATAGAATTAATATTTGTGAAAGTTTCATTATTAATAAAAAAACTGTGATAAGTAAAAACTAATTATAATTTCTTGAAACATGTAAGTCAACATAAGAGACAATGAAAAAAGTCTAGTTCAACATCTATATATAACACAGACAGGACAGCTTTATTGCAGTAGTTTTAGCGCCCACATAGTTTATTAAATGTAATAATACGTTAAAATTGGGATTATTAGGTTTAATCAAAGTGCAGCCTGTTTTAATTGTCTATGGTTCTTTTATAACAGCCCAAAATGTCAGGTTGGATGGAGGTCTGAGTGCAGAGACTGAAACTGAAGGTGGTTAATTTAAAAAGGTGGCAACAGAAACAAAAATCCAAAAACATCATCCACAAAATACAAAAAACCAGAAATAATAACAAGAAGGGAGAGAAAAACAAAGTCTAATCAGCAGATTGGGAGCAGGTGTGAACAGAGGACTCTAGAAGGGAGCTAGGAGAAGGAGACTGACACAAGAGGAAATACCGAAGAACTCAAATACAGTCAAACATAACTAGAATATCACAAAATGGAAATAAAACCAATGAATACTCAAAGATAAAACTTAAACAGAACCAAACCCATGACATCAAAGAGCTGACTTAACTTCCTTTGAGTTAATAACTTGAATAGACAGAGACAATACTTCCATTGGTTAATGATTAATAACTGGAGTTGAACTATAAACCAAGCTATTGACATTTGATGGTGAAGACAAGTTGGATTATAACAGCCAGTCCAAACGTCCAGCAACAATTCTATTAACACCTGATAACTGAGCAAATTACCAGTTACAATCATTTCAAATTAAACTGTAAAATCGGTTACAGTTATAAATAAATGCATAACAGATTTGCAATGGGACTGGATGCATTTATGGTGCCGTATTAGTTACAGTAGATGCATCAGAAAGTGTTCACCTGTTGCGCTCCTCACCTGTACGGGTTGTTGAGCAGGTTGAGCTGCTGCAGAACCCCCAGCTCGCTGAACCACTGCTGGTTGAGGGCCGTCAGCTGGTTGTCAGACAGATCCAGCTCCTCCAGGCTCCACATAGCATCAAACGCTGATGGATGGATCACAGCGATTCTGTTACCTGCAGGACACAAGCGTTACCCTTCAGACATTTTACTGGCTGTTTTAGGGAGACCACGTGTAAACAATGGTTACCATGGAGATTTAAAACCCTCAAACGGGAGTATCCCATCAGGTCATCTTGAGACACCAGGGTGATGTTGTTAAAGGAAAGATCCAGGATGAGAGCTTGGTCGGTTACCATGGGAACCTGGGTAAATCCACCGTGGGAGCAGTTACAGGACAGATAGAGGTCGCAGCGACTGCAGGACGGCCTGCCATCCTCCCCGTCTACCATCCGACCCTGGATCATCGATGCCAGCAGGAGGAGGAGCACCAGGGAGCAGCTAGTCAGACGTCCCATGCTGCAGAGTGGCAGAGCAGATTTAATGAACCGTACTGGAGAAGGAAGTGAAACTCTCACACTGGGGAAGTAATTTGATCAAACAGGAAACATGGTTTATTTTTGATTTTATTACTTAGAATCTTTAAGCATCTGTGCAGAATGTAACCACAAAAAACATGTTTTCCTTTTAACCCTTTGCTCTGACAGAGCCCAGAGCTTCCATCGACCTGCTCTATGTTTGTGACCCTATTCAAACATAGATATACATTCCTCTGACATCTGATTGTTGCAGACTTCAAATAAAGTATTTTTTAGTTGAAAGATGACCCAAACTTCTTAGCATTAGAACATTAGAAAAATGTTCTTTCAACACTAAGATGATAATCAGCTCATAATACATGGATGAATGCTGAGGCATTTAGTTCAATATAAGTCTATCCGTATATGGCTTCATGACCCAAAAAAATAGGATTTGAACTCGTTTAAAAAAGATATATTTTTTTATGAATTTCCACTGACTAAAAAGAAGAAGCATGTAAATTGTCTATCTGAGTTAATATAAACGGATAACTATATTAAGATCCTTTTCTTTTTTTATGTATTCAGGTAATGTTAGAACTACTTTCTAGTGAGAACAAGGGCAGCCATGTTTAGGATCAGCTGCAGCTGTCTGATGGAGTTTTTAGGCAAACCAATAAAATGCATGGAAATGGCATCTCGTTTCAACATCCTCCTTCATCTGTAAAATATCAATAATATAACATCAATTCTGCAGACATTCTTGATCGGGGAAGTTTGCTGAAAAATCCTCAGACCACAGCAGGCTGCTCAGTCTGACCGGCCCAGCAGCCTTTATGCCCTTCACTCATGAAAAGACATGCAAACTGATGTTCAGTGTTGCAGTATTCCTGCAGCAAACCTGCATTTTTTATTTAATTTATATATTTTTTTTTTTTTCCAGGGAAAGGGGAAGAGGGGAACAACATTCATTAAGAACAAAACTATGTACATTGAGGGAGTCTGTCACATACATATTCATACAATAGGATACATTTTACATTATTAAGTCATAGTAATAAAGCCGGGCTGTTAGGCCACTTGGCTGGAGCAAAGGAATAACATTTCAACCGTCGCTCTAAGAAGAGTTCCACTGTTTGGTTAACATCGGCTGTTATTTGTTCCATCTTATATATTTCCATCATAATATCTCTCCATGTACCAAGTGTTGGTCTTGGTTGTAGCCATTTCCTCGTAATAGCTTATTTGCTGGCCACCAAAATGATTTTCATTAAGTATTTGTACAATGCTGCATTTGAGCATATTAATGCTGTTTCTGTACAGCCAGCCATCTATCTAAACTGTTTATAATTGACATTTGCACTATAATTGATCCTAGACATTCCTTTCATCACTTCTCACTGTCTCATGACAGGTTTATCTGCTTTTTATTATGTATTTAATCACAATATAATGTCATGATCTGGCCTGTTTGCTCTCCCCACTGGGATTTTTTCTTCTCACCTGCCCTTTTCTCTCCCTGCCTCAATTATAATTTCTTCCTGTTTCCTTGGTTTATATTCTGTTCAGCCTGAGTATTCGGGGCCAGATCATTTGTTTTTCTGTTAGCCTGTTTGTTGTTTTGATTCCAAGGCTCATGTCCTGGATCCTAGCTGCCAGGGGAAAGAGGGTTTTGTGTCTGTCTCTTCTCCTGCTCGTCCACTGTTCCTTCCCTGCTGAGTCCACAGGGTTTTGGCTCTGTACGTGATCAGTTTAAAGGTCCTGCATCAAGTTCTGGTTCCACGCCCTGTCTCTGCTACCCTCTTCCGCTGAACTTCCCCATCTGCACCTGATCCTGTCTGGTCCTGTGCTTGACCACCTGGTCATGCTTCGGACTCTGCCGGACTCTGAAACTGCCAGGGAGCTGTACGAGGCAAGGAAGCCTGGATCCTGCCTGTTCTGTCTGTTCCTGTCTGTTCTGGATCCCTGACCAGAATCGGCTTCCTGCAAGACCTCTGGGACTGCAGCACTTGGGGAACATTCTTGGACTGGACTGTTGTTAAACCAGAGTGTCTGTGATTGGGCGATGCCCCGCCCCCCACCTGCAGTCGCCGAATGCCACAGATCCTAGCAGCTCCCCATTTAGCTTTGTTTTTCTTTAGATAAACGTTTTGAACTTGTCCACTGACTTTCTCCTTGAATACTGGGTCCATCTGTCCTTGTTTCATGACATATAATGTAGAATAGATGAATGGAATAGAATTCAGCTTCAGAACAGAACAAAGAAATCAACTCTCTGCATTTAACCCATCCCCTTGCCATTTTGCAGCACCCAGAGACCAGTTTGGGGTTAAGGGTCTTGCTCAGGGACCCAGAGTGGCAGTCTGTGGGAGGCGGGCTTGAACGCAGAACCTCTGGATTCCAAACTCTATCCTTTAACCACCAGGCCAACGCTCCCCTAAATGTAATCCCTAATGTAAAATGCTGTACAATTTTCCAATATTTATACGATTTTCTTTCACTTTCCTCATTTGATGGAAGAGTGTCACTTTAAGATTCTTTAATTAGCTCTGCAGTGCACACAGTACAGACACCTAAACACCAGCTTTTTACACATATTTAGCTACATGCTTGATATTTTCTTCTGATCTGCTGATCATCTGTAATCTGTTCCTCTGCTGTATCATTTTAAACGTATCAATGCTTCTCAAATAGCGGCACTTCTTATCACTGAGGAGGAAAAGCAATAAAATCCCACCACCTGAGGAACCTGCTGCTTCCACACATTTAGACTAAAGAAGGACTAAAACAAAAACAACAGCATTGATCTGGGAGATGGACGAATCTAAAGACTTTTCTCCTTTCAGCCTCTATTGCCTTTCCTCTTTATCTAAGGTTGTGAATTTTAAAAATTATTCCCAACGCCCCTTCTTTAGATTCCAAAGAGAAAATTGAGTCCTGAAAAAACTTAGACTCTAACAAACTCAGTGGAAAAAAATCGAAATCTAGATAATTCATTTTTTCTTAAAATAAGTGCATTTGTTCTTGGATTGAGGAGGTAAAAGAGACGTTTTGCCAATGGAACATTGCAATTTAAATCTAAAATAAGAAAACACAATTATATTGTCTTATTTCAAGTGCATTTTATCTAATTATCTTATTTTAAGAGTACAAATACTCATTCCATTGGCAGACTACCTTATTTACCTAATCAAATTACGTGTAAATATATTTTACTTATTTCTAGATTGTTTTTCCAGTGCATAACTAAAACAATTTAAACATTTAATGTAAGTAATGGCAGTTTGGTTTTAAAGTGTTTATTCATGCTGGATATTTAACTCTTTATTCTTGTTCTGCTAGTCTATGGAGAATAAATAGATGTAATTCATAATTTATGTAATTACATTTAAATTGGGAGAAAGGAGCATTTTCATTAAAATTAGAAAGGGGTATTTTATGTTATTAAGATGTGTTCTTTCATAAGATATTTTGGATTAGATATTTCTTAAATTAAAATAAAAAGGGGCATCCATAGAATAATCTTGAGGTAGGCAGGGATGGAAAGTTGATACAGATATCAGGAAAGAAGAATTCAATAAAGGAATGCGAATAGTCAAAGAATCAACTGAGGAATAAGATAACGTAAATGATGTAACCAGTCCAGCTCCTGCTTTAAATATTCTTCTAATGGTAGCTTGATGCTCCATCTGATTCCCACTCAGGTTAGAGATTCTCAGCTTTATTCACTGATTCATAAGCCTTTAGTTTTGCTTTTATTGTTTCTCTTTTTTGTTCTCTTTTTTTGAAACTGCAAAACTATTTCAGATGCAATCTACTGCCCCCAAATGGAAGAGACTGCTGCTGAAACATAACATTTTCCTTCATTAACTCAAAATGAATGCTGTCTTACCTAATTTGCTTCCAAGCTGAGTCCAGATCGAGGCGTAAAGATGAAGATACTAAACTGAAAGGCAGAAGGTTTTGACATATGGGAATTTTTTGTAGCTTTGTAAAGAGGAAGTTCAAACTGTGGGCTGACAGCTGAATTAATACTGAAAAAGAGTAGTGGGTGTGAAAGTCAGCTTATGGGAGGAAGCGTCCTCTGGTGCGTGACAGCTTGGAAAAAAATATAACAAAAACTATACGTTTTATAAAAAAAATACACCTAAATTATTTAGTTGAGAGGAAAACTCAACAGTATTTCCAAACAAAACGTTTTTTTTTTCCTTATCAAATCTGATTATACAACATTTCCACTAACAAGTCAAGCATGAAAGTGAGGTATAATAGTTGAATGTGTTAAAATCTTTGGTTTCAGTCGTCACATGTAAATCTCTGTGGGCACTAGACCGTGTCTGAGTAACTTCTACTTTAAAACGCTTGTCAGTAAATAGATATTTAAGAACCATTTGCTCTGTGTGTATTAAAGGGTTCTATTGATCCAAATCTAACATACTTACTAAAGTTTTTACTTATTTTTTCATATACCGGTAATAACTTTAATGTTTTGACAGATTTCAGTCTGGTCTGTGTAGAGCTGAGGAATCAGCTTTCTCATCTTCTCTGATTGTTGTCACATTATATAGTAATCCTGGATTTAAAAAAGTCATAACCAAGTACTTTACTTATAATTCTACTGAAACTATATTAAAATTTGTGTTACATCCTTCTTATGAGAAACAAGTTTATACATAGAGCTCATTCAGACCCAATTTCTTCTACCTTTTTTCTCCTGCACTGCAAAAACAATCAAGAAATAAGTAAAAATGTCTTTTACCCTTAATTTAAGATCAGGTAAATAAGATTATCTGCCAATGGAATTAGTATTTTTACTCTTGAAATAATATAATTAGATAACATGCACTTGAAATTAGACGATGCAATGGTGTTTTCTAATTTTAAGAGTAAATTGTTCCATTGGCAAATTGTCTCTTTTACCTCCTCAATCCAAGAACAAATGCACTTATTTAAAGAAAAAATGGCTTATATATTGATTTTTTCCAGTGTGATTACTGTTGTTTGAAATTTTGTGCATGTTTTTCAACAGTGTTCTGATGTTTGCTTCCCAAGGGCTATAAAAATGTGTGATAACTTCTGACCCTTTGCACATTCACCATTCACTGGCTCCTGGGTGACGTGTGCCTCGGAACGATGTTGGCTACTGAATACAATTAAAAAGACTGATCTTCTTCTGAAAATAAGATTGAAAATTAAAATTTAAAAATACCAACAGTGCTTGCTTTCTTTGCATGTGGAGGAGACAGATTTAGTCTTTTGCTGCAAAGATGGGGTAGGTTTTGAGTTTTTATGTCAGCAATGGTGTTGAGTTGGCTAGAGAAGGTGGTGCAGTGGAGGGTTTGTAGAAGGGCAGGACTAGAACAGTTGGTGGTTTTTACAAATATCAGTCTGGTCTTTGTAGAGCAGAGGAATCAGCTTTCTCAGCATCTCTAATGGCTTGTTATTGAGTTACTAATTAATCCTGGATTAAAAGAAGTCATAACCTAGTGCTTTATATTACAATTCTGCTGAAACTGTATGTAAATTTGTGTTAAATCCTTCTTATGACAAATATGTCAATAGAGCTCATTCAGACTCAATCTGTTATACCTTTTTTCTCATGAGGGAACACATGGGGGGTTAAGGGGAATTTTTACCATTGTTTCCAGGTCTCTTACTCAACAAATTAGACAAGGAGCAACACTTACCGACTGCCGGCAGGTGAGTCTCCTGGTTGGAACAAATGAATGAATAATGGAGGAGGACCAACATGAATACATGAATAGTCCGCTCTTTAAGACTTTTCTATTTTGGGATTTTCCATCTGCTTTTAACTGAACCCAAAAAACCAATACACACATATTTTAACACGTCAAATTTACCATTGAGGACTCTTTTAACTCTTTTAATTTCAGCTTTTGACAATGAAGATCATTCACTCTATTTCAGCCGTTGGCGACAGATGCAAACACAGAATAAACAACGAAACAAGCTGCTAACATATTTGTGATGCAAACTCCAAAACATGTTACACAAAAAACAAATGCAACAGAAAAACGCTGCAAACAATATATATGTGGTTTGTAGAACTGTTGCCTTGCAGCAAGACGGCTTTGGGGATAATTCCTTTTTGCATGGAGTTTGCATACTCCCCTCGCATGTTTAGGGCATGTTTTCCGGTAAATCGTAGGCTAAGAGTCATTTTTTGTGCTCTTAGGTGAATTGGCTTCTCTAAATTGTCCTTAGGTGTGTGTGTGTGTGGTTGTCTGTCTCTGCTTGGCTCTGTGTTGCCCTGGTATGGACTGGCAACCTGTTCAGGGCGTCACCCGCCTTACGCCCATAGGCTGCTGGATTTAGGCACCGGCCCCTCCACTGAGATGGACGGATGGATATATGTAAGTGTTTATGTTACCAATATTCATTTCTGTAAATTTTCTAACCCTCTGATGACCAACAGACCTTTTTGGGATCAAAGGCTGGTCCTAATGTGGTGGACTGCAATTTTAACCTTAAAGAGTCAGTTTAAAAGTCTGTTATAGCTGAACTTTAGGTTAAGGTTAGGATTTGCAATAAAGTGAAAATTGTCAGGGTTAGGCAAAAATGCCGTAACTAAAACGAATGTAAGTCAATCTAAAGTCCTAATATGAATAAATAGCTTGCGCTGTGTCTCATTTTTATTTGAAAACTGAGCTTTACATTGAAAAATACTATATTAATAAAACTTACCTTATAATTTGAATGGCAGAGTTGGAGTTTTTCTTAGAGCTTTATATTGAAACTTAATCATTAAATATCTTCCATTTTCTGCTATTGTACCTATCATTGTATTTTACTGAGAGTGCTCAGAGGTTTTGGGTTTCTGAGTAACAAGGCTTTTTGTTGAATAGATTCAGAAGATATGGGGGTTTCACGTTATATGTTAACATAATGCACCTTTTTGTGAAAAAAGTGCAGTCTAACCTAGATTTCAACAATAGAATAACACAGAGAAACAAAGCAGAGTCCAGTCAGATAAAAGCTGAAACATAAAATAAGAAAAGAATGGTGACATTTTTGGAAACTAAGACGTGTTTTAACACCAACTTACTGCATGAAAATGATATTAGAAAGTACAAACCCAGACTTTCTGGCATGTTCAACATGAATCCTCAATGGCTCTTTCACTATTCTACCATCCGTGGGTAATACAATGAAACAGGAGCCAGAAAGATCCATTGTTAAGAGGATATTGGAGCCGGGAGCTAATGTAGCATTTAAGGAGCTGAAATAAGAGGAGGCAGCAGAAATCTGCAGAATAAAAGTAAGAGAAGCAGCATAGATTCATAGAGACTTTGCCTCGTCCAGAAGGAAGTGAGTTAATATACAACTTTAATGCTTTTTGTCTCCTGATGATATTTTATTGAACATTACTGTTATTTTAAAGGTAACTAATAATAACTTTTCTAACTGTTTTGTTTTGCAGATTCCTTTTTCAGACATATGCTTTTATTATCATAGCCATGAATGTGTTGAGTGTTTGGTTCACGGTTTGCGGCGTTCTGACGCTGAGCCAAGCTGCACCAATAAACTCGACAATCACTGGGAGCAAAGGGGGTCTCTGCGACTACAAGCGCCGTCACTGCATCGTTTTACCCGGAGCGTTCTGCCCACGGTGCGACGCTGACGGGAACTTCCTCCCTAAGCAGTGCTCTGGCTCCACCAGATACTGCTGGTGTGTCAATGTGCTCACCGGAGAGGAGATCCCAAACACAAAGACCCCGCCTGGGGTCAGGCCTGTTAGCTGTGGTAAGAACTTCTGTCTAAACACATCATTAGATTTTTATTTGGCTCTTGATTCGAAATAATCTTATATTTGTGTCCATGTCCTTTAACATATTCTTACTTATGTAAAAGTAAAAAGCAGCCTCCTAAAAAATTACTTAAGAATAAAAATGCATTTTGGTACGAAGGCTAATAATACAGAAGAGGATTAGGGCCACTGAAAATAAAGTTTACTAAAAAAAAAAAAAAAAATTTAAAATTATATTTCAGTATAATATGGTAAAAAGTCAGAATTCTGACTTTTTTTTGCAGAATTCTTTTTTCCCGTATTAGACTGAAATAAAATTTAAAAAATCTGTTTGTTTGTTTTCTTTTCAGTGGCCCTAATCCTCTTCCGTATTACGATTTCTTCCATCATGGTCGGAATTCTGAGATTAAAGTCAGAAAAGGGTTTTTTTTCCCACATTATACTGAAATAAAAATGTAAAAATCAGTTGTTGGTTTTTTTCAGTGGCCCATATACTGATAAACTTACAAATGTATCAGATTTATTTTATGAATTTATAAAATCAGACAAATAAAAATAATCTATTTTTTGTGAGTTGAAGTAATAAAATATACAAATTTATACAAATCCATATTTAATAACATAACTTAGGCAGAAGAAACAATCTTCCTAGTGCAAAATTGAACTGATGAAACGTATACTCACATTATGTAGTATACTGCATGTTAGTATGAATTAAAGCTACAGTGTAATAATTACAGGGATATACAGTCAGAAATGTAATATATTATACATAACTATGTTATTTATCATCATCTACGAGCTCAGCCTCTAACCTTAATATTTATGCGCTGCCTTAGAATTCAAGTATTTATAATTACATAGGAGCGGGTCTCGCAGCCATGGAGGCAGACATCTTTGCGCTACGGCAGCGCAGAGCCAACAAACTAGCGACATTGCGATATCGCCCATTACGCTTCGAAAGTAACTAATGCAAGTTGAGAGAGATGAACTGAGACGGTACTGAAATCTATACCCTACACAGACTAATGAAATACTATCTGTAAAATTATCTATGTAAACAAAACCTCATCACTTGAGAAGGTAGGTGATGCCGACGCCGTGGAAGACATTTTGTCCCGTAACGCTCGCCATACTGTTGGGGAGAAGCGGTGGGGGAGATGTTCATGTTGCTGCGGTCTGCAGTCTGGACGCTAGATGTCGCTAAAAATTACACACTGTAGCTTTAAAATGTATTATGTATTACCATGGCCTCCATACATAGACTATGAGCACATAGACGATAGATCAAGACAACAAGCTTGTGTATAAAACAAAAAACAAATTTTTTAGGTTAAAATGTGCTTATTCTTCATTTAGTAAAGTTACTAATGGTAGATAGAATAGCCAAAACATTTACTCAAGTAAGAGAAGCAGCTCTTCGTATAAATACTCAAGTAAAGCATGTAAATGCAAGTAAACAAGGTACTCGAGTAAATGTAACTCAGTAAATGTAACCAGAATCGAATCACAAAACAACTGAATGAATCTTAAATGTAAAGAAAATATTAGTACAAAAAATAAAACATAACCAAAACTTGACTCTGAAAGATTTAGAGCTACTTTATGTGGTAAAAGTTGAAATGTGTTTCAGCTCAGTACATCTACTGCCCGAATGGCTGGACCAGCTTCGGCTATCGGTGTTTTCTCTTCATCCACACCCCAAAGACATGGACGGAGGCTGAGGTGGGGGCTGATAAAGCAAAAATAAAACATCAACTTGAGAGTTTGCTTTTGTTGTTACAATAAAAGCAAAAAAAAAAAAAAAAACACAGGATGTCTAAAAAACTGCATGGCTTTCTTCAGTTTTACTGTCAGTTTGAAGGAGCCAACCTGGCGTCAGTTCACAGTGACGAGGAGAATCACTTCATCCAATATTTGACCGGAGGAAACACGCACAGCTTCCCACAAACCTGGATCGGAGGCAGCGATGCCATACAGGCAGGAAAACCTTTCAAACATAAGCTTTAAACATATCACATTTCTACTGTCACTCTTTTTTATGATGCAGTTTGTAGCCTGATGATGTCGATTGTTTGGTAATTTAATCAGATCCACTTATCCTTTTTTAAAAGAGGTGTTTGAAATAAGTGAAACTGCTTTGAGCTCAGATATGCGGAATAGTTTGGTTTCCCAAAGATTTTTATTAATTGAAGTACTTCTTGTTTCAACAGCTTAATTTGTGGATGTGGTCTGATGGCTCCAAGTTCCACTACGAGAACTGGTTTAACGACAACCACGAAAAGAAGGACGCGCGCCGCTGCCTCAAGATAAACTATTACAGTAAGGCCTGTCACACACATTCATAAGGTGTAATATATGCCCATCTTAGGACTTTTTCTTGTATTTCCATTTAATTAAGTCACATTTACTAGGAAAATAAGTATTACACTGCACAAAATCTAAATCTACATAAGTCATTTTTTTCTTACAAAATTTTTTTTGAATTTAGAAGGTAAAAGAAACATTCTGACAATGAAACAAGACGATTGACATTTAAAATAAGAATACACAATTGCATTTTCTTATTTCAAGTGCTTTTTATCTAGATATCTAATTTTTATAGTAAAAATACTCCTTCCATTGGCAGATCATCTCATTTACCGTCTCAAATGAATGGTAAATACACTTAATTTAAGACATTTTGGATCATTCCTAGATTTATTTTTTGCAGTGTAATAAGAAGTATTCAAACACCATGCTATTTTGCAAGTTCTCCCAATTTAGAAACTGAGGAGGGTTCTTCCAAAAAAAGTGACAAAAAAACAAACCACTGGACTTTGTTTCCATTTTGAGGACGTTTCGCTTCCCATCTAGGAAGCTTTTTCAATTCAAAATCAAAGGAATAGCGTTGAGTTTGAGGTTTTATAAAGTAGCCCATCAAAACCACACTGTAAAAAAAAACGGCCTCATTTTACGGTAAAAAACTGGCAGCTGAGTTGCCAGAAGTTTACCGTCTTTATACGGTAAAATTCTGGCAACCAAAACTGCCAGTTTTTTACCGTATTTCTAAAATACGGTAAAATTCTGGCAACCACAGCTGCCAGTTTTTTACCGTATTTGCTAAATGCAGGATTTTACCGTATTTTTAATATACGGTAAAATTCTGGCAACCACAGCTGCCAGTTTTTTACCGTATT
>JAGKQL010000050.1:3609368-3666729 GCA_018398635.1 Cyprinodon brontotheroides | reverse complement strand
CCTTGCTGATTTTGCAGGTTTGCCCACTTACAAAGAATGCAATGATCTATAATTTTAATCATATGTACATTCTAACAGTGAGTATATTGGCAGTCCCCAAAGAAATTTCCAGAAAAATCACATCATATGAATTTATTAAAATTGATAACCATCTGATGAGGAAAACAAGTTCTGTCTGCCCAGAGAGTTCAGTGTGGTTAGGCATTACTGCTGTTTACGGTCCCCCAGCGCATTTACAAAGCAAGCTATGAAGACTACGCTTAGGGCTATCTCTGGAGTAACCAATCTGCACACAGAGGGTGTTTTCATCATTGCTGGGGATTTTAACTTGGCTAACTTGAAGACTGTTCTCCCTAATTTTTACGAACATGTGGACTTTGCAACTTGGGGTGAAAACATTCTAGACCTGGTTTACTCTAACATAAAATATGCATTCAGAGCAGCCTCCACCTCAGGTCATCAGATCATCTCTCACTCATGCTTATCCCTGCATATAAGTCCCAGCTGATCAGGGATAAACCAAGCGTTAAACAGGGCTTAGTGTGGTCTGAGGGTGCCATGGAGAAACTTCAACACTGTTTTGAATACTCTGACTGGAACAACTTCAAGGCCCTCTGGGGGTACACATCACAGAAACCCTCAACTGGACTGTAAACAACACCTTACTGATCAAAAGGGCAAAAACCGCATGTACTTTGTGATATGTTAAGGAGTTGCAGTTTTACCTCCTGCCAACAGATGGCCACAGATACTATGTACCCCTCAGATGCGTTTCTGTGTGTAGCAAGTCATCAGTAGATGAAGAGTGTATACTTCACGGTGTACCTGTATCCTCCTGACTCGTTGCCATAATAAATAAGTTTAGTTACGAACTCAAGTTTCTTCATTAAGATTAGAAACATTACATACTTCTTGAAGAGGATGAGGGGAGCCCACCTGCCCCCACCCATCCTTCCCACCTTCTCCAGAAGCACAATAGAGAGCATTCTGACCAGCTGTTTCACCGTGTGGTGTGGAGGCTGCAGCACCTCAGACTGGAAGAAGGTGTCCCGAGCCCATAACATTATAAATGACCCCACTACACCAACAGTCCACCAGGACTGTTCTCCCTGCTGCCCTCTGGGAAGAGACTTTGAAGCATCCGATGCAGGTCCAGCAGATTCCAGAACAGTTTATTCCCCACTGCCATTAGACTGCTGAATGTTTTGTAGAATGGGTTATTGTATTGTATTTTATCATTATTTATATATATATTTAAACAGTCGTATGTTTACATTATCCACTGCTGCTTACTTTTATCAAGAGCTGCACTTTTAAAAATATGAAAATGTCTTGAAAGCTGTATTGAGCAAAACATGTTTTTGTATTCACTTATTTGTAAAAAGTGACAAATAAAGACTAAGTCCAAATCCTATATGCTCCGAATAGCTAGGAGGTATTAGTCGAGATTATCGAGGGTTCATAAAATGTAAGGTTTTTGAAAAGGAGAGGAACTAGAAATACTGACAATTATAAGATCTCGAAATTACTACCGGAAGGAAGACACAGTTTGAACCCCAGACTGTCTCACACTGGGACCTCCTCCGCAGAGCATTTTATTAACAGAACATGACACATGGTTACAGAGTATTGTTCTGACAGAACAATTGATCAGTTCATGAAGACAGAATGCTCCATCAGAATGACAAGGCAGGATGGTCTCCCTGACTGAATCATGCGCGAGACAGGAGGGAGCATCCCCTCGCGACAAATGTTTCATAAACACACATTCATTTTATAATCATTATTGAATAAACCTGAACAATTAGTCAGCATGGGATTGGCTTCACTGTTATGCTGATGATACTCAGCAAAATATATCTGCTTATAAAACCAGATAAAGCTAACCCATTATGTAGATTACAGGCATGTCTTGAAGACATAAAAACCTGGATGACTCTTAACTTTTCCCTGTGGAATGCAGACAAAAACAGAAGTTATAGTCTTTGGACCAGAGTCTATGTAAAAAGAAGCTGATTAGTCAGTCAACAAGTTAATTTGGATGGGATTAAACTGATTTCAGACAATAAAGTAAATCTTGTCCCTATTGTGTTAATCTTGTTATATGTGATCAGGCCTGTCATTTAAATCCCAGATCAAAGAGGTTTCTGTGAATTTCCTTCTTTCTTCTGTAGGAGGAATATTGCAAAAAATTAGAAGTACTCCTGTCCAGGGGTGATAAGCTAAGAAACTAGTCCTACATGCATTTGTTACTTCAAGGCTGGACTATTGTAATTCTTACTATCAGGAAGTCCACAAGCTGTAGTTAAAAACCTTCAGTTGATCCATAAATTCCCTGCAGCCAGAGTTCTAATGAAAATTAGCAGTTAGAGATTCATATCTCTTCTATCCTGGCTTCTCTTCTTCATTGGCTTCCTGTTAAATCCAGAATAATAGAATTTAAAAATCCTCCCCTTTCCTCACATATAAAAACCTTAAATGGCCAAGCTCCATCTCCATATCATCAGAGATCTGATTGTTCTTTATGTACTCAATAACAGAGCACTTCTGCTCTCAATCTCTAGGTTTACTAGTGGTTCCTGTGAATTTCTAAAAAGTAGAATGGGGAGGCTGAGGATCTTTTTAGTTATCCCAGGCTTATATCACTGTGGAACCAACTACCAGTTTTAGTCAATGAGGCAGCACATACTCTGTCTACTTTTAAGGCTAGGCTTTAAACTTTCCTTTTTGATAAAGAAGCTTATAGTTAGAGGTGGCTCAGGTTATCCTGAGCTATCTCTATAGTTATGCTATAGTTATATCTGCAGTATTGCTGGGAGGCTAAAACCTCAGCTGCTCACTTTTAATCATTCCCCTTGCTTCATTCTCATTCCCATTCTCTCTAATCTGCATAATCTGTTAGTTCAATCTCCTAACGTTCTGCTGCTCTCTGCTTTTTTTTTTCTCATGTGCTTCAATCTGGTGGCTGTTCCTGTTTTGGCTGTATTTCCATCCTGGAAAAGAAATATATCAACTGTGCTGCTTCCATCAACACCTTTGTTTATAGATGTTGGAGCTTGGCCTGTTTTCCAGTATTGTCCTATTGTCCAGACTATGACTGGCTGGATGTGCTCTTTTCATCCTCTGATATGATAGTTGACTTGGAGCTTGTCTGCCTGTAATGTTTCCTGGACGGGGCCGCCTGTGGAGTTGGTTTACAGCTGCTTTTTGTATCTCTGCTTCTCTCTCCTTGAACCCCAGTCGGCCTCAGCAGATGGCCGCTCACAGTGAGTCTGGTTCTGCTGGAGGTTTTCTTCCTATTACCGGTAATAGGAAGTTTTCCTCTCCACTATCACTACAAGCATGCTTAGTGTGAGGGATTGCTTTCCAGTCAATGAGTCGATGTAATCAACTGGTTTTACTTAGACTTTGAACTAATCTGACTGTTGAATTATCTGTTAAAGTGCCTGGAGATGTCATGTTGTGTATTGTTGCAACATAAATAAACTGAAGTGAATTATTACATTTAACTTCACACACATAAAACCATCTGCTTTTTTCTTGAAAAAGTTGAAATGATTACAAAGCATTGTTTTTTTAAGCAGTTTATTAAAATCAGATAATTAATATTTTTTATCTGATGGCGTTTAAGCAAGGAAAAATTATTTATGGATTCAAATAAAGTAAAATGTAATTAAAATGAACCCTATTAGTTCCAACACAATCCCATTATCGATTTAAAGTATACACTGTCCAATTTCATTATGAATATAGCAGACATCATAGCTGAAAAAACATAGTCATAAAAAAGGTTTTAAATGGAAATTCAGCTTATTGTTTCAAGTTGATATGAAAAAAAAAACACAAAAAAGGCAGTAAGATTTTATCCAAGAGGTTGCACTGAGATATTGTACAAAACCACACTGTACTAAAACTATAAAAGGATTTCTATTAAGTTGCCAGAATCTAGTCACAGAATAAGGAAAATAGCATGCACATTTTTACCTTGAAGAACATAGACTAAAATAACTTTGCTGTCATACAGAAATGCAACCAAAAAATACAAAATATTCATTTTGGATTATAAGAAACAAAGTTTGTAATTAGGTGTTTAGACAAACAGAAAAATGGTTTATTACCAAACACTAGTAACCTTCTGGAAATTTGTTCATACCTCCAATTTAGGAATGACTTGTGTCCATTTCCTCCACTGAATTGTTTGAATCAGGTTGCTGACTGTGAGTGTGATCTCTGTTTTGGTTTAGTCCAACAGAACTGATGATCCCCTCAAGGTGCATGTTTCCCTGAGCTACCTCCAGCACTCTCCTCAATAAATTGTCCCAGCCATTTCTCTGTAGCTCACCCAGAAAATGTTGGAATATAGTGAGCAGAGGGATAGCAAACTCAATAACACTATGACCAGGCTTTGGACAGTCAAAGAAAAATCCACCAGAGTGCAAACCAAACACCTTTCCACAAGCATCAAATACTGGGGAGCCAGAGGAGCCATGGTACATGAAGCTGTTGTAGGTCACATAGATATCTGCACATCGGTTCCTTTCAATCTGATAATTGATTGAGCAGACAGTGAAACGATCATCCTTGTAGGGTTCTAAATTCTGGTTGACAGCCTGCTTCCTGTCCTCCTTCCTGATGACACATGTTATATCCATTTTCTTCATGCCTCCTGCTGGATGGCCAATAATACAAGCCCCACCATCATCATTTGGTCCAGGTACTGGACCGAAGCTTTTGAGGAGCCCCTGGGGGGGTTCAGAGATCTGACAGTTCAGCTCTAATAAGGTGTAATCTAAATGAGAATTTTCAAGAAGTCCTCTAGCTGAAAATCTTTTTCTTGATTCAGCTGCATTTTCATAAATAAATTCTCCATTTATTTCTAGATATTCCTGCCACCTTTGGTTTCCACTGTCCTTCCAATGTTTGAATAGGTGCGCATTGGTTAGAACAATGTTGTCCAACAGTACAAAGCCTGTGCCCTTAACTGTATAGTCTGAAGAAGTTTCTTTTATCTCCAATAGACAAATTGACTCGCTAAGGTCTCCTAAGCGTCTGACTATGCGAACTTCACTGAAAGAGTTTTGGATCTTTCCAAACTTCTTCTCCTTTAGCTTCAGGGCTTTCTTAAAGGAATTACCAGGAAATCTACTCTCCATCAACTCTTTCAGTTTTGGAAACTGCTGCCTCAGAAGTTTATTAATCTCTTTAAGGTCGATTTTATTCGGTGATGCTTCCATTGCCGTTTTTAAACTGACACAATTATTTTCTGCATAAACTAGAACTGTTCCTGTTTGACTATTGTTACGTGAATTAATTTGCAGAGATGCTCTTTCCTCCTGCTCTTGCTGCTCAGAGCTGGTCTGTTGGTTTGGGTCCTTCTTTTCTGATTTCCCTTGCTTTGGAAGACAAATCTGGAACTTTCTCCCATTTAAGTTGTCAACTATTTCTGTGCACTTTGTGAGGTCAGCAGTCTCATTATCAGACAAAGTGAACTCTGTTAGATCATCAACAAAGCGACCGTCCAGTCTTAGAGCTTCCCTCACCATCATCCCTTTTTCTCCATAAACACAGTAGTACCTAAATTGCTCTTTGATATTGTTATTATTAAATATCTGATCTGTTTTGCTTTTGGTGTCTTTCCCTCCTTCTCTATCTATGAAGAATAGAGAATATTTTTCCTTTGGAAGGACTCTGAGACCTTCTTGCTTTTTCTCTACAGGTCTTGTTGATGTAGTTATTGTCAGACACTTTCCCTCCTCAACACAGGAGCAAGGAAAATGTGTTGCCACAATTTGGGAATCATTCCCTTCACCCAACCTGATGATGATATTTTCTTCTGGTTTCTTTATTTTCTCTTTTAATTCTTTGGATAGATGTGATTTTATGACCTGAAGCACAGTGCCTGGATTATTACAGTTAACTCTATGTTTTCTTCCTTCTGAACCAAATTTGACTCTGAAGCAATGTAGATGGTCAGCCTGCTGTGAATAAAGTCAAAAGTTTACATAAGAAAACAAGAAGCAAAGGAGAAGGCTATTCAATAATTCAAATATCATGAAGGATAAAAAAATCAAAACAAACAAAGACCCTCTGAAGTTCAACTTTTCCATCCTTCTTCTTCCTTTACTTTTCTCTTTGTTTAATCTGTAAAGAAGGAAATAATACTTGTTATTTTGTGCTTTTTTTTTTGGAATAAAGGCATTATTTTTTGGAAAATGTGTCATTTGTAGTGCCTTTGTTCTGCCTTGTGTAAAGGATTACAAATTTCTATAAATGTTCATGTATTAAATTCTCTAAATTGGGCTGCCACCTTATCATGGTGGAGAGGTTTGAGTGTCCCATTGATCCTGGGAGCTATGCTGTCTGGGGCTTTATGCCCCTGGTAGGGTCACCCACGGCAGACAGGTCCTAGGTGAAGGAACCAGACAAAGCGCAGCCCAAAGACCCTTGCAATGACTGGCTGGCAACCCTAGGTTTCGGCGTTCCCTTGCCCTGTGGGGTCACAGGGCCCCACAGCCAGGCCTGGAGGGGGCATGATGGCGGCGCCTGGTGGCTTGGGCTTTTACCCATGGGGCCAGGCCGAGAAGCTCCCAGGAAACATGGGTCCCCCCTTACATGGGCCCACCACCCGTGAGAGGGGCCATAGGGTCGTAGTGCAGTTTGTGTTGGTGCCAGTGGCCGAGGAGGACCCTGGCGGTCGATCACCGGCTGCGAAGCACAGGCTCTTGAGGCACATGGAATATCTCTTTCATGCATTATGAGAACGGGAAGGGAAGAAGTACTGTGTGTGAGGGCTGAGGGGTTTCGGCTAAAATAGGTGGGTCCTCACCTCAACACGTGGTTCTGGTTTCTGGAACCCAGTATCTCCTTAGAAGGAGGCTGGACATACCACTTCCGCTCTTGAGGGTGCCCACAGTGTGAGGCACGCTGAGAACGAAAATGGTGGGCATGCCTTTTGTCCCCATCTACGGCCTGCAGCATTGGGGGTTCACCAGGTGAGCGAGAGGGTGCGCTCCCTCGGCTACGGAGGGTAGGGAGAAGGGTTCTGACTGTTCTTTCTGTGCTTGCGGGCGGAACAGCAGTTCAGATTGCCACCCTTCTTGGAGTCGCTTGGGGGGTGCTGGAGGTACCCCTCTAGGACTCCACTTATTCTGCTATGAAGACTTCAAAGCGGCTCCGTGGAACAAATGACAGTAGAAGACCTGGAGGGAAGTGGTTGGAAGGAGAATACTTGGCGCAACCCCGATCTACGAACTAGTTGAGTGATGTTCTGTTGTTGGACTTCTGTGCTGCATCATGGGATTGTCCACCTGCTGAACTGATGTTGTCCTTTATATAGAGGATGTCCCGCATATATGTGCACTTATGGCACACTTAGGCACGCGGATTGCGATGATGTCGACTTTTATGTCATACGTTTCATCGAACTGCTTTGCGGCATTGTATGTCTTGAACGCTTCCCTGGGTGAAGAGTGTGAGGCTCCACACACTGACCACTTGACCTGGTGGCGTTGAAACTCGATTGGTTGGGGTAGGATCGCGGTCAGACCTGCTTGAGCTGTAAGCGTGTTGTAAAGGTCTGCTGGGAACATCTGGCGGAATCCCCTATTGGCGAGGGCTTTGCTCCCCATCTCTCGACAGAACCTGAAACATCACGGTGCGAAATGCGGGAAGGTGTCAGGTCGAGTGGACCATGTTTCCGGTTACCCTACTATTCGTAAACGACGCGGCATCAGGAAGCTCGCGGCGCATAAATTTTAATCCGGTGCCATAGGTGGCGGCAAACCCATCCCTGGAAGTGGTGCCTATACGGTGAGGGATGCTTTCGGGATGAAGAGGAGGAGTCCTATAGGGACGCTTTTGGCGCTGGCGGAACTGCGGAATCAACTGATAGGTACACGGCGGCGGCCGGCGGCATGCGGCCCCGGGTAGTTGCTGAGTAAAAAGCTTGGGTGTAGGAGGAGTTTGAGAGCCTACAGCGAAAAGACTTCCGTGAAACTCTGTGAGCGATTCTGGTCATGCATCACGCGTCTCTCTGAGGAAGCGGTGCAGTACCAGCACTGTTTATAGTGAGGGATGGTGTGCTGCTGACCTGACATTTCGAGGGGCGTTAGTAATGGTCAGTGGACGGGAATAACGCCGAACCTCACTCAATCCCACTAACATGCCTTCCATTGAGGGAAGCTGGGCCTGGGGACTGGGCGCTGGGCTGCTCAATACTCCTGTGGCGAAGTGACGCAAGGTGGTTGCAGCTCCTCAGTGGCGGGGCGGGGTGGATGAGATATATCTCGCCGAGGAGTTCCTCAAGGTCCTGAATATTGTGAGGGATTGTGTGTTGAGCTGTGCCGCGGCTTTAGTGCATGGTGCATGAACATCCGAGGCACGATTCCACCTGGATTGTAGCAGACTGGGGTGGTGGTCCCCCCTATTTAAAAAGGGGGCCCGGAGGGTGTGCTCCAGTACAGGGAGTCACACTCTTTACCACTCCAGGCAAGGTCTCCTGTAAAGGTGCTGGGAGAGATCCGTCAGATAGTCGAACCTCGGATTCAGGAAAGAGCAGTGTGGTTTTCGGTCCTGAATTAGTGGAATGCTGGACCAGCTCTACCCCTCAGCAGGGTCCTGGGAGGTGCATGGGAGTTCGGCCAACCAGTCTGCATGTGCTTTGTGAAGACTTGGGTTGCGACGTGTCCTCAGGGGAGGGGCCCTGGGAGAAGAAGTGGAAAGTTCTCCTATGAGGCGGTGCCGAGCCCTTTTGATATGGGCTGTCAGCAGGTCCCTGTATGACCAGTGTCAGAGTCTGGTCCGCATTGCCGGCAGTAAGTCGGGCTCGTTTCCTGGTGAGAGTTGGACTCCCCGCCAGGGCTGCCCTTTGTCACGATTCTGTTCATTACCTTCATGGAGAGAAGATTTCTGGGCGCAGCCAAGGTGTTGAAGGAATCCGTTTGGTGGCCTTAGGATTGCATCTCTGCTTTGCAGATGATGTGGTCCTGTTGAAACTTCATCAGGTCGTGATCTGCAGCTCTGGACGCTGAATCGGTTGCGCGGCCGAGTGTGGGCGGCGGGGATGAGGATCAGTGCCTCCAAATCGAGGCCATGGTCTTGAGCGGGAAAAGGGTAAAAGTGCCTTCTCCGGTCAGGGGGGTGTCCTACCCCAGAGTGGAGGAGTTTAAGTATCTCGGGATCTTGTTCTACAAATGAGTCGAGAGAGGAAGAAGGGAGCGGCGGAGATCGACAAGCGGATACCAGGCGCAGCATCTGCCCGTGAAGCGCGTAAACCGTGCTGGTCGTCATTAGGTGAAGAAGAGAGCTGAGTCAAAGCGAAGGCTCTCGTTTACTATTGGTCGATCTACGTTCCTACCCTCATCTATGGTCGCCTGAACTCTGGGTCATGACCGGCGAAAGAGCGAATCAGCAGGATGCCAGCGGCGAAATGGTTTTCCTCCGCAAGGGTGGCTGTTTGGCTCTCCTTAGAGATAAGGAGGTGAAAAGAAAACTTCATCATCTCTGAGGGACTCGAGATGAGTACGCTGCTCTCTCTCCAAGTCGTCGTGAGCTGGCAGTTGAAGTGGCTTGGGCAAGCATCTGGTTGGGATACCTCCCGGACGCCCTCCTGGTGAGGTGTTCGGGCACGCGTCCCACTGGGAGGAGGCCTCGGGGAAGACACAGGACACGCTGGAGAGACTATGTTTCTGGCCTTTAGCCACGGCGCGCACCTTGGGGTTCCTCTGAGGGGAGCTAGAAAGAAGTGGCTGGGGAGAGAGAAGTCTGGGCTCCCGCCTATGTAGGCTGCTGCACCCGCGGACCGACCCCTGAATAAGCGGAGGAAGATGGATGGATAAATTACCACGTTGTCTGAGGACGGTTTCTAAACGCGTGCTGTGTGCGCTTTCCTTTTACCGGGAAATCCCACATCACTCCAGACCTCCTGCCAAAGCAAAGCCTACAGCCTCACTGTTCCTCCGTATTGCTGTGCTCCGACTTATCCTCGGAGCTCAAGGAGAGCGGGCGCAAATATTATCTTTAAATTCAGGAGCAAAACACCTGCAGAAATGAACATTTTGATGGAGATGATAAATCTGCTTCTGCTGGATAATGTTGAAGAACCAATAGTTTTGCATCCAATCTTTTTAAATAAACTGTGTTAGTTTTTTGAAATATGTAAGAATTATGCTTTTATTTGTAGTGACCGGTCTCTGTTGTTACTATATTTTAATATAATCAACATGGATCTTCTCAGCCAGTTCTTTTTTCTGCTCGGTGTGATTGCAATAACTGTAATAGATGATGACCTGGTCGGACCCAAGCGGATCCATGCATTTGAGGATGTTTGGCTCAAACCTGCTGCATAAAGCAGGATTCTCCCTGCACTATGAACAGATTAAAAGCAAATATGGATCCAGGCTCAAAAATGAAGCTCCTTTATATGTGCTTTAGAATGACTTTGTCTCCATTTAAAACCAGATTTAAAACCTTTACAGGGCAGCATAAAACCCACTGCTCTCATTAAGACAAAAGAAAGAAAACAAAAACTGATCCAGCGCTCAGGTGTTTTACATAAAATATGTGAATCAGGAAATTGTGTATATACCTAAACTGTTGCTTTGAAGATTGTTGCACATTCTCTACTTCAAAAAAAGTAGATTTTAAAATGGAAAAATTTTTCATACTTTTTTATTTAAAAATTCAATGTATAAAAATATGAATGCATAAACACTCATATTATTTTCAGTCGATTCAATTTCATTTTAAAACTTAAAACAGAATTTAACATAAAATAAAATGAAGGTGTTTAATGTAAAATACAAAACATTTTTAATGGAGCTGTTACTTTAAACTTTAAAGTAACAGCTCATTAAAACTCGTTCCATACTCTTTACTGGTGAGAATGGCTTTTTCTTTATTAAGACCCCCGCTGATTTTAATGGTTTACCCTTGGTTTAATGTTTATAAATATTTATTTCACTTCCATATGCTTACATCCAATGCAGATTCATTGGCTCCATCCACATCTAGTGAAAACTGAGTGTCCATTGGATGAGTCATGTATAACGCAAACACGCTCATTGGTTAGCTAAAGGAAATCATCAGGAGCAAGCAGGTGTTCTTCATACTGCAAACTCGAAATGTCTATGCCATGCTACAATGTCCGATTCAGAAAAAAGATGTTAAAATGTCTGACGGGCGGACACAGGCGAAGCGTATCCGGCAGATGGAGGACCAACAAGACGCTCCAGCTCATCCGTTGGCCCTATCTCAAAGAATTTTTGTTAAACTAAGATTTTTTTGAGCATTTTTTATTTTTTTTTTATTTTTACTTGAGTAAGGTCCAGTGTACTTGTACTTTAGCTTTAAATTGCTTTTAAACTGCAAGTATCCCTATACTTCTACTTAACGTAACAAATATGCCATGGGCTTTTTAACACCACTGCTTGTGGCCCCAGAGCAGGGTTGATTTTAGGTGCTTGAAACAATTGGGGTTTAGGCCAGACCCGACTTCTTCCAGAGTTCTCTTTAAAATGTACCTTGAAGATTTTTATTAAAGTAGTATCGCCACAATATTTGTATCCCTGGCAGGCAACACTGCTGAAAAATTTTTTTTTTCATTCAACAACAGAGTGATATTACAGATCAAATCTACAGGTGTCTCGTTCAAGGAAAGAAACATAATAAGCAGATGAGCTCTCAGACAGTTTTCAAGTCAATGGGGTCACTTATGCAGTCACTTATGGTAAATGGCCTTTTGCTTATATAGCACTTTGTCAGTGCTCACTGACAGTAACAAAACTGCCATACACAGACACCATCAGGCCCTTTGACCACCGATGGCATTAGCAATGTTGGTGGAGTGTCTTGCCCATGGACACGACAACTGACTCCTGAATCCTACACCCCTGTCTCTACTGTAAAGGTCAATCAGCCATTTCTAGGAGAGAACAATACAAGCACAAATTTATTTGGAGGGTTTTTTGATATCCTTTTTAGCTAATCTGCATTCTTGTGGATTATTTTTAGGTTTCCATTTTCCTTTGCGTTCCATTTTGCAATGATTCATGTTTTTGTTAGCTTTTTTGATATTGATTTTGGAGCACTAAACCTCCAACTGCACTATAAATAGATTTAGAGGTGCCAAGTTTCAGTAAATTACAAGAGTGAGACTTTAGTGTCATGATGAATTCTGTACCAAAAATTGGCCTTTTACAGACATCTCTTTGTACCTTGAGGCTGATGTCCTCACCTCCATTTCAACTGCTCTAACTGCATTGTGGACTCCTAATGCTGGTCTTTATTAACCAGAAATCCAGAAAACCAGAAAGTGAAACAAGAATTTGGACCAAAATTTGACCACAGTGGCAATTCCAGGAAATGTTCACAGGGGGCCGAATGCTAAAACCAGTTTAGGGTCAATCTATACTGATTATAGTGAACCTACATCTGTATTTTCCAAATAAATCACTAAGGACAGTGCAGATTTTCATGAGGCCCTTGCTAGGCACATATTTAAACGCCAGTGCTGTTTAAATCTTTAACTTTAATTACACAGAAGCCTTCTCAATTACTGCAGACAAACTCTCAACGATTAAACATTAAACCTAAATTATGAGAGAGCCTGAATGTTAGTTCACTTTAACTATACTCGTAGTCGTACTCGTACTCGTCTTCTCCCGCTTTATCCGGAACCGGGTCGCGGGGGCAGCAGACTAAGCAGAGACTCCCAGACGCTCCGGTACTAACCTGCTGACAATACCTCCCTCCAGTTTCCTGTTGGGGGAAGCCTTAGGCAGGCCCCTTAGGCCAGCCGAGAGTGATTACAGTAGTCTCTCCAGCGTGTCCCGGGTCAGTCCCCTGTGGGCCTCCTCCCGGTGGAAGTATGTAAAATAATGGGAATATATTAGGAGTAGAAACCCAAGCAAACACAAACCTAACTGAAGTTCCCAGCTTCTTCCTTCTTGTTTCTTTTGGTTTGGATTTAACTACAAAGTAAGAGGAAAAATACCATTTGACTTTAAATGGTAAATGAGCCATTATGATTTCAAAGGGGATTAAAAAAAATGCATCGTGCTAGCTTCTGCCAATTTTTTCCATCCATCCATCCATCCATCCATCCATCCATCCATCCATCCATCCATCCATCCATCCATCCATCCATCCATCCATCCATCCATCCATCCATCCATCCATCCGTCCAATCCAATCCATCCATCCCATCCATCCATCCATCCATCCATTTTCTGGAACATGCTTATCCCCAAGTGGGGTCGCGGAGGTGCTGGTTCCTATCTCCAGCAGTCACTGGCGAGAGGCAGGCTCCAGCCTGGACAGGTCGCCAATCCATCGCAGGAGCAACACAGAGACAAACAACCATTCACGGATACACTCACACCCTAAGGGAACTGTAGAGAAGCTATTTAACCTAACAGTCATGTTTTTGGACTGTGGGAGGAAGCCGGAGTACTTCGGAGAGAACCCATGCATGCTCTGACAGAAAGTTATAAAACATGTTTTTAAAGATTTATTTAAATATAAAACAAACTAGTTCCTAGTTTTAGATTGTGATATATTTAAGAAAGTAAAGTAACATAAATTAATGATCTTTTATATACAGTATCTGTAACATGGTCAGGAATGAACTAAACGTTAAAGGCATTTATATTCAATATTTCCTAAGTAGTTGACAGAAAGCAGTTCGATCCAAGCTGAGTTCTGAGATCATGGAGGGAGTTATTTAGTTATTTAAATGGTGGTAAACAGTCTTGGTTAATGGTTCTAAAAACATATATCTTTTAAGGGTTGTGAGTACATAATTAATGTATTTGACTAAAAAACAAAAACTTTTGCTCTTAAAATTAGACCAGAAGAGCTTGCAGATACTGATAAGGATGAGTTTTAAATCACAGCAATAAATCAATTTTATTCACTTCTGAACGAATTTGTGGTTTTCATTTGTTTCCAAGAAGATTATAAGTTCTGTATTGATACAAACACAAAGAGTCAGATCATAAACCTGCAGCTCACCTCATCCTCAGGAACTCCAGGCGTTTTTCTTGGTGTGCTGCTGGAAGTACCAGGAACATCCTGAAAAGTGGATGGAATTAGGTCTCCATACTCAGTTATTCAACATTCTGACAAAGCTATAAATATTATGACCAGTTTGCCCTAAATTCTTTGCACCAAATTATTTTCCTTAAAGCCCAATTTTGTTTTTGGTTGTTTTGTTTTTATCAGAAAAATAAATGAGCCACCCTATGATAGTATAGAAGGACTTCCTGTAAATCAGGTTTATAGGTAAAGAAACAAGAGATTTAAATCTTGTGTGTCTTTAAATTATATAAATTATTAGCTAAAGCTCAATAATAATTAATTTATAATATTAAGCTGTGGTCTTACATTATTATTGTAATAATGGTCTATCTTGGGCTGGTTCTTGTCTTCCTTTATCTTCTTGGGAGCCATTTATTTCTGTGATCATAGTGATAAACATTGTATTAGAAAATTTTCAGATATTTCAATAACCTAAATAAGCGCAAAGGACTCACCTGTTGCTTCCAGTAAACAAGGAGAATCTGAAGGCTCTGTTACAAATACATAAAAAATGAATATTCAGGTAAAAAACAGACCCACAATCACAAATTTCCTATTTTTATGCAGTAATTTAAACAAAAAAAATGTCCAGGTCTTGGCTGATGCATCTGTAATAGACTGACAATCTGTCCAGGGTGGCTTTTTGCCCAAAGACTGTAAATGGGCACAAACCCAAAACATGACCCCAATGGATAAGCAGCAGAAGATGGACGAATGACCAAAGCATGTCCTCACCTGTGTCATATGTTTTTTTTTACTGTCTGATGTAAAACAAAAAGCATCTTGGGGGAAAATAAAGATACCTTGAACTGTGACGTACGAAACTGTTCATATGAATCAACAGGTGGAAAGTTGAAGATAAATGTTACTAGTCTTTGAAACTCCGTTTTGCTCAGAGCTAAAAACAGCATCTACAACAAAGATACAGATCTATTAATATCCTGCTAAATTGTGTAGAAAACAAGTTCCACACTGACAGAGATGAAACCAAACTGGAAAACATTGTTAAAGGAACAAAGATACACCCCGTGTTAAAATATCAGCTTGCCCAGATAAACAAATTGTAATCAATCCATTTTTTTTCCACCTTTAAAATAAAATACTTTTAAGGGCTCCTTCAGAATCAATAGCCAGTCCAGAATTATAGCCACCTGAAAATGAGGAAGAAAGGAGATCTTTTCCCAGTCTGATCAATACTGTTAAGAACATCTACTAAACTTAAGCTTAAGTTTAACTTCTGGCACAAATAGTCTTAGACTACTTATTAGATTTACAAAAAAAGGTTAGATAAGACTCTCATAACAAATATTACAACTAATCTACAGTAAGTAGTTTATGAATATTAGTTTCATAACTTAGACAATTAGCTGATGATACAACAACTCATTCCTGTTAAGGCTAAAAAAGCCATGTTTATTCTGATCAAAACAAAGAAGATAATTTACCAAAAGTTCTAGAAATGGCAAGAAACTTCTCTCACCTCTGCTTCCCTCGTCAGGTTCTGTACAGTCCAGGAAGAGGGTGGATTGTATGTCTTTCTTACAGAGGTAATATTTAACTTGGCTTACGTAGCTGATAAAACATGAACGTGAACTAAATGTTAGTGTTCTTATTCATTTTATAATCAATCTAAAATGACGATTGACTGAAATAAAAAGACCTATGGGAAACAAGTTGGAATTGTAGCCAAATATAAAAAACTAGAACAACTGTGTGTTCTGGTAAAACTGTTCTATGGTTTCTGTAAGCTCATTTCCTTAAATAAAAGAGGAAGTAAGGAGACAGTTTACAGAAAAGCGAAACTCAACAATAAAATCAGGAACAAAAGTTAAACTATTTTTCATCTAACCTTTTAATTTACTTAATCTCTTACAGATGAATACAACAAAATAGAAAGAAAAGATTGAAAAAAAACGACATAATCGATTTTGGCCCCTCCCCTAAATGGAATGTAAACCTCGATAAGCGCTTTGCTAAACAAACCTCTGCCCCACGCCCTCTCATAACATCGCTACTATTTACATACATCTAACCGTATCAAACTGGTTAAACCTGCAGGTTCTGAATTATGACTCTCTTTTGAAGATCAGAAAACTCTAAATGTTTGTGCGTTGAAACCACGTCAGGCTGCAGTGAAGCTGCTGATGAATCAGCTTTACCCTGATGGTGGAAGCAATGTAGTCCCAGCAGATTTCTGCAAAGTCTCAATATTTAATCATGTTTAACACTGCAGTGATTTTTCTCTAACGTTCCAATTAGCAGCAACAGAACAGTAGTGATGCTGCTTTAGTGCCTATAAAATAAAATAAGAAACATTTAAAGTCTAAAAATTTGAACAAGAAATTACTCATTCAGGTGGTGCTCCAGCATCACCTGGTGTCCATCAGTGGACCTAAACCTGAGTCCTTCACATTAATAATCATGTTTAATTAGTCTAAGAATATCTGTTCTGCTATGAGACGAAGCAGCTGTGGATTATTCTATGAGTTTGTGAACCTATTTGTGCCAAAATGATTGAGAGCTTTGAGTAAAAATCTTCAGTAATGCTGGAAAACAAAACATAGAGAACAAAGATGAGGGCAGGGATGAATTGATGACCCTTAAATAAGATAATTAAGAAAGTGGAAACATGGTTATCTTAATATTCATCTTTTTGTCATGGGAAGTCTGAAATTATGGTAGAAAAGTCTAACTATCAACCTCTGCCAGCTTAAGGGGAACTTTCATAGGAAAACTATTAATTCAAAAACTTTATTAAATAAAATTAAATCTATTAAAATCTATTATAAAATGTAATTTCTACTTAATAGTAAGTTTATAAATAATAGTAATTTATTATTATTTTTTCCTTAAACTTAACAAAACAAATTCATGTGCAAACATTCAAACATTTATTTTTGAGTAGAGTTTATTAAAGTAGATTAACATCTGTCATCAGAAGGCATTTTACAGGAAAAACAGACTTAATGTAAATCAAAAGTATTTATCATAACTAATCCAGAAAATTTAAGAACAATCTCATCATGTAGTAAAATAACAGTTTACTCCTGATTATAGTAGAAGGCAGTCAGTTGATCAAGTTTTCTAAACAAGAAAATACAGCTCAGTTTTTCCTATTAAGTGACGCCAAACATAAATAACTCAGAATCACAGAATAATTTTTAATTTTAATAACACAAACATCTTTGTTTAAGAAGCCAGAATACACCCTTAGTGAAAAGAAAATATAAATTTGCCTTAAACAGTGAGCGTGCTGCATGGTGAGTCATTTGTCTTTGGAGACATCTGGCTACATCTAACTTGTCTCCATAGGCTCCCCAGCATCTTTTTCAGCAGAAGCAATGATCTTCTGAAGGTTTTTGTTTTCCTGTGCTAGTTTCTTAACCTTCTCTAACATATCTGTATCACCTGCTTCCTTCAGGTTATTTACAAACGTTTCAAATATGGTGAGCAGAGGTTTAGCATACTCAATCACACTCTCTTTATGACCTTCGAAATCATAGGTATACCCTCCAGTGTGCAAACCAAAAACGTTGCAGTTAGCATCAAACACTGGAGAGCCAGAAGCACCATGATACATGAAAGTATTGTAAGTCCCAACATTCATTTGCATTATTTGCTCAATGCCTTGAGATCTAATTTTTTCAATGATAGAATTGATTATGAAAACATTTCCTTGATAAGGAGCCAGATGATCTTTGACAGCCTGTTCTCTATTTTCTGGCTCAATGATGCATGTTGGATCAAGTTTCTTCACTTCTCCTGCTGGGTGGCCAATAATACAGGCCTCACCGCTCTTAGGAAGCTCAGCGAAACTGTTCAACAGCCCTGAAGGGATTTTTATATCTTTTGCTTTTGGATTTAATTTTTCACCCTCAGGTTTGAGCTTGAGTATGGCATAATCTAGTTTCTCATCAATGTCAACGAATGTGTTCTCAGCATAGAAATAATAGCAACATGTCTCTGGTTCAGGAATGTCATAGTCAAACAGAGCAGAAACGTTTATATTATCTGATAGGTCTTTTTTATCGTGGCTCCCTCTGAACAGGTGGGCGTTGGTCAGGATCAGATTGTCAAACAGCACAAAGCCTGTTCCCTGACAAACATTAGAAACAATAATCTTACAGACAGATTTTGCCTTTTTCAGCAACTTCTCAACTCTATAAACTTCACTAAAAGACTGTTGGGTCTTACCAAACTTCTCAGGTTTCAAAGCCTCCTGGTAGGATTCAGCAGAGAACCTGCTCTCCATCCACCTTTTCAGTTTTGGGAACTGCTCACGGAGCTGTTTGTAAATCTCCTCACGTTTGGCAACATCCTCACTTTTATCTGAACGTAACTCTTTCAATATATTTCCAACACGTTTTCCACTGTCACGGGCAATATCCAGATAGGGTCTTGTTGAACCTGTCTGTTTCTGCTGTTTCTGTTGTTCAGTGGGGGGCTGCAAGTTTCCCTTACTCACATTCTTTTCCTTTGATAGACGTATCTTAAGTTTTTTATGATCAAGATATTCCACTTGTGTGTTACATATATATGTTATTGATTGGTTGGCGTTATCAGACAACTCAAAGTCCCCCAGTTTACAGAAGCGACCATCTCTTCTCAGAGCCTCCTTTACTGTCATCCCTTTTTCTCCATAAACACAGAGGTACTTAAACTCCTTCACAACACTGCTTAGAGATTTCATTTTATCTTTAGCATTTACTCCACCTATTGTATCGATGTAGAAGACAGAATAGTCGTCTTTTGGTTGTAATGCTCTGTCATGTTGTTCCTGAACTTTTTCAACTGCTTTTGTTGTACTTGATACAATCAGATACTCTTCATCTTCAACTAAACAACAAGGGAAGTGTGTCGCAATCATGTGTTCCTTATCTTCTGTACCAAGCTGAATAATAATATTTTTATCTCTCATTTTCTCAAGTTCATGACCGAGGTAATCCTTTATTGCATCCAGCACTGTGACTGGTTTCCGACAGGGAACAGGGAATATTTTGTCTGATGTTTTGAACTTAACCTTGAAGCGGTGTTCATGGTCCCCCTGTAGTAATTTAGAGGGACAGTTTAAGTATGCAAACTATATATATATTAATTTACATATAATATTTTGCAGCTCAGGGAATGAAGCGTAACTTACCTGTGGTTCTTCTATCACCTTTTTCTTATTCTCTTTTTCTTCATTTTCTTTCTTTGGATTCTGGTTAAAAATACATTTGTAAGTTTAAGTATAACTATAAGGGAAACTGTTAGAGATCACTGTTTTGTGAACCATCTTCTGATCATTCAAAGGAAAAAAATTAAACGGTGGTGGATTTCCACAGGTTAATTATCACAGTAGTAAGGACATATTTTTCAGTAGTCTTAGGAGATATTAACTCTCATTTTCCAAATCCAAGCCTCATATAGATAAATATTTAGCACAAGAAAATTAAATGGCAAGCTTTTTATAACATGTAGTAAAATAATTGGAACATGTTAGAGCAAATTACTAAAACACAAATTTTGACATTCCAGTTTCTTCCATGTTTTCTATCTTTTGTTTTTTTGGATTGAGCTGCAAAGTAATAGAAAAACAACAACATTTGGCTTGAGTGGAAAATGAGCCACATATTTCCAAAGTATAAAAAAAAATGCTATGAGAAATTTAGAAATTTGTCCTTTTAATGTAAAAGTGTTAAATAGTTTTTATTATCTTTTATCAAAAGAGCCCAAAGTATAAGATGGATGTTAGATCTTTCCATATTTCATTGAGCAATTAATTAACATTTAAAAAGCTAAATAATACTTTGAGTCATTAAGGTTATCTAAGAATCTGACCGAAGGCCTGAAACATGAGTTTAGAAATTTATTTAACGATGAATTAAAGTAGGTCCTAGTTTTAGATTGTGATATATTTAAGAAAGTAAAGTAACATAAATAAATGATCTTTTATAAACAGTATATCTAACATGTTTAGGAATAAACTAAACATTGAAGACATTTAGATTCAATATTTCCTTAGTAGTTGACAGAAAGCAGTTCGATCTGAACTGAGTTCTGAGATTATGGAGGGAGTAATTTAGTTCTTTAAATGGTGGTAAATAGTCTTGGTTAAGCGTTCTATATTAGGTCTTTATATTAGATCTTTAAAGGTTGTTGTGGTAATGTGGCCTTTTCTTTCCTTTTTTGAAGCTGATTGCATGTCTTATTTTTGTAATTTGGATTTGCTTTATTTTGCAGTTATTTCCTTTCTTGTTCAATTTATTTTTGGTTGTTGTGTTGCATGTTTTTCTGATTTTGTTTTGAGGTCATATTGCCACTCATACCTGGACACGCCCACAGCAGCAGCACAGGTGTTTTTAATCAGCCAAACAGCATGCAGACTGGGACGCTGATGATAAAAAGGCAGCTGTTTGGTTGAGGAGGCGGAAGCCGGACATGGGAAGCAAAGCATGAGAAGCAGGACATTGAGGGAGCCGGACAGTCAGGTGAGGGAGAAGCAGAAGGAGGGATCTATGCTCTGTTCGAAGTACTGGGACGCATCTTCAGAAGGCCAGATTCAAAGGACGATTACGTCATAGCGTGGTGCCGAGGTCTGGTCAGATTTCAAGGCTCTGTTTGAAATTCTGAGCTGCATCTACCTAGACTGGATCCTTCGAAGTCCGTGAAAATAAGGAGACCGGAAGTATTTTGGCTGTGAATTCAAATAGGCCTATCCTTCGGCCGGGTTTTACCGCCGTATGCTCTGTTAAGCTTAGCAAGCAACCGTGAAAGTTGACACAAAAGCAGGAAAAGAATGAAAATCAAAGTTTTCAAAACTGTTTGTTTATTTTATTTTATTTTTTTAGGAAGTGAACAAAGACTACATTCACAAGAATCCAGAGTGGAATAAAGGTTCCAACCACCGGCGAGCAGGAACAAATAAAATCAAATGTAAGGATAGAAACCTTAGTCAGTTAAATAACCTGCTGCTGTCATTCTGCACATCTCTGATGTTGCTGCTATTTTCAAATATCCATTACTGTAAAAATGTCCCTAGCTGCATGTTGGTTATTTATTCCCCAGTTTTATATTGTTAAAACACTTTAGGCAGCATTTTATTGTTTATATTTTAACTCTTCCCTATTATATTATTCTTAGACATTTTTCTAAGGTCCACATTTGTGTGACTATTTTCAATAATCTTTCTAAGGTGCTGTAAAATTTGCCCATTGTGGGACAATAAAGACATTTTCTATTTTATTCTATAAAAGGGGTAGAAAGATATAAGTAAATCTAAACAATGCATGTATAAAAATATATCTGCAAAATCTCTAATATTCAGCAACAAAAATACAAAGTTAAGCATATTGTGCAAAACAGCAATAAAAATTAAACTCCTATCAGATTTATAGTCCCCACCCTGCAGATATATTAGAATCTGTCGCTTAAATTACAGCCAAACCCATTTACACAGTAACAGATTAAAACCTTAGATAAACCAAACATTACCGCCACATATCTGACTCTATAACCATTAAAACAACTATTTTCATTCATCTCAGTCTATTCACAGACTTGTACTATTCAGCATTCACTGTTACGGCACCAAGTAACCTTTCCTCTGATCGCGGCGGTCTCCGCGAATGAATCCTGGGTGCAAACCAAGGATATATTGGACCCGTCCTTCAAATCGGGAAAATAAGGACGATTTCAAGGTCGCATAACGAGGAGTCTTAGAATCTGACCAGACCTGGCGGCGGCCGCTTATGGCGATGTAATACGTCCTGGCAGCTAAGGACGTGTCTGATGATTTCGAACAGAGCCCAAGACTCCTCGTTATGCGGCCATAAAATGCTTCCTTCTTTAACCCCAATTTGAAGGACGGGTCCGACGTATCCTGTATCCTTGGTTTTCCCAGGATTCATTGCGAGACCGTGATCAGAGGAAAGATTACTTGGTGAACAGTGGTGAAAATTGGAAGTTCAGTTTAATATAATACAAGCCATAGATTTTTAATTTTTTATTGGTGTTTTGCACACATATGCTTAACTAAGACATTTTTTGGGATACTAGAGATTTTGCAAAATATATTTTCTATACATGCCATTGTTTAGATTTACTTATATCTTTTCCTACCCCTTTTATAGAATAGAATAGAAATCCCACCATTGTTGTCCCACAATGGGCAAATTTACAGCAGCAAGAAGATTATGGAAAAATGGTCACACAAATGAGGACCTAAGAAAAATTTATAAGAATAACATAATAGGGAAGAGTTAAAATATAAATGTACTTGTAAAGTGTTTTAACAATATAAAACTGGGAAATAAATAACCAATATTCAGCTATGGGACATTTTTACAGTATTGGATATATGAGAAAATAGCAGCAACATCAGAGATGTGCAGAATGCTCCAGCAACGGCCGTAACTGACCAACGTATTAGGTGCTATCGACCCACATTTGATTTTATTCATTCCTACTCCCGGTGGTTGGAACCTTATTCCACAAATAAAAAAGAAATAAACAAAAACAGCTTTGAAAACCCGGTATTTATTATTTTTCCTGCTTTTATTGTGTGTCAACTATGGGGTTGATAAGCAACTGGAGCATCACGGCGGTAAAGCCATTTGAAGGCTAGACCTGTTTCCCGAATTCACAGCCAAAACTCTTCCCGCGGTATAGCCTTTTCGGGACTTCGGCGATCCAGTCTAGGTAGACCCGGCGTCCTTGGAGGATGCAGCCCAGGAATTCGAACAGAGCCCTAGAGACTGGTATGCGCGACAGGCGCTGGAGAGGCGTGCTGGAGAGGAACCCTGGTACCATCTAAAAGCACATCCTTTTAAACAGACTCATCCATTGACTCTGCTGCTCCTAATTGCCCTCAATCTCGTTATTTGCCTGTATTTTATTTTATTTTTTTAGCAAACTTATCTTTTAAATTTATTGTAACTTTTACCGACTCGTCCTTCTAAGTCTCCTGCTCACAAGTCTGGGCAGTTTGATTTGTTTTATTTTTTTAGATGATCACATATCTCGGGTGCCTTACATTGTCGAAATAGCAAAGCTAATTTAAATCAACACCTTACAACTACAGTTTAACTGTCTGAAATTACAAGAGTAAGTACATATTGGAATAAGGACCTCAGTTAACTGTATTAAAAGGGGAGAAGATGGCTGTGGACGAGTCAGTCTTTTCTGTTGAAAAGGATGCCGGAATTCTAAGACCAAGGTCAGTCTTATTACCATGGCCTGCGTAAAAGCTAACTGGGCCAAAGCCAGCTCAATCTTTAGAGCAGAGTTTTTACCTTTAAAGTGGCAAACAAATGCTCTTTCATTTTTGATCGCTCGCCAGAGGTAGAATACAAATGTGAAACATATGCTCTGATGAAGATATTTACGGCATATCTGGAAACTGAAAACATCACATCACTGGCTGCAGTCGATATTTTGACTACAAACCAAAACTTTTGCTTTTAAAATCAGAACCAAAGCAGAACGCTTGGTAGATCTCGCAATAGGGAACAGCTCATCAATTTCTTTTTACTTGTAAACAGGGTGATGGTGTTCATTTATTTTCAAGAATATTATAAGTTCTGTTGAGGTACAAACACAAAGAGTCAGATAATATAACCTGCAAAACATCACCTCATCCTCCAGGAACTCCAGACATTTTTCGGTGGTGTGCTGCTGGAAGTATCTGGAACGGTCGCTGAAAAGTGGATGGAATTATGGGATGCTCGCATACTCAGTTATTTCCATCATTCTGAACAAAAGAAACTTTAAATGTCTACGACCGAGGTAGGCGTCACTTTGCCTGCTACTCTCAGTTTTATTACCAAATGATTCTCACTAAGTCCCAATTTTGTTGTTTGTTGTTTTATTTTACCAGAAAAGAAAGGAGCCACCCTATGATAGTGAAGAAGGCATTTTGTAATTTTCCAGCTTATGTGAATGCAACACACTGGACAAATGCAAATTATAACAGCATTTCATTTAACTATTTGCTTTATTTGTGCAAGTATTATAAATGATCTTGATATAATAATAGACTCCTAGTATAGACCAGGCACCACAATGCTCAAGAAATGTTCAATAATAATAATTTTCATTTATGTATTTTATCTTGGTTGGGTTTCACCAGATTTACCGCCCCAGATGTGGGTGTGGGCGCAAGGCGCCATGTTTCCAGGCCCAGGAGACGTCCCTGGTCAGAACAATGATAAGCTGTGATTAGCTTCAGTGGTCAACACATTTTCCAGAATCTTGAACAGAAGGCATTGACGCAGTCTGGTTCTGGTCGTCCTTTGACTTCTTGGGAGCCATTCTTTCTGTGATTAACGATAGTGACAAACATATATTTTTTAGCCAATATAAGCTATTTGAATAACCTGAAATAAGAGGAAAGGACTCACCTGTAGCTTCCAGCGGGCAAAGAATCTCCGAAGCTCTGTAAAAAGATAAACAAACGCCATGAATATTCACGGAAATTAAACGCAGTCGCTGCTTGATACCAAAGACGCAATTGAAAAATAATGTATTTTGGTAACAGTAAAACGAATGCTAAATGGCCAATTCCATCTGGCTGATTAGATACAGCGTTAGACGCAACGCCAGCAGGGTTGCTCGCGCTGCCGACGCAGAATGGGCGCGTCTAACATTGACCTGAAACTGGATAAGCAGCGGAGATGTAGGATGAATGAAGCAAAACGTAGTCGCTCTGCAATTGTTGCCAATAGCGGTTTGCCGCGCCTGATGTAAAACAAAAAGCCTCTTGGGTAAAATAAAGATACCTTGAACTGTGACATAAGTTACTGTTCATTTATAAATAAATGTTACTAATCTTTGAAACTCAGTTTTGCTCAGAGCTAAAAGCAGCATCTACAACAAAGATACAGATCTATTTATATCCTGCCTAACTGTGTTGAAAACAAGTTCCACACTGACAGAGATGAAACCGAACACAAAAATATTGTTGAAGGAACAAAGATACACCCCCTGTTAAAATGTCAGCTTGTCCACTTAAAAAGAAACTGTATTATAATCAGTTTTTTTCCACTTTTAATGTAAAATACTTTTAAAGGCTATTTTATAGCCAATAACCAGTCATGGAGTGGAGGCACTTGAGAATGATGTGGAAAGGCATCATAATCTTGGCGCTGATGGTAGGCTTTTTCATTTACTCCTGTCACCTGTCTAATTATCTTGGCAGCTTATTACGCTCATCTTGTCCAGCTGGTTCCTGCTGCTACTTATGCTGCCTGTTTTCCTACTATCTGCGCTAGATTATTCTAGCTGTTTGGCGAGAGTAACTCTAGCGTTCTCTACATTTGTTCTGAGATTCTGTTTCTGACCTGTTTCTGCCTCTGGATACCAGTGTTTTACTTTGCCCTCTTTCTACTCTGTCAGTACTGTTTATTTTGGAATGATTTCCTGGATTCTGCTGGTCGACCAAACTGAACTTTGTTCTTCTGTTCTTCTGACCTCGGCTTAGATTCCCACTTGAGTACTTATCAAACAGTGGTGTCAAAAGTTCACACATTTGTTACTTAAGTAGAAGTATTATAGATACTGCAGTTTAAAAAAACGCTCTGGTAAAAGTTGAAGTATCAACTTGACCTCTTTACTCAAGTAAAAGTGAAAAAAAAGTATGTGCTCCAAAAACTACTTAAAGAGTATAAAAAGTATAAAGTAACCTTTTAAAAAAAAAAAAACAGCCGGGATGCCACTATATGAACTGAAAGCTAAATTTTTCAACTATTTCTAAAATTTATTTCCATCTCCTGATACGCTCTACCCGCCTGTGTCCGACCTTTCAGACATTTCAACATCTTTTCTGAATCCCACATTGTAGCACATGGCATATTAGATAATTCACGTTGTGCAGTTTGAAGAACACCTGCTTGCTTCTGATGAGTTCCTTCAGCCAACCAATGAGTGTTTGCGCGTTTATATGACTCATCCAATGACAATAGTTTTCACTAGATGTGGATGCTCCAATGATCTTACTGCATTGGATGGAGCACATGACAGGGAAATAAATATTTACAAAACATTACCAGGGGTAAATCGAATAATAAAAATAACAAATGGTACCGAATAAAGAAAATCGACAACCAGTAAAGGTCCGGAGACATTTTAATTATAATTTGTTAATTTAAACAGAATTTAACACTTAAATAAAATGAGGTATTTATGCATTCATAATATACATTGACTGGAATAAAAAAATAAAAAAAAGAAATGCTTTTTCCAAAAATTGCATACTGTGCTATCTCAGAAGAGAAGTTGACACTTGTATGACTGTATTCTTTTGTATATCCATCAGTAGTTACAGGACAAGGTTCAGCCAATGCAAATTCTGCCTGTAAATGTTCTGCCTGTATGATCTGAAGGCTCATTTGGAACTTTTAAAAAGGATTTGAAAAAACTTTGATAATTTGCTGCTGTAATATCTTAGATTTTTTTGGAATAAAAAGCTAGCAGATGTGCATAATCAAAAAATAACAAAAGTACAATTATAGAGCATTCAGTACTAAGTAAGAAAGCCCACACTGTTTCTGAATAAATACATTATTTTATGAGTTAAGTTCTGTTCCGTTTATGCCTCTTTCCTTGTAAGTATGAAATGTCCCATGCTACCGAATTCAGCTCTGGATATTCCCTCACGGATACTGTTGCCTCCTCAGTGTCGGCTGGCGTCAGCTCTGCTAATCACTCTGAACTCAGAACCAGTTCAGTGGCTTTTTGCTGATAGTCGTGATCAGCCTGACAGTCCAGTCACTTACCAAAGTTTCTATTGCTACAGAGGATCCGGTTTATCCACCTCAGCTGACGAGCAGCCGCACGCTGTATTGTATTAAATAAAGGCTTGTTTGAAAATGTTTAGATATGTTCTGAGGTCCAGACAAAAGTAGATCTTCTCACAGTCTGATTAATACTGGGGGAACTTCTGGTAAACTTCAGCTGACAGACTCCAACTAAACACTTCAAGAAGTGATTGAGGTTAACTCCTGGTACAAAAAGTATTAGTGTACTAATTAAGTTTATCAAGTTTATAACAAATAGCTGATGATACAAAAACTCATTCCTGTTTAAAGACCTTTATAGCCATGGTTACTAAGTCTCAAAAATGTTCTAAAGCAAATTTGTATTCTGATTAAACATAGAAGGTTAGTTAAGAAAAAATTCTAGAAATGACAAGACATGTCCCTCACCTCTGCTTCCCTCGTTCAGTTCAGGAAGAGGATGCTTTTTTTTATGTCTTTCTTACAGGTGTACATTTTCTATTGGCTTATGTATCTGATGCAACAGTAAGGTAAAAATTTTGTTCAGGGTGTGCCAAGAAGACAATAACAGCTCAAGGGTGTGACTGAGTTGGAAGAAAACTGGCTCACAATGTCACAAGACATCAAGACTCAGGTTTTTGCAACTTGAATGACAGAAAAAAGTGTGAAATACCAACCCTAAATGCTACATCCAATGCCACCGGGGCGACAGTGGCGTTGGATGTTGGAGTTTGTCCTGAAATTGAAGGGTTGACGGTTCAAGCCCCGGCTCTGACTTTCATTGTCATTTTGTCCTTGGGCAAGACACTTCACCCTGCATTGTCTACTGATGGTGGTCAGAGGGGCCCAGTGGCACCAGTGTACAGCAGCCCTGCTTCTGTCAGTGAGCCCCAGGGCAGCTGTGGCTACAATGTAGCTTGCAACCATTAGTGTGTGCGTGAATAGGTGAATGAATGTAGTGTAAAGCACTTTGGTCAAGTCTCCTGACTTGAAAAGAGGTGCTATATAAGTACATACCATTTACCATAAATGATGTACAGTTCCTGGAAACAAGTTGGAACTGAGAGATAATTAGAAAATGATATCAGCCTTTAAAGCAGTGATTAATCTACATTGCAATGTGGTTTTAAGGGTCTTGCTGAAGAACCCAGAATGCAGACTATGTGGATTGAACCAGATGCTTGCAACCTTCTCAGAACACAGGCGCACTGCTCTAACAACTAGGCCAACTGCAGCAAACATGACTGAAAACTTTCCTTGTATAATTTGGGTTAAAAAAAATGCAATAGTGAATAAATGAAAACAGGATCCACCACCTTAATGTTTTGGAGAGGTTTCAGTGCCCAGATGATCCCAGAGGCTCTGTTGTCAGGGGCTTAAACGCAAACACATGCCTGGTAGGTCAGAGCTGGGCTCCACCCTGGTGCACTTAGTGCCTAGTGGTTGGGTTCTTTCTTGACCAGGCTGGGCCCATCCCAAAGGAGTGGTGTAAGCAATCTCCTGGTGATCTCCCCACCTGCAGGGGGAACCAGGAGAAACCAGTGAAGAAAGGATTGGGCAGCAGTCAGAAGTGGAGGCCTCGACAACTCAATCCACAGATGCTTAATCTTGCTCTGGGGATGTGAGTTGTCCTCAGGATGGCTGGGCATTCCCTTAGATAGAGGGTGAGAGGTGCAGTCATTTTGGAGAGGCATGGAGTAGAGGTGCTTCTCCACATCAAGGGGTGGTACGGACATCTTTTCTGGATGCTCCCTGAACGCCTCCCTCAGGATGTATTCCAGGCACGTCCCACCAGAAAGAGGGCTAGTAGACGACCCAGGACATGACTGAGGGACTGTTTCTCTCCCTCTGGCCTGGAAGCACCTTAGGGCTTCTCCAAGAGGAGCTGGAGGTGTCTGCAGAGAAGGAGGTTTGGGAATCTTCTGAGACTGCTGCCCCCACGACTCAGATGAAGAAGGAGATGACAAATACATAACACAATGAGACTAAGCCTGATGCACAAGAAAACGTAGAGGACACTTAATTTAAAAACACTTTATTAAGAAAGTGCATTAAAAGTGATGTAGAAAAAAAACAAGCAAAAAACAGCATAAAATTCATCAACCAGGTGATGTCAAACACGACTAACAATCAGAGGGCAAATAAAAAAGCCAACTGAGGATGCGAAACAGCTCAGCCTGGGAGAGCAAGTCTGCCTGGTAGAACTGGTATGACTTTTGAAAAACAATAATCTTAAATTAAATTCAGTAATGAAACTAAAGCAGGTAAAAACAAGTCAAACCCATGCAAATGTTTTTTACTTTAATTTACCCATACAGAATTTTTAGTCAGTTACAGACATTAGATGGAGTCTGATTGAATAAAGACAAGTACAGTATTTATTACAAGTTTTTTGTTTTTATGTAATAGAGGTAACATATATTTTTTAACAAAGGTTAGACATGCTTTTTATTGGGTTGTGCTTTAACTTGAAATGATGATAGAACATTAATATCATTTACAATAGAGATACAGTAGATGATACATCGGCTGTCAAATAATCAAATAATATGATTCTTTCCTCTGCAGTTTGATATGTGCATGAGTTGGCCCATTCATTATTACATTCAGCAGTCATGCCTTTAGATCACGTAAAGCGAATGCTTTACTGTTCCCCTACATTTACTATCCATTGTTAATGTTTAGTTGGTTAATCATTAACAATCTTTTTTTTTCTTTTAATTGAGACTTGGGTCATTTTTTTTTCTATGACTGTGCCATTTAGATTATGTTAATGCAGGAAAAAAAATATCTGCTCTCAGAATTGTCCAAAACATGTCTGCAGCACATAGCGGTAATCAGTTAGAATGATGTCAATATCAGTATTAAGAAAGTAGTCAGTATCAGTCGATCTCTAGTTTACAATAAAATAATCACACAGTGCAACAATAAACTGAAGTATAGTTAGAAATCCACAAACTCTGTAAAATAAGCAAAGATCCATGTAGGTTGTTGATTATATTCGATTAAAAATGTAGAAATGAAAAAGTGAAAAACAAAAAGTTATGAATATTGCTGGGAAGAAATTGTACTAAAATCTCTTAACCTCTTACACCCTAAGGTATAAATAAATTTCTGCCTGACAAAAACACACAAAGTAAATCACTTATAGCCTCAAAGCTATTAGATTTAAGAAGAAGAAACTTTTGGTACGCCTGTAAAGGTAAGATGTCATAGAATGGTTTTCTGGTGTCAGCACCATTGTAGCTTTGACCCTGCCTGAAATATTAGGGACAAAATACAAAAATATTTTGCATTTTTGAACCTCGCCAAAATTTTCTTTGAAATAAACATTGCAAAACACTACCAAAAAAATATTATTTATAATAGCACAAAAAGTAGTACAGACTTTCAAATCTAAATGTTGTGTAAAAAATATACAAAATGTGGACTTAATCAGATGAATCATATTTATTTTAGAATGGTATTAGTGAAAAATTTCTTAGGGCGGAGAGAGGCCATTTTGGCACATTTATCCATAAATGTCACCAAACTGTGCCAAATGTGTTTTACATCAATACTGGGGGTTTGGTAAAATTACGAGGCCATGTAGCAGCTGGACCCGCCGGTGGGTCCGTAGGGTTCAAGGGGTTAAGCTTTTAAATACTTTGAGCAGCAGCTAAAGGTTGCAGGTAAGGTGACTCTTGTCCACTTATTTTATATTGTGTCGAACAAGATTCGTTGCCAGATTTAGCGTAAGTTAATCTGTGGTCCTACCTGACCGAAAAGGGGTGGATGTAAAGGATGGATGTCAATAATAAACATAGATTGATTCAAATTTTAACTATTTAAAGAAGGACAAAGAGTAGTCCATTACTGATTTGAATGGAATTAGAAAGCGAAAATGTCTCTGTTCCACTATGCTGGAGGAGTGGGGATCAAATTACCTGATTGGTTTTATAGTTCTTTATTATTTGTTTTGATAAAAAAAAAGCCAAACAGAAACTGTTATTTCACCGAGACACTGATCAGCATGAAAATACCCCAAAACAAATCAGCATCAGAGCAAAATTACTTTAAATTACTGAGGAGATTGATAAACTGCGTTGTCTGTCCCTCGTTTCTTTGAGACTCATAGAGGATCACTACGTTATCCATTTTCTGTCCTCCTAAACTATCGTATTGTTTTTAATCTTTTCATTCATTGTTTTAAATGAATCTGTCCCGCTTACTATATAGGCAATGTGCCACTCCAAAAATGATTCTTTCCCCGTGCGATTAACATATTTTATTTTGTATTTTCACCCAAAGCAGATTAGTTTTACTTTGTCAACATGTTCCGGTCAGACTCATGAAATTGCTGACTAATTGATGCGTAGTTCGACTAAAACACACCTGTGGTCTATCTCAGTCAGATGTGCTATGCAAGCCCCTTTGTGTAAAATTATGTCGGTTGTGATCATCCCAATTGACTTTCAATGGGCACTAAACGTCACAACCTCATCTGACATGATTTTCTGGTGGATCGGACACTAAATCGGATTCAGTGTGTTCTGGCCTTAAGACGGACACCACAGAAGATCCTTCCTGCCTTCAGCAATTAACATCTACAACAAATAATTGAAAATAAAATGTGTTACTGCATTTATTTCTCCTTTGGCATTAATAAAGCAGTGCTGAATTAAAATAACACTGATTAAAGCAACGTAAGGCACAACCCCCCAAAACTAATGTGTATGAAGGTAAAATAAAAGTGGTAAAAAAAAACCTGGAGTCTTAACCAGCAACCCAACCAGGATGTTAGTGTCTCTCACCTAATAGTTGAAATAGAGATAGCGGTGATCTTGTTAGGATAAAATGGAGAAATGGAAGAAAATGTTTCTTTGGAAGGAAGATTATCTTTGATTAATTTAGGAAATTTATTTTATGATGGGTTTTTACTCCTGTTCAAGACTCAGGTGGCAATTTCACTGGATGAAACAAAATCAGCCCAGTAAATTAGTTCTGGTTTTTATTCCTGACAATTACCTTCCTGAATGAAGTATGATGTTCTCTCCATGCATTTACGTATCTTCCTGGGTACTCTTGGTTTTTCTGACTGTCTAAATGTAAACTAGGAAATTTGTAAGGTATAACCACCCCACCCCACATAAAGGCCTCTCTGTAAAAATGTAGATATTAAGCCAATAAATGAACAATTGTTTGGTTTTTAAAAATAAGTTTCTGCATCTTGTTAGAGTTGTATTTGTAGGGCCACAGCTGTTAAAACTAAATCTGCAGCTGTAGCATTTCTACAGTCAGTCTAATTGACCTCCATTGGTTCAAACTGGAGTATTTTGTCAAGGTGCTGATTCTCTGTTGCTGCCTCCTTCACCTTTTCTAGCATCTGAACATTTCCACTTTCTTTCAAATTGCTCACAAACTTTTCAAATATAGTGAGCAGAGGATAAGCGTACTCAATAACGCTGCCTTTCATGTGTGGGAGCTCATAACAATAACCTGCTGTGTGAATCCCAAAGAGCCTGCCATGGGCATCAAACACTGGAGAGCCAGATGCTCCGTGATACATGAAGGTGTGGTAGGTAGCCACCTTTTCTGCTTTGTCTCCACCCATCATTATGTCCTCAATGCCTCGATTCTGGATTTGAAACACTGATTGGAGGATGAACATTGAATCTTTGTGTTTGGCTATATGATCATTGACAGCTTGTTCTCTCCCCTTTGGCTCAATGATGCATGTTGGATCAATTTTCTTTACTCCTCCTGCTGGGTGGCCAATAATACAGGCCTCCCCATTTATAGGAAGAGGACCAAATTTGTTGAGCAGCCCTGGAGGAACTTTTACATTATCTACGTTCGTTTTGGGGTTGGATTTTTGGCCCCCTGGTTCAAGCATGAGTACAGCATAATCTAGCTCATCATCAATGTCAATAAATGTTTTCTCGGCAGAGAAATAAAAGTAATTTGTCTCTGGCTCAGGATCATCATAGTTAAATAGAGCAGAGACGTTTATATGATCCAGAATGTTTTTTCCTTGGACGCATCCTTTGAACAAATGTGCACTGGTCAAGATCAACCTATCAAACAGCACGAAGCCAGTTCCCTGGGAAAAACCAGAAATAATGACTTTACAGACAGACTGGCCCATTTTCAGCAACTTCCTGATTCTATGAACTTCGCTGAAAGACTGTTGGATCTTTCCAAAATTCTCATTCTTAAGTTTGAGAGCTTCTTGGTAGGAATCAGCAGGGAATCTCTTCTCCATCCATTCTTTAAGATCTGGGAACTGCTGACGCAGCAGTTGGTAAATCTCAGCAGTGTTAACGCTGCTGGTCGGCTCTTCCATTACTTTCCTAACACTTTTTCCACTGTTACGAGCAACATCTAGGATTGACCTCATTTGTGTTTCAACATTTTCCCATTTATTGAGCGGAAGACGTATCTTGAAAGCCTTCTGGTGGAGGCTGTCTACCCTTTGTGTGCGCAGAGTGAGGACGTCTGGGTTTTCGTTATCAGACAGGGTAAATTCTCCAAGATTGTCAATGAACCGACCATCGCGCTTCAGAGCCTCTTCCACCGTCATCCCTTTTTCCCCATAAACGCAGAGATACTTGAATTGCTTAATCATTTTGCTTCTGAACAAATCTTTTGTTTTGGTTTTGAGACCCCCAACTTTATCAATGAAGAAGACGGAATAATTCTCTTTTGGCAGTATGGTTTTGTCATGCTGATCTTGAACTTCTTCAATCTTTTCTGATTTACTATGATTAATAATTAGTGTCTCCCCATCACCAACACAAGAACAAGGGAAATGTGTTGGAACCACGGAGTCCTTGTCCTCTTTACCCAACTGAATGATGATGTTCTCATCTGGAAAATTCAGCATATTTGTTGGGCCAAGACTGTGTTTGATTGCCTCCAAGACTGAACGTGGTTTATCGCAATCGATGGTGTACTCTTTACGATCTGTCGGTTTAAATTTTACTGTGAAACGATGGGAATGTGTCGTCTGCAAAAAAATCAGAGTGAGGATGATTATGTTTCATGTTTTTAATTAATTCAACTGATTCATGTTTTCAAATGAAAATTCTTTGTGTTCTTTGAAGATATTATAGACTCACCGGGGGATCATTTCCATTCTCATCCTTCACTCTCAGTGGTGTTCTCAAAGGAGTCTAAGGAATTAAAATAAAAAAATTAAAGAGTTGCAGTTACGTTTCTAATATTAGTTTCAGAGTTATGCAAAGCTAAAAAAGAATTTAATCAACCCTGGAAAAAATACATTTTAATCATAGAAGCATGAAGGACTGTTGCAACCTATAGGTTTATTTTGTGAGTATCCTTAGAATGGTACACCTAACAGAAGGGGCATAAGTATATGCCCTAAGGAACAGGTGCCTGAGAGCTCAGAAGAGAGCCTACGGCAATGTAAAGACAATGCGCTCGAATGTGGCCTTAGCAGAGACACAGAAAACACACCAAGAAGTTCAGCACCCACCCATATGGTGTATCAGAGACCCCATAGGCAACCTCTAACAGACTGCCACTTGTTTACCTGTGGGAGTCGGGACAGAACGCTGCACCCCTTATGCACAACCATGAGCCTTGTTGTTTAGCCATATGCCTGTGGTGGTGTAAAATGTTGTGATAAGTGCAGATGTGTAGGTTTAATGTACATTAAACAATTAAATCTGATGACACAGCCATTGTGGGATGTATCAGACACAACAGAGAGGAGGGGTACAGGAGTCTGGTGGGGAACCTTGCCAGCTGGTGATGCACCAACCACCTGAAGGTCAAGATCTCAAGGAGATGGTCATATACTTTGGGAGGAACAGACCAAAGACTAAGCCGGTACTACTTGAGGGGACTGAGGTGGAGGCTGTGGATCCATATAAATACACTGAAAAAAATATTGCAACTGCTTTTGGCATTTATATAATCATATGTAGTTACTTTAAGACAATTGCCTGTTTGTAAGTAATGTTAAAGTCTGTTTTTTCTCTTATCCTGAATAAAAATATGATCTCAGAAGCCTTGTTGAGATGAAAGGAAAGGAAGGAGGTTTGAAAGGAAGTCAGGATTCTCACGTCCTGGTGTGAATGGGAAACAATTGTTATCTCTGTCCTTTGAAGAGCTAAATGTGTGTGTGTAGTCCCCTTTTTAGGCAGGGGTGAGAATGTTGCAGCCTCAGAATGTCACTGAACTGCATTTAGGCAGGTCGTGTGTTCTCCTCTGCAGAGTAAAATAAAGCCTTTTCTTCCTATAATATCAACTCTCAGCGCTCATATTTTTTTTAACTCGACAGGATCAGTGCCTCGAAATCCGAGACCAAGGTCCTGAGCCAAAAAAAGGTAGAGTGCCTTCTCCGGGTTGGGGAGGATGTACTGCCCCTAGTGGAGGAGTTTAATTATCTTGGGGGGTCTTGTTCACAAATGAGGGGAAGATGGAGTGGGAGATCGATAGGTGGATTGGTGCGGCATCTGCTGTGCAGCGGGCACTGTGCCGGGTTGTGGTGAAGAGAGAGCTGTGCCAAGAAGCAAAGCTCTTGATTTACTGGTCGATCTAAATTCCTACCCTCAACTAAAGAAAGAGATCCCGAATACAAGCAGGTGAAAAGAGTTTTCTCCATAATGTATCTGGACTCTCCCCTTTAGAGATAGGGGGGTGAGGAGCTCGGTCATCTGGTGAGGACTGAGTAGAGCCGCTGCTCCTCCACATCGAGGAGGGAGCCAGTTGAGGTGGCTAAGGCATCTGGTTAGGATGCCTCCTGGACGCCTCCCCTGGTGAGGTGTTCCAGGCATCCCACTGGGAGGAGGCCCAGGAGAAGACCCGGAAACGCTGGAGGGACTATGTTTCTCAGCTGGCCTGGGAGCACCTTGGGATTCCCCAGGAGGAGCTGGTCCAAGTGGCTGGGGAGAGGGACGTCTGAGCCTCCCTACTGAAGCTGTTACCCCCGCAACCCGACCCCGGACGAGCGGAAGAAGATGGATGGATAAATCTGCCTTTCTTCTTCGAGTACTTGGTTCTTTTGTTCTGACCTTGACAGAATAATCTGGCTGAACCTGGACCCATCGGCAGACAAACAGTGGCATTCTGGTTTAGAAAATTCCATTTCCCGGCTCAAATCAGGCATGCGGGAAATTCTAGTGCACTTTGGCAATCAGGGAACTCACGCTCCCACACTTCCACCTACGACAACATCTGCATTTATGTCACCTGATGTCAGTCTGGTTTGCCAGGAGTTGCGTCTTTTACCCCTTGAACTGTTTAAGGGTGAACCAGATTAGTGTCGGGCTTTCCTCAACCAATCTGAAATAAATTTTGAGCTTCAGCCTTCTGCAGATCCTACTGACAGGGCTATGGTAGCCTACACTATCTCACTATTAGCTAGTAAATTGAAGTTGTGGGGAACTTCTGAATGGCAGAACAATCCTGTATTGCTCTTAACATGCTTTTTCTCATAAAATAATTAAAGTTTTTGGCCCAGTTCTTCCCAGAAGAGAGGCTTTGAGAGGACTTCAGTCACTTAGGCAATAGTATATTACTCAATAATATACTCAGAGTACCTGGAACGGGGCGGTTCATGGCACTGCAGTCTGACCACTATATATATATATCACTGCAAATTACACACTGTAGCTTTAAAGCATTTATTTATTTCAAGGTTTACTATACATTTTCACACGGGGAAAGTTAATATATTCTTAATTTGTACTTGTGTATTAAAACCAGAGTGGACTGCAGGAGTTTGTTATAATATTCCAAACCATTTCTTGCAGCATAAAGGTTTCTTCCTGATCTTTTTGGATTCCTGTCCCAAACACAATAAGAGGAAATGGCACAGGATACCCAACCGACACATTGAGGCACAAGCACAATAAGCTCACTAGGACTGAACTACTGTTAGTGTCCATGGATGCACGCAGCCCATGTTTGTCTTTTGTACTGTATTTATAATTTGTTCTTTTGAAGAACAAACGGTGGAGATAAAAAATAACTTAAAGTTGTGTAATGGCTATACAGAAAAAATGTCACTCTCAAGTTAATTTACATGGCACTAATTCACAACAATAATCATTGTAGTGGCAATTCTTAAAACACCAATAGATCAGATAAAAATTAAGAAAAATTACACGGACAAAAATGAAAAATTTTACACATTTTAAGTCCTAACCATAATACAGAGGAATCAAGCTCAGTTTAAGAAGTCAATTGATGAAATGTTTTCTGTATCCATGAAAAATGTATTTGAATACTTAAATGCAAGATAGTAATAAGTTATGTTTGTTATCACTAAACCTTGAGCTCACCTCAGACTCTGGCACCTTCTTTGGCTTCCTTGCAGGTGTTTTGATGGAACTGCCAGGAACATTCTGATAAAGAAGAAGGATAAAAAAAAAAAAAAAAAAAAGATTTTCAGTTGAAATTCAATCATCAAAAATGTTGAGGTGGAAAATATTAGGCCATGTTTGATGAAACCTCTGAACAACCAGTCTCTTACTGACATTTTCCTTCTCAAAGAAGCTTCTGATATCCTTCATGTGTTCTGCTGTCTTGCGCCTTTTTGGAGCCATTTCCACCTGATGTGACGACAATAAAAATGGAACTGTGAGAAAATGTCCTAATTTAGGAGATCAAACTTGGTTGTTAGTTGCGTTAAACTGATATTTCACTATACTTTCCCTTTTGATTAAGTGGGACTTATGTTACCCTGAGCTACCTCAGTAGTCATGTATGCTGTTGCAGGCTTAGGCCCCGCGGCCCACACGGGGTTTTAACCCTGGCCTAAAACGCACAAATTTTTCACCAAACCAGCCTCTCATCCATACCTGAAGTAGGCGTTGGGGGTCTGTAAACCATCTTTTTTTATTAAGCCTTCAGAGTGGGAAGATTTTAAAACGCCGTTTTCGCGGTTCCATCTTTAAGCTCCTAACCGCATTTTTTTTACACGTGCGCCATGGCTATAGTGTCGCTTCTCTTAAACAGGCATGCGCACCCATACACAGTATCACAACAATAATAGCTACGCTTATATGGAGACAAATAATCGGATTGAAGGCCTGATCAGATCAAAAATGTTTCATGTAAACATGCCAGACTGAAGATTCTAATCCGGTATTCGGGTCCGGACGTGAAATAAATTTAATTCCGAAGAGAGAGTGGTTTTGCCGATCGCCATTCCGATTGGCGCCCATAAACACTCATTCGGATCTTAAGAGTAAAATAATCTTCACTGCGCGTATGTGTGCGCGCCAGCGTGATGCGTTTTTCCGCCTTTGTCAACAACAGGAAACCACCGTCGCTCTTCGCCTTGTTGTGAACAACATGGCGGAGGAGTCTAGGAACGCCGACTTATACACTCAAGTTCATTTAAAGCTGCAGGAAGCAGGAATTTATCCTCCTCCTCTTCCTCTTTTCTCTCACAGCCCACTCGCTTCTCCCACGCAGGTTCAATCGCCATTTCTTACATTTTCTCTCGGACATTTCGCTGCCAAGCCGCTTTTTTCCTCCTCTCTGCTTTTTTCCGCTGCGGCCTCGGCAGCGATCGCTTGTCAGGCCTCCCCTAAAACCAGACGCAGACAGAACTGCCAAGTTTGGCAAGAAGTTCTGCGCATGCTTAAAATATTTAATCTGATCCAACGCTTGGTACATGTATACACACGCCATGATCGGATTAGTGTCCATGTAAACAGAGTTTTGAATTCCGATCAACCAAGGTTTGGATCGGATCGGGGAAATTTTGCGAATGTAAACGTAGCTAATGGCGCCCGCACTGTGTTGAATGGTTGCTGCTCATGCTACTCACCCTGCTGTTGGGCTTACAACAGAATCTTTTTCTTTGGAATATCTCCAGGAAGAACAGAGCAATATCGCGACGACGACATAGTTCAGCACCTGAATTTGACTGAACCGCGAAAAATGGACCCATTGGCAGGGCCATTTTCCGGTTTGGTTGTTGTATAAATATTACTGCGCATGCCCAACATTTCGCTGCCAGTTTTTGCCTATTTTGCTTTGGCACCACAGCGCCACTTACAGGCCTGGCATACATTTTGCAGCGTTTGGTATGCATTCGTGTGGTCAATCACATTTTATTTTACGTCTCCGTCTTTACGACAAACGTTCTGGAAAATGTTAGCTTTTCGTTTGACTTCGTGTGGACGGGGCCTTAAGCTGCAGGAAAGACACAGCCAGGCAGACAAGCTCAAAAGCAATTCTCATTAAGAGAGCACATACAGTTAGTCACAGTAAAATAAACAGAACTACATTAAAACAGGCAAAGACTCAACATGTATAAACAGATATGTTGATGGTTGTAGCAGTGCGAATATTTAAATTCATGATGAAGTAAAAGCAGAATGGAATAATAGAGATAGAATGAAGTAAAATGAGGAAAAGTGGTACCCAAGTCCTCCAGCAGTCAAAGCCTATAGCAGCATAAAAATTGAAAATGGCTCAGGATAACCTTACTACTGTTAATGAGGTATTGGAAAAGTGGAGCAAAAGAGAAACGTCCCTCTGGGAAAAATTCTCCCCCACCGAAACAACATACTTTATTTCAATGAAATTTTCAATATGGATTTTAATTATTTTCACTTTAGATCCTAAAATATCCTATTAGGGATGAAAAACCTTAGCTCAGGTTTTATCTTTCTATCCGTTGTAGTTTTATAACCAAGCTTATTAAGTTTTGTCCCTGTTGCAAAAAAAAAAAAAGGAGGAACCGCCCTTTACTGGAGCTGCAAAAGGAGCCTAAAAATCCATAGCTAAGCATGAACTTGTCCAGCCACTCCCTTTTTAACCGCCCCGGTTACCTAAATAAAAAGGAAACCAAGTCCAGTGGATCATTTTTTTCTAAACTTTTACAGAATGACCTGGATGACTGGGAATCTTCATCAGCTTAAATAAAAGAATATTCCATTATGAAGACAATTCCCCACCATTTTAATTCAATTGCACTGTTGAGCTATTTTGTTGTTAAACATGCTTAGTCCTTACTCACCGTTTTTTTTTTTTTACCGTGGATTCCTCGACAAATGGATCCTAATAACTGTTGAAATGAGAAAGAGGACACCAAAGGTGAAAAAAGATAAGATAAAGATGGTCTGCAGGAACAGAGAGGAACCCGGTGGACCTTTTTGCACAGATTCCACTGTGTCCTCTAAGCCCCTCTGACTCAGCTCCAACTGCGCCGACGCGGAGCTGCAGGGAGATTTATAAAATGGCGCTGCGTGATAAAAGCCAATCAGCAACTCTTACGTAGGACGTTGCGTTCAAATACTACTGAGAATTTTGGATATTGGCAAAACAAACGCCCTTACAGCGCGCGGGAAACTTCAAGCACAACCCTGAAAAGGGCTATTCCCTCCCTCCCTCTCCCAACAGTGTTAATGATAACTGTTTATATTTTATGGTCCGTGGTCGATATGATTCTAAGTCAGATCGAGTTGTGGCTTTTATACATTTACTCCATTCTCTCATGTCAGTCACTTGTCGTTGAGGAAAAATGCACAGCCATTCGGCTAGATTCTTAACTCGCAATTTGATTGGTCGGGTTGTTTCTCAAGCTGTAACAAACCACAGAAAAAATAAAAACATCAGAACCTCATCTTGAACGTTTCCTTACCTACATCTTATTTCCCGGGATTAGTATGTATATAAAATAGTTTTATTTGTAACCGGGTAGTTTATTAGCTGAAAACAGTGTTTACATAAAATAGATGTAAATTCCCACCCGTTTCTGGCCCCTTGAATGCATCAATGCACCGTTTTCTCCACCTTCACGGCAGGCTCGGACTGGGAACGAATTTTACCCCTGACATTTTTCCAGCTACACCGACCCACTTATGGAACCTTATTGGGTTTTTAATTTAGAATAAAAAGTCTATTTTTAATTGTAAAAGAATGTTTAAATCAAATGTTTTTTTTTCTGTTTGATCATTTTAAGCTTACAGTACTATGGCTTTAAATTAGGAGACTTGGCTTTAGGGCCACGTCCTCTGTGACAGAGGATTGTGACAGAGGCTCTGTCACAATCTGGGTTTTTCCCACATGCTACATATTTTTAAGAAAAATGTGTGCTTTTTAAATTATATTAGTTCATAAAATACCGCTTATAGCAGCCCCAGAAAATGATTCATATCCATATAACTATTGTTTGCTTTCAAATTTTTATTGATTCCTCTATTAAAACTCTAGAGCATTAAAATCTCCAAAAAGTGACACATTAACAGGCATTTATTGTAAATCTAATACGACCCTCTACCTTGTTTTCAAAGGGATTCCTGCACATTTGGTTTTACATTAAAAATAACAGAATTTTTCCAGGCTGAGATTCTCTACATTGTAGGAATAGCAACCTTCAAAGTATGAATACAGTAGATCACAGTGGTTTACTGGCATCTGTTAGACTTTCAAAATAAAATATAACACCATGAGGAATTCATAGGGATGAATGGAAACAGCTTTAAAGCAAATGGGGAATTAAATCTATGGGTGGTTCTATATAAGGACCAACAGGGCCCTGCATGGCCCCTGTACTGGAAACATACTGCAATAATTCAAATATAAGTAAGTATTTCCTTAATTAGAGTAGATGGGTGAGACACTTAAGAATACAAAAAAAAAATCCATTCATTGTCCCAAAATGGGGAAATTCTGGAAATTTGTAGATGGTATGAGAGGATTTATATTTAAATTAAGAAAAACTGCCTCTTTTATCTTATTGCCAGTGTATAATATCTAATTACATTATTTTAAGGGCAGAAATACACACCTTTGGCAGATCACCGTATTTACCTGCTTCAACTGAGGACAGATACACTGATTTAAATGCTTTTTTTTATTGTTTAGATCAGTTTAACACTAAATAACACTTAATCAAGTTATGTTATGAGGTGACATAGGTGACCGTTACTGATTCCTTCCTTTTATGCATTTAAAATTACTTGATTATTTAGAAGCCAACGTCGGCTTTAAGCTTTATTAAGAGAGCATCAGTTTTTTTTTTGTTAGATCAGTCGTCTGAAACCTCAGCTTTGTGGTTCATTAACAGACTAAACATAAATACTTGTCCTGTTTTAATGTCTTTATTGTTCAACACCCAATGAAAAACCACCAGCCCCATTCTAGGTAAACTAGCTCTAGACCAGCCACTGATTAAATCTTAAAAAGTAAACATTGAATTTCCTAACTTTTACACCTTCTGGAATTCTTCAACATTCCTATTCCTTATTCAATCTTTAAAACTTATCTTTGCAGAGCAACTTTACAATAAAGCTCACTTTATAAATGGCTAATTATTATTATTGAGATGTTCATTTATAAATATTCTATAACTCATTCATAAAAGCTTATGCATTTAACATTAGGGAAGCTAAAAAAATGCTTTTGTTGCTTATAAGGAAATTAGTCTGAAATGTTGAATATAAGCAGCTCTACATGAAAGGCATAGATGAACAGCTTAGGTCACTATTTGATCATGATGGTCAGTTCTGTTGCTATAAAGTGTTAACAAATAAATGAATAACCTATCTATTAACTATATACCTAGAAGGGGAGTATTATTAATGATTAATTGCTAATAAAGTCACAATCTGAGATCCTAACATTGTTAGCCTGAGCTACATGCATTTCAGGTCACACACTAAAGCCTTAAGAAATGTTTATTTAATACAAATTCAGATTCAGAGGAAGTCTTGGCAATCAAACATTTGTTTCAATAAAACTGTTTTCTTTCAGAACGTTTTGACACTTTAAACCTAAATGGCACTCGACATCAAACTGATGCCTTTTTCAGAGAAAAACTGATCCTGAGTTCAGGAGCAACCAGTAATAAATTATCTCTATAACAACCTCGGATAAACGTTTAAAAATAAAACCTGAATTTTAAAGGAAATTTGAAAAACATGAATACCTGACACTGTAGAGCAGTTTGGAGCTGTTCTCATGTAAACAATGTGCAAAACAAAAGCTTTAGATAAATAAAGCAGAAACTGGAGTCCAATTATCCAGAAGGAAGGAGTGTGCAAATAAAACTGAGACAATACTATGCAAATTATTTCATCACATCAACTGAAAAGGTTTCAAACTACTGGATCTGTGCCTGAAGTGTCCTTAATGTTGGCGGCAGTTTGAGTTGGCAGCGTCCTCCGGAGGTGAAGGTGAAGCCCAGAGGAAATTCAGCAGCAGCAGGAAGCGGTCCTTCTCAGCGCCGCCTTTACTAGCGATTCGGGTGGCGGTGGCGTCCCTCAGGGCTCTACTCCAGGCCCAGAGAGAAGTTGATTCCGTGAACGATGCCGATGATGATGGGTTGCCAAGCGACTAAATATCGCAGCCAGTCCAGCAGCTGGCCGTACAAAACGTGAGTTTTCTCCCAGCTTAAAGGAGGAAGAATTAAGGACAATCAGCACCTCATAGTACTTTTCCCAACTAATTATTAACACTAATTTCCAAAAAATAAATAATTAAAAATCTACAGTATCAGATTACAGTTAAGTTTTTATGCTGTTTAATTTCCAGTGAAGGAGCAGACTGATTACACTGGAAAAAATTGAAATCTAGATAAGTCAGTTTTTCTTGAAATAAGTGCATTTGTTCTTGGATTGAGGAGGTAAATGAGACATTTTGCCAATAGAACAAGACAACTTACATTTAAAATAGGAAAATACAGTTGCATTGTCTTATTTCCAGTGCAGATTACCTAATTATCTTATTTTAAGAGTAAAAATACTTGCTCCATTGGCAAACTATCCTATTTACCTACTCAAATTAAAGGTAAATAGACTTACTTTAAGACATTTTTACTTATTTCTAGATTGTTTTTCCAGTGTAGGACTAACAGACATGATGTAACTCTGATGCTCATGTCAAAGCACACTTATGGGAAACGTTAGCGGTTAGCATAGTGCTTTGCTACTTCCTGAGGGAGTTTTCACATGTTATTAGGCGTCCTGCTGCAGCTAAAGATCAGAACATCATCATCGTTTCTGGACTGCAAAACCGGAACCCAAAAATCCCTCCTCCTCGTCTGGGATTAAAGTTAAAAGTGTGCTAGCAATAGCAGATCTGGTAACTGACTGGAAAACACTGCAATGGAGCTAAAAAAGTTAGGAAAAAAATAAAATAAAAACAAACAAGTGCGCCACTTACTGGCCTGGAGGAGTCTAACCTGTAGCTTCCACCTCCAGTGCTCTAATGTTAGAATGAGTGCGATAATAATCAGCAAATGAAGGATACGGGTTGTTCATCATCCGCTTCAGGTCCACCTTCTCGTTGCAGTACGGACATGTCTGCTTCTTTCCCACAATGCACCAGCCCCGGATGCAGAACTCGTGGAATCTGGGCGAGGAGTTAAGGATGAGACCTGATTCTCTGCTCGGCGCCGATAAAGGAAGATGGTCTGAGCTGAATTCAGCTGCTGCTGCTTGTTAACAGAAGCCGTTTCTCAATCTGTGTGCTTGTGCGTTCTAATGTACTCGTGAAAAGTCATCAGCCTCAGCGCTAGCACTGTTTAAATTCACAAGAACAGCAGACCGGGCACGGACAGAGTCCGCGAATGTTGTTCTCGCCCCTCCCTATTTACCCAGCATGCATCAGAGCATTCTTGTCCGTTCTTAGGATTGACAGCTCTCCCAGCATGCACTGCAGCAGCAGCTTCCGGGTGAGCTCTCACAGAGCTCAGATTAAGTTAAAATTTCTCCTTTCTGTTGCTGTTGTTCTATAAAAGTATCTTTTAAGAGAATATTATACTTTAAGCTTCACTATTAGGGGTGTAAATCACATCCATCATGGCGATTCGATTCAGTATCGATTTCCTGACCCAACCATTCGATTATTTTCGATATTCAAGAATACACCATGATATGATTCGATTAATTGGTTCTTTTTTTGTTTAACCTTACAGGCTAGAAAATGTTTCAAATTTGACATAAATCAATGAAAGCTGTAATATCGTTATGTTTTTTTATTTTGAGAAACAACAGCAAATACCGTAACAGAAGTAGCAAAGTTGTGCTCCATCTATTCCTATTAAAACCTCATTCACTGCAAAAAATAATAATACCCCTGCGTTATAGATTCTGGAAAGGCTGTGCATCAAAAAATACTGCATATAATCAGTGCAAGGAGTGCAATGCAATACCTCGGCTCCAGGCGTCCCGCCCCCTCCACAGACGGTCTCCACTGCTCCTTCTCCCAAATTGTAGCTGACAGAACGCGGAGGCCGCCTTGTTTAGTTTTTATGACCCGAAAATGCGGAAAACAACTTCGTGAAGTTTGACCGCTAGAAGGCCGAGGTGGGCTGAGAACGCTGGGACCCTTTTCCACCTGGATCTCCGGCTCTTTTGGCCCTCATGTCCCCTCCGCCATTCGGACTAAACTCGCCCCCACTTCCTCACCGGCCACGGCCGTATCTAGACCCACAGCGTGTAGCTCAGACCACGCTCAAATATTGAGCATAAATCAAAAATAATGCGCGTCGCTGCTACTGCAACACTGCTGCTGTAATGCTACGTTCAGACCTGACGCCAGCAAAGCGCAGCAAAATGCGCGTCTGCTGCTTCATTTTTGCTGCTTGTACCAGTGAGTTCTGTGCCGCGGCTGAAGCAGCTTTGCTGCTCTGGCTGCACGGTGCAAAGGTGTGTGTCTGGCGGCGTTGAGCGGGCTTCACTCTATCCTTTCTCTGCCTTGCAGCTATATTTGCTGTGATCAGTGAGGAATAAAAGTAGTTTAATATGTTTTTAAGTGAGAAAGTCCACCTGAAAACTTAATCATTGCAGTCAGTTCATCCAGATTACAATCCTGCCTCCCAATGTTATTTCTGTCGGGTACGCTCAGACCCCCACATACCAGCGTGCAGCCGACAGAAGGAATCCATTATCCAGCAGCCTCTGGCAGGGTCGCCTCCTTTGCGGTTTACCGGGCGGCTGGTAGGTGTTTTCATCTAAATAATCCGATCTGCAGGCACCAGGATAATAAGCGAACATATTCTGCCGCAGATGTATATATATTTTTAAGTTATTTATGCGTTAATAAACTGTTTAAGAGGAGTAATCAGAGAGGTCTGTGTCATCAGCGCTGTGTCTCTCTCAGCCAGCTCCCAGATCAGCTTCTCTGATTGGTTGGCCAGCGGATGCGTCTGAGCAGCAAACTTCAATTTTTCCATCTCGGCAAGCAGCAACGCGTTTTGCGGTAGCGTCAAATGCTTAAGCGCCTGACGGCTGCTTCAGCTGCTCAGACGGCGCTGCGCCTGCTGCTCAAAAAGCAGCGCGCGGGACCTTTTGCTGCGCGCCTTGACGATCAACCATTGACTTTGCATGTAAACTTCGCTGCTTCTGTCGGCTACTTAGCGGCGGTGTGTGACGCGGCATAAGAGTATAACCAGAGGCGAGGCAGGAGGGCTAAATAGGTTTAGCGCCACTGCAGCGGGGAGGAAAATTATGTCCAGGAGCAAATGGATAAAAAGTTGACCGGGAGGAAAAAACATGAAACAATTCTCTTGTGGTCGTATCGCATCGGAGATCGTCGGCTGTTGGATCGATGCATCGATACAAAACGCTATGATTATTATTTACACCCCTAGTCACTATATGGCCCATTTACCCATTTAATGAGCAATTTAAAAAAAAATTTCAGAAGTTGAGAGGACTGGACCAACCAGTGGAGCTCCTAGGCTAATGGCAGCCAGGGCTAACGTTAGCCGCCTGCAGCAGCCTCTCTCTCGGCATGGCCGTGTGAAGTTCCGCTGTGCCTACACTGCAAAAAGCGATCTAGAAATAAGTAAAAATTTCTTAAATTAAGTTGTATTCACCCTTAATTTGAGTGGGTAAATTAGATAGTTTGCCAATGGAATTAAATAATTTTACTCTTAAGATAAAGATAATTAGATAATATGCACTTAAAATAAGACAATGCAATAAGAAAACACAATTGCTTTTTAAGTGTAAACTCAAATCTTGTTCCATTGGCAAAATGTCTCTTTTACCTCCTCAATTCAAGAACAAATACACTTATTTTAAGAAAAAAGGACTTATCTAGATTTAGATTTTTTGCAGTGTATGATGGCAATTTTTTTGTTTTATTTGGTCAAATGTTCATTTGATTTGTGTTTATCCCACTGTGTCAATTATTATTTCCCCAATAAATTAAAAAAGTCAGAATTTATTATAATCTAGAGACTATTAATATCAGGAGGTGAAATGCAGCTCCAGACGAGCCTATATTTATGCTACGTGCTCCCGTTCTCTCTGAGTCCAGATTTTCCTGTGTTCTTGTTAAGAACGTACTTGGCAAGGACAAGATTCTGTACTCGCATTCTTGTGAATTGAGAAACGGCCAGAGAAGAATGAGATAAATCAGCCCTAAGGAAGCAGCAGGATACATGTGACCACAGGAGAGCTGGAAGGTGTCCTCTATGATCCCCTCCTCCTCCACCTCCACCAGGATCCTCTGACCACACACGGCGCAGATGTCACCGCTCAGGCTCCTGCTGGGAATGCCTCCCCTGTTGTAATACTGAGAGCACACAGAAATGATGGGGATTTTTATTAGCATTCAGCTAACAAACCAATTAACAGATACATCTAACAGGTGAACCTGCTGGTTCTGAGTTATTTCTATTCCCTGCAGGATGTTTTAAAGGTCAGAAAAGCTCAAACTCTAATTGTTTGTGTTGAAACCACGTGAGGCTGCAGTGAAGCTGCTGATGAAGCCGTGCAGCTTTACCCCGATGGTGGAAGCCATGTAGTCGGAGCAGATCTCTGCAAAGTCTCGACCCATGACGCCGTAGTAGAGACCGTAGAAAAGCATGATGACGCCGACGTCCATGGAGTCCTCCGCCTTGATCCTGCACAGAGATCAAGAGACGTAAGGACAAATACGCAGAAATAACTAAAACTAGGGTTTTTGTTCTAATTAGATACATTTTTCATTTTTTTCTGCATTCAGATGTAGCTGTGCTATTATATCTATGTGAAGAAAAATAATAACTCAGAAAGTGAAAAGATTTAAATATCAGTTAAAGATACAAATTAACACAGAATGCAGTTTTTAAATGAAGGTTTTAATCTTTAAGTGTGATAGGACAGTGTGTAAAAGTGACTCACCCCTAAAAGTACAAACAGTTAAACATTACAAACTTTGACTAAGCCACTCCTAAGTTTCCATTTAGTTTTTCTTCCAGAGTTCACTGTTCTGCTGTAGAGACCACAGGCAGTAACGCACTTTCTCTTACAGTACATCAATAACCATACTATATATACACACCGGTACATGTCCTCTACTCGTTTTAAATACCTCTACTGCGTATTCGCTTAGTGGTGCGGCGCTGACTGTATTTGGCCGTGGTATCGGCTTCGACAAAGTGATGCATCTCGCGACACGCGTAGACATGGTCAAGACAATCTCCTGCAGTTCAAACCGAGCATCAGTATGGGGAAGAAAGGTGATTTGAGTGACTTTGAACGTGGCATGATTGTTGGTGCCAGAAGGGCTGGTCTGAGTATTTCAGAAACTGCTGATCTACTGGGATTTTCACGCACAACCATCTCTAGGGTTTACAGAGAATGGTCCGAAAAAGAAAAAACATCCAGTGAGCGGCAGTTCTGTGGGCGGAAATGCCTTGTTGATGCCAGAGGTCAGAGGAGAATGGCCAGACTGGTTCGAGCTGATAGAAGGGCAACAGTGACTCAAATAACCACCCGTTACAACCAAGGTGGGCAGAAGAGCATCTCTGAACGCACAGTACGTCGAACTTTGAGGCAGATGGGCTACAGCAGCAGAAGACCACACCGGGTGCCACTCCTTTCTGCTAAGAACAGGAAACTGAGGCTACAATTTGCACAAGCTCATCGAAATTGGACAATAGAAGATTGGAAAAACGTTGCCTGGTCTGATGAGTCTCGATTTCTGCTGCGACATTCGGATGGTAGGGTCAGAATTTGGCGTCTACAACATGAAAGCATGGATCCATCCTGCCTTGTATCAACGGTTCAGGCTGGTGGTGGTGGTGTCATGGTGTGGGGAATATTTTCTTGGCACTCTTTGGGCCCCTTGGTACCAATTGAGCATCGTTGCAACGCCACAGCCTACCTGAGTATTGTTGCTGACCATGTCCATCCCTTTATGACCACAATGTACCCAACTTCTGATGGCTACTTTCAGCAGGATAATGCGCCATGTCATAAAGCTGGAATCATCTCAGACTGGTTTCTTGAACATGACAATGAGTTCACTGTACTCAAATGGCCTCCACAGTCACCAGATCTCAATCCAATAGAGCATCTTTGGGATGTGGTGGAACGGGAGATTCGCATCATGGATGTGCAAAATAAAAAGTCAGCTTTTCATTGTGATTGACAGGCTGTCTGTGTGATGAACTTGCTTGTTGCTTGCAGGTATCTCCATTGAATCTAATCTATTTCGGCCTGTTATTTATTTACTAACACTGGCCGCCTTCAACCGACCCTTAATATGGCTCTCTTTCGGTTTTGGGCGAAATTTTGCCGCAAAACGTTCAAGTACGCTTTGGGAAACTTTCAGCCAGCATGTCGCTGTCACAAACGAATATTTAATATTCAACACTTTCTCCCTAATATTCCAATTAGCGAACAGAACAAGCGGGCGATGCGCTTTGGTATTGTATTGTCTATAAATAAATCTCGCGTTGTGAACAACAAGACTAATTCCGGGCGAAACGGTGCTGCGCTGCTGATGTCCTCGTGGACGCTTTCCCGCGTAGCTCAGCTTGTAGATCAGCAGGAACCATTTGTAGACCATCCTGGAGATCAGATGGGAAGTTAGAGGCAAACAAACACTGGATCAGGTTACGTCTTCAGATCAGTGCGACTAAAACCTTCAGGGCTCTATTGAACATACAGGGTCACAAGCTTACAGCAGGTTTTTCTACACTGATGGTTATTAATAGCATGAAATGCTAAATATGGTTGTGTTTCAACCAGATGCATCATGGGCCGCTGATGCAAACGGACACTTTTTTTATATTTTATGGAACAAGATTTTCTCTGAGCTGCAGGTTATAAACCAGACAATGTTAAAAAATATTAATATGAGGTAGAAAGGAGAACAAATAGAAGAATAGAGCTTTAAATGAAGACCAAAGAGGATGATTTCACATTTAAATTGATTAAATACTGTCTTTACTTTATTATTGAGATTCTTTAAATAAATAGATAGAAAGACATGAATTAGTTTTAACTTCCTGATTCTGCTATTTGTTGAGAAGATCAAAGGTGGATCAGCCTGTAGTGTTTTTCCACTTGAAGTTTGTGTGCGTCTGTGAATCTAGGCCTCTATTCGTTAATAAATTTGATTTCAGTTGATGATTTTAATGTGAATTTGTTATTGGAACATTCAACTTCATACAGAACAAAGTATTTAATAAAAATCTTACATTCATTCCAATCTAGTTGAGTGTTTCTTTGACTTTTTGTAGCATTTTATTATTTGATTTAAAAAATATTTGCCAAGCCCAGTGGGTTGTCCAATAAATATACAATTGTTGTACAACAGGTACGATATTAACCAATTAATTGCATGCAAATTTGAAGTAACTTAACAATCTTTTTAAATGTATTAAGTTTGTTAAGTAACATTTTTTAAATCTATCTGTAAAGACAAAGCTAGAACAGCCCAGGCACCCTCAGAGTGGCGTGCCCTCCTACCTGGGTGTCCTGCAGGATAGCGGCTTGCGGGTCGCTCTGAAGATGACGTAACTGGTGATGACTGAGAACATCCCCCACATGGACAGGAACCTCCACCAGTAGAGCTTGATGGTGAAGTAAAGAGGGACAACCCACATCTGGACCAGAGTCACCAGCTGGAGGACAACGGAGAGAATATCACGTTTTCACGCCAGACAAAAAGCAAAACTAAAAATACGTTTTAACTCCCACATAATGAAACGATCTGGTGATAAAATGGTGAAAGGGATTAGCAGAAATATTCTTAACTGGGATTTGTTGTGTAGCCTTCAGTGGTTACGCATCCTTTATTAAACAAAGTTTATAAATATTCAGGAACTATAAATACAACTTGCAGTTGAACAGCCTGTATCAGTCATGCATCATTTCCTGCTCTCCAAGAAATTAGTTTGATGATTATTTTCAGCGCAGAGCCGTCTAGTTACAAGTAGGAATACAACCTATCAAATTATAACTTAATCTAGAATTTATTGATCTTATCGATCGACTTACGATTCATTAATAAGCGCCTATGTTCTTAAAAACAATCAAATCTTTCCATAAGATGAATGGATAAATATTTTTAAAATATGCTGAATCAAAAAGGTACACATCAGGAACAACAAAAATCATCAACCAGTAAGGTCCAGAAGACATTTGGAGGTATAATCTGTTACTTTTAAGCAGCATTTAAGGTACACTATGCAACCGATTGTTGATTTTCCAGCGAGGCTCCCCTAGAGGGCGTAGTTAAAGTGCACTGTCGTAAATATGCCCAGCTGTTCTCCTGGTTTCTCCGTCAAGCCAGGCCGGTTGTTTGAAAGTAGCAGACAGGCGAAGACAATGAATCACCATGTCTACTACTTGACGAAGTAGAAGGGTGCATTTTCGTGGGCAAACCTGGCTGTTTAACCACTGGTTTTCTCCGTCAAAATTCCAGGCCGGTTACATTTTGAGCTTGACTGCACGGATATAAGGGCGATAAGCAATCACCATGCCTACTACTTGATGGTGACTATGTTTACCGCAGTACACCGGTTGAAAATTACCATTTCGCAATGATAACCTGCGCACAAATATCGCCACTGCGCTAGCAAGGAGCATGCCTTCGCACAGGGGCATGTAGCAGTTCTCGGCATTAAAGCAAGACGACTTGCGTGCGGGTCGGAGCTCCTGCAATTGCAAGTCGCGGTATTTCCCCTACAGACCACCAGAGCGGCAGAAAACCTTTGTTCGACCAAAAATGACTCATTTAATCATCAAAACGTTATGGAACACGATTAATAGAAAACTGAAAAAATGCTGCATAGTATTGCCTTTAACACTGAAATAAAAAAATGCGAGGTGTTTATGCATCTATGTTTTACATACTAACAGAAAAAATAAGTTTTTCCATTTTAAAATCTAAAGTGTTTTCGAAACAATCTTTCACAGTTCGGTATATAGAGCATTTCCTTTGTAATCTTTACGGACCAGTATACTAGGCATTTCAGTCTTTCGACTGTTTGTTACTGTAATGAGCTTTATGCAAGAATATGGTTTTGAATGGAGACTATAGAAAGCCATTCTCTAAACTTTTATATCAAGGCTCATTTTGAGCCTGGATCTATATATTTCTTTTATATTCATGGTGGAGAATCCTGCTTTCACCGGTTCACTGCGCTTTTTCCAGCAGTCCAAACTTTCTCTTCTCTTTTTTCCATCGTTATCTCCTTCTTTCCCCATAGCCTGCTTGCCACGAGCACGAAGTGGCACTGGGGAGTGTAAGCCACTCTATGTAGCGTTACAGTTAGTATCGTTTTCACCTGACCCATGTGGATTATTTTGATACTCAAATACAACACAATGGTCGGGGATTCCATTCATTTTTTTTTTTTTTTACCTTACAGGCTAGAAAATGTTTCAGAATTTGAAATGTAAATCAATGAAAGCTGTAATATCATATCCATTTTACTGGAGAAACAACAGCAAATAACAGAAGTAGAAAAAGTTTTGTGCTCCAACTATTCCTATATTAAAACGCTCATTCACTCGAAAAATACTAACACCCCATAGCGTTATAGATTCTGAAAGGCCTGCATCGCAAAATACTGCACAAAATCAGTGCAATGAGTGCAATGCAATACCTCGAGCTCCTGCACGCCCTCGCCTCCACACAGACTCTCACTGCTCTCCCAGATTAATAGAAGCTGACCGCAGAACAGGAGTGCGGTGCTTGTTTTGTTTTATGACCGAACTGCGAAAACAAATTCGTGAAGTTTAATCTCGCTTAGAAGAGCTTAGGTACACGCAGAAGCAGCTGGGACCCCTTTTTCCAGCTGGATCTCTCTCTTTTGGCCCTCGCGCATGTCCCTCCGCCGGACTAAACTCTACTTCCGGCACAGCAGCAGTCAGAGTATAGCCCTCTACAGCCGCGGTAGCTCGAACCACGCTAAATAAATATTGGCTGAGCATAAATCTAAAAATGCTCAAGGCCAAGCTCACCGCAACACACCTCGGCGTAAGAGTATAACCAGGAAGCGAGGTAGGAGGGCAAAATAGGTTTAGCGCCACCGCAGCACGGTGGAGGAAAATTACGTCCAGGAACACGAAACTAATGGATAAAATAGACGGAGGAAAAATATGAAGATCACGATTATCTTAGGGCGTGAGTGATGCATCGATACAAAACGATTATTATTACACCCCTACGTGGCGCCGTAATGCAGCACAGCTAAATCAGCGCTATTTAGGGGATAACTGAAGGAGTTTGTAGTCTTTATATTGTCCTTGTTGCCATTAAACGGTGTAAATAGTCCCAGACTCTGGATCAATTTATGCTTCTGCTGTAGCATAATCTCTGGCATTAATTAATGTAAATGCAAGTAAAGCTATGCCTAAGAATGACCGAGTGTTTTTAATCTAAAGTATCTATACTTCTACTTACGTAACAAATGTGTGTACTTTTGACACCACTTTTTATTATCAATACTTGTCCAATTTCAACAAATTAGATAATATTTTTCCATTTAAAGAGTTTAGGTTGTTAAACCAAAGAGATTTAGCAGTTAAACTAGTTGAAAAGAATGTGGCAGTTTTAGAGACAAAGCAGCTGCAGTATTCTGAGGCTGGCCTTGAATCTGATCAGAGGGGAAATCAAAGCCTTCTTTGCTCACATTGTAGGACCGGTGATGCCTCTGCTTCCACTGCACCAGGACTATCTGAGCCACCACCAGCGTGGCGATCAGGATCAGCACCATCTCTGCATGCATGGCCTCATGACCCCGGTGCTTCACGTGCAGCCGCTCATGCTGCATCCTGCAGAGAGGAAGAGGGTCAGAGCTGCTGATTGAAGCTCAGAGGAAGCAGGAGCTGCCCGTCGCTCACCTCCAGTTCTCCCTGTGGCTCATCTTCAGCAGGTCGTCCTGAAATCAGACAGAAATAGCAGCTGCTGGGAGCTTTTCATCTCAAATCTAGGTTAACGCGATCCAGCTGCTAAGGTGGAAAAACAGCTGGAAACCATTAATGAAATCTGAAAGAAGGCGATTAGAAGATTACATCTGTAATAACGCCTCTGTAATAATGCCACGTCAAATTACCAGCAGCGTCAGCTAATTAGCCGCTTAGCTTTCTTAAAGTTAGCCCCGTTCATTTCCGATTTTAAAGTGAAATAATGACTTATTTAGCTGTCAGACTAACAGATGATATTCATCTGCCGTTAACTGACCACATACCTGAGGATGAACACCTGCCATCGCCTTTCTCTGCCCTCCTGCTGCAGACCAAACGGTCGGGGCGGCGCTAACGGCTACGAGGCGAGAGTACGGAATCCCATGAGGGACAATCCGCACCGCGGTGCATTATTCCCCTTTAAACGTACTGGAGTCTTTCAAAAATCAAAATGTACAGAAGTTATTTTTTATTTACAGAAAAAGGAGGTAAAAGACATTTTACCAATGGAACAAGACATTTGACATTTACACAATCCATTGTCTTATTTCAAGTGCACGTTTTCTAATTATCTTAATTTAAGAGGAAAATTATTCATTCCATTGGCAGACTCATTTAACTACTCAAATTAAGGATACCGGTAATTAAAAAATACTTATTTTTAGATCCAGTTTTCCAATTTAAACTTTAGATTTTTCTCAAGTTAAGATTTATCATGTTAACCTGACATGTTATGTCAAGTTGTAGGTATTTTATTTCTTAAATGGTTAAAAATTAATTTTAAAAGTAGTCTCATATTTGCTCTGATAATTGATTGGATTTTCCAACACTAAAGAAAATTTGATGCTGTGATGATTTAATTAACACGAGCTGACGGTCATTAGCCCGGTTATATAATAAAAGCACAATGTGGCATGTTTTATGATAGTTTAGTTTTGACAAACAAAACAGAGCACTTCGCTCTCAATCAATTAGTATAGTTTACTAGTGGTTCCTAGAATTTCTAAAAAGTAGAATGGGAGGCAGATCTTTTAGTTGAGTCAGGCTCTCCTCTCCCGTGGGAACCAACTACCAGTTGTAGTCCCAGGAGTAGGCAGACACCCTGTCTACTTTTAAGGCTAGGGCTTAAAACTTTCCTTTTTGATAAAGCTTATAGTTAGAGTGGCTCAGGTTATCCCTGAGCCATCTCTATAGTTCTGCTGCTATAGGCTTAGACTGCTGGAGGACATAGGGACCCCCATTTCATCATTCTTTCTGGCTTCCTCCCACTTTTACTGAATCTATTAGTTCAATCTCTATCGTTTCTGCTCTCTGCTTTTTCTCATACTCAGGGGCTTCCCATCTGGTCTGTTCCTGCTTGGCTGTGACTCATCCTGAGAGAGAAATATCAGCCAGTGCTGCTGCCATCAACACCTTTGATCATGGGATGTTGGAGATTGGTTTTTCCACTGTAGTCCTGTTTCAAGTTAAGATTTATCATGAAGTTGTACACCTTTTATTTCTTAAATGGATAAAAATAAAAAACTTTTAAAAGTGAAACTCATATTTGTTCAGATAATGACCAAAACATAATTTGATGCTGTGATAATTTAATTAAGCTGAGTTATTAACCCAGCTGTACATTAAAAGCACAATGTAGTGTGTTTTAATCATCAAGCTGACCTCTCAAGGACAAAACCCAGTACTCATTTTAAATGAAGTTCAGATTTAACTTTGACACCAGTGTGCTTCACTGCCATCATTAAACTTCTCCTGGAATCAATGCAATTCCACAGGATTGGTTTTGTTCACCTGGTCTCTTAACTTCACACAAATAGCTTTAGGATAGTTCAGCTGAGATTGACCTCATCTTTTTTTGAACTATATGCTTAGTAAATATATTATTTTGAAACAATAAAAGCAGCAGTTCAGCTTCAAATAAGTAAAGAGGCTTGAAAACTCAACTAGTCTCATCTGGCTGCACTTAAGGAAATTGTCGAATAAAAACGTCCCCCCCCCTCACAGATCTGGGGAGTAGAAGCAAAGATGACAAAGCCACCATGCAGGGAATGATGAAACTTTCTGAACGTTCAGTTAACCAAGTTCAGCCATTTAATACATCCAAAACACTGGTCCAAGTCTTGAGAAAAAAACAAGGCAAATTCAAGTTTGTTCAGGCTGGTTTTATTATTAAACTTAAGTCAACTTTTGCCATTTTGTATACAGTGTATTTAAAAAAAATAATTGTTTAGCACAGCTTTTCAGATGGTAAAGTAACATTTCTATTCCATAAAGTTCAGTGACCAAATGTAAACAGTGTGGGAGAAAAAAAAAAAAACATACAAAAACAAATTGTGCATAAATTTCCAGTTTTAAGCCTTTTTATGGATTAACAGACTGTAGTTCAATCCCAAAGGAATAACAGGAGCCCAATGAAGTCCATCCACCTGTTGACAAAAAAAAAAAAAAAAAAAAAAAAGAATGTAAGCACGCATTGCTGATGAAGGATTTACAGCCAGAATTAAAGTCGCTCAGACATCCAAGGAAGATTTGAACCATCTTTGGTCGTTTGACCTCTGGTGGAAACTGCGAATGGATAAAGTAGTCGTCATCACAGCGACCAGAACAAGGAGGGAAGAGAAACAGAAACCTACCCATTAACCTCCATCACTGATCCGGATTATCCTGCAGCTTGCAAACATCTCACCACCTGGAAGAATCAAAACACGAGACGGTTCCTTTACTGTTGATAAGACAAAGCATGAAAGGCGAGATCACCCCCTTTAAACGGTTCCCATTTTATATTCTTCAAACAAAAGGTGATTCAATTAAAGTTCAGCCCTCATATCCAACAGCCCCATTCAATCTCACTGTTGCAGCCGAGTAAAGTTCAAAGCAGACAGAATTGGCATCAAAGCCATGCTACGTTTGTGGGCAAAAATTTTAAAGATAATAGAAATGTTTCTAGAGATCAAAGGTGTCTAGAAGACTCCAGGGGTCAACAGCTCCTGTGCCCTGCTCACATTTGTTATAAGTCGACTTTGTGTCAATCAACTGTGCTACCTTTGTGCAGCAAAAGTTTTCATTGGTGCTGCTATAATTTTTCCAGGTTAAAATTATTTATAGATCAGCAACTTGCAAAGGAAATTCAGTTTCAGTATGAACAGATGTTCACCGACCTTTGACCTCTGCAAATTCAACAATTAATAAAGTGATAGCAGTACATATTAAATGTTTTGCTATACAAAACATAAAATTTTAATATAAAATATTGAAAATGAATACATTTTCCATATGCATATTGCAAAATATATAAAATGTTTGTAGTGCTATCAATTAATCACTTCCAAGCAACAAACTCATGTACAGAGGAATGCAAAGTTCCTTATTGTTTGACAACATTCGCTCAGACATCCAAGGAAGATTTGAACCATCTTTGGTCGT